>CM029013.1:58842521-58891896 GCA_016801055.1 Panax notoginseng | reverse complement strand
GGAAACGATTGGTTAACTGCTCATCATGCTTTTCGTAAGGTTGTTAGCTTTCATATTCCTAACCAACCTATTATGCGAATTCAAGCAACCAAACCATTAAAATCAATCGCTGTCATCTCAAGCCATAAAGCATTCGTTTATTGAAAAAACGGATGTCAAGCTTCTTAGCTCATGTCACAGATCTAAACAAAAATCGTCAGTTTTGAATGATATTTCTATTGTTAATAAATTCCCTGACTATTCCCTGAAGAACTTCCTGGCCCTACCCCCAGAGCGTGAAATTGAATTTTGTTATCGACCTTGAACCCGTAACAAAACCCATTTCCAAAGCTCCATATCGAATGGCTCCTATTGAACTTAACAGGAGTTAAAGACCCAACTGCAGAATTGTTTAGACATTGTTTTTATCGTCCTAGTACTTCTCCTTGGGGTGCTCCTTTCTGTTCGGAAAGAAAAAGATGGAAGTATGCGACTTTGTATTGATTTATCGAGTTGAATCATGTCACCATCAAAAACAGGTACCCATTGCCACGTATTGATGACCTGTTTGACCAGTTGCAAGGAGCACAATTCTTTTCAAAGATCGATCTTCGTTCTGGATATCATCAGCTGAAGGTTAGAACTGAGGATATTCCAAAGACGGCTTTTAGAACTCGGTACGGGCATTATGAATTCCTAGTCATGTCCTTTGGATTGACTAATGCTCCTGCTGCCTTCATGGATATGATGGAACCGGGTATTCAAGGAATATTTGGATCACTTTGTGGTCGTCTTTATTGATACATCCTTTTTATTCCAAAAGCCGTGAAGATCATGAGCAACACTTGAGGCTGGTACTCCAAAAGCTTCGTGAATACAAGCTTTATGCCAAGTTGAAGAAATGCGAGTTCTGGCTGGAGGAGGTAGCAATTCCTTGGGCACGTAGTATCAAGTCGTGGAATATCAGTTGACCCGGCAAAGATTGAAGCTATACAAAGCTGGGAGCAACCTAAATCAGTGACCGAGGTACGTAGCTTTCTTGGTTTAGCTGGTTATTATCGAGATTCGTGGAAGGATTTTCTCGAATCGCTACTCCATTAACTCAGCTGACTCGGAAAGATACAAAGTTTGGTTGGAGCGAAGAATGTGAGCAGAGTTTTCAAGAACTCAAGAGGAGACTCATTTCAGCACCTGTTCTAACAATACCATCTGGCTCGGAGGGATTTGTCATCTACAGTGATGCTTCGAGCAAAGGGTTGGGATGTGTTCTCATGCAACATGGAAAAGTCATAGCCTATGCATCAAGACAACTCAAGGAATATGAGAGGAATTATCCTACTCATGATCTAGAGTTGGCAGCTGTTGTCTTTGCACTTAAAATTTGGAGGCATTACTTGTATGGGGAGAAAGTGGAGATCTTTACGGATCATAAAAGCCTCAAATATTTCTTCACTCAAAAGGAACTCAACATGCGACAACGACGTTGGCTTGAACTGTTGAAAGATTATGATCATACCATTCAATACCATCCTGAAAAGCGAACGTGGTAGCTGACGCATTGAGTAGAAGATCATATGCGGGTACAAGTGCAATATTAACAACGCAAAGGCCCATTTTGCGTGACTTGCAAAGGATGGAGATAGAGTTGAAATACTCCAGGGACCCATGTGATGATGGCGAATATACGAAGAACCGAATTTAATCGATAAAGTTAAAGCTGCTCAAGCTACAGACCTGGAGCTGATGCATATGAGGAAGAAAGTGCAAGAAGGTGTTATGCCGGAAGCAAGAATCGATGAGGAAGGAATACTTCGAGTCAACTCCAGACTTTGTGTTCCTAACAACCCTGATTTAAAGTATGAAATCATGATGGAGGCGCACAACACACCGTTTGCAATCCATCCTGGAAGTACCAAAATGTATCATGATCTTCGTCATACATTTTGGTGGAGCAATATGAAGAGAGAGATAGCGTTGTTTATCTCAAGGTGTCTAACTTGTCAACGAGTCAAAGCGGAGCATCAAGTACCAAAAGGTCCATTGCAACCACTTGAAATTCCAGAATGGAAGTGGGAGCACATTACCATGGATTTCGTTACCGGTCTTCCCAGGGTTTCTCAAGGTATTGATGCGATTTGGGTCATTGTTGATAGATTGACCAAGTCTGCTCATTTCTTACCGATACGAGAAACTTATACACTTGAACGTCTTGCTCGTATGTACATAAACGAGATTGTAAGACTGCATGGTATGCCAGTATCCATAATTTCTGATCGAGACCCAAGATTCACTTCACGATTTTGGGTTAGTTTACAAAAAGCTATGGGCACGGAGTTACGATTTAGTTCAGCATATCATCCTCAGACGGACGGACAATCAGAGAGGACTATTCAAACTCTTGAAGATCTATTAAGACTCTGTGTCTTTGACTTCAAGGGAAGTTGGGATAAGTTCTTACCATTGGTGGAGTTTTCCTACAACAACAGTTATCAAGCAAGTATTGGCATGGCTCCATTCGAAGCATTGTATGGAAGAAAATGTCGTTCTCCAGTATGCTGGGATGAGGTGGGCGAAGCAACGTTGTTGGGACCGGAGTTGGTACGTATGACTACAGAAAAGATTCAAACGATCCGACAACGTATAAAAACCTCACAAGATCGACAAAAGAGTTATGCTGATCTTCATCGAAAGGACGTGGAATTTGATGTAGGAGATCATGTGTTCTTACGTGTTGCTCCATGGAAAGGAGTTACAAGATTTGGAAAGAGAGGAAAGCTAAATCCTCGATTCATCGGTCCATTTTTTAATCCTCGATCGAGTAGGAACTGTGGCTTATAGACTCGCTTTACCGCCAAGTATGTCTCGTGTTCATAACGTTTTCACATATCAATGTTACGCAAATATGTGGAAGACCCGAACCACATTATTGAGTTAGAACCGGACGAAATAGCGGAGGATTTGACGTATGAAGAAGTTCCTGTTCAAATCTTGGATAAGAAGGAACATATTCTACGCTCCAAGGTTATACCTCAAGTCAAAGTTTTGTGGAGAAACCACGATGTTGAGGAAATGACTTGGGAGTTAGAATCAGAAATGAAATCAAGGTATCCTTACCTCTTCGACATACCAGGTACGTACCCTAATTTCGAGGGCGAAATTTCATAAGAAGGGGAGGTTGTAAGACCCCAACTTTTATAAATAAAGATGAATTTTCTATAAATATCATTTTTGAATATTATGGAGTTAATTTGATATAATAGTTGTGGGTAATATTTATAAATTTTGCAAAGTAAGCAAGTTGTTATAAAATATTCGTTTGTCGGAGAATATTCTTTTTGTCGGGAATATTCGTACGACGGCACAATCATTGGTGGACCCCACAACGGAATTATTGTCGGATGAGAAAACGACAGAATTATCTTTCTATAAAATAACGGCGGAAATTTTTACCATTATTACTGTTGAACTACTCGGTAGTAAAAGTACAGTAATACGTGTGGTTGCATAGTAGCACACGGTATTGATTATTAATGCTTATGTGAGAAGTCACTCAGTTTGATCTATTATTGTCAGTTAATAATATGAATTATTTAGCGATAATGACGTTTGTTTTATTCGTATTATTAACGTAATAAAACAGAAACATCTTTTTATATAAAACAAAATACTTTATTAAAGTTATTCTATAAATAGAATATATTTTATTTTATTTAAAAGATTTTTTTAAATATGGACCGTCAGATTAAAGTAATCAATCTGGACCGTTCATGGATTATTACTATGCATTCTATTTTTCTATAATAGCAGCTCATTCCTCATTATTTCTTACGAATTCACTGAACTCTAGAGAGAGAAACTATAGAGAGAAACTATAGAGAGAGAGAAGAAGAGTATTCTGCTACTTAACTACTTCCTTACTTCAGCTCTTCTTTAAAACGGTAAGGGATATTATTCTTTTGTATTCAAGAAGAGAATTTCTGTTATTCCATTTCTTTATTATTCTGTTGAATAACCTGTATATGCGAATACCCTATACTTGGTGACATTCTTCTATTATTCTGTTGGAACATCCTGTCTGTGTGTTTTACACCGACCTGGTTCCGTCTTTATTATTATTCTGTCGAATATCCTGTCTGTGTGTTTTACACCGGACCTGGTTCCGTCTTTATTATTATTCTGTCGGAATATCCTGTCTGTGTGTTTTTAACACGGACCTGGTTCCGTCTTTATTATTATTCTGTCGGAATATCCTGTCTGTGTGTTTTACACCGGACCTGGTTCCGTCTTTATTATTATTCTGTCGGAATATCCTGTCTGTGTGTTTTACACCGGACCTGGTTCTATTATTATTATTGTTCTTTATTATTCTGTCGAATATCCTGTCTGTGCGTTTATGCCGGACCTGGTTCCATTATTTATTATTCTGTTGGAATAACCTGTTTGTGCGGTCTATCGCATGCATGGTGATTTTTTTTGTTATTCCATTCTTTATTGTACTCAGTTGGTTAAGTTTTGACTTCTATACTCCATGAAATTTGTGAATATCCTTGATATTTGCGTTTCATCCAGTATCTATTCATGAAAATATTCTCCTGATCATTCTTGAATTTTACTCCACAAAGTAGTATCATGTTGACAATTTGGACGTTGTTAATTCTTGGATAAATTAATTCTTGAACTTGTTTTATTGAATTCTTATATCATTGTCATCATCCTCATGTTTATATTCTGTTGAAAGTCATCTGTGGCCTGTAGTGCATAGATGGACTTGGTATGATTATGACCAGGGATTATTCGGTGTAATCATGACCGTAATGTTACGAATGATGTGGTAAAAGTCCTCATTGGCCCGTAGTGCTTTGATGGACAGTTGTTGGCATGATCATGACCATTAATGAATATACGAATATCCTTGGCCGTAGTGCAGGGGTGATTCGATGATGTGGATTATTTTATGAAGCTGAGTCTCAGCGATCAAAGTGTTGGAAAATCTTTTAAATCATAAAGATAGTAGAGTTTATTTTCTACTTGACTCTTTTAATGGATTGCTTATTCCGCTACAGTTAAACTTGATGTCTATTATATTTTATCAGTTTAACATTGTTGAAGGCTAACGATAATTTATTCTGCATTATCTTAGTCATAATATTTCTTACTGGGCTAGTTGAGCTCACCCTTTCTTTCACTGTTCTCTTCAGGAAATGAGAACGTAGCTGGGACAAGTCGGGGTACGGAGTGATGGTCCGAAGAATAGTATTAGTTAGTAGTCCTCACTATTCTATATAATGGTGTGTTAATAAATGTAATGAGGACTCCTTTTGAGTATGAATACTCTCTAGAAGATAATATTTGTATTCAAACTCACAGTTTATGTTTTGTCGTATTGTACACGACAGATGTATTAATCAGTTGTATTTGTATTCTGTACTATGTATCTGACGACCCAAGATGGGTGATGTATACCTAATTTTGGGGGCGTCACAATTAAAGTCGGTTCTACTCGTATATTCGCCATCATCGCATGGGTCCCTGGAGTCTTCAACTCTATCTCCATCCTTTGCAAGTCACACAAAATGGGCCTTTGCGTTGTTAATATTGCACTTGTACCCGCATATGATCTTCTACTCAATGCGTCAGCTACCACGTTCGCTTTTCCAGGATGGTATTGAATGGTATGATCATAATCTTTCAACAGTTCAAGCCAACGTCGTTGTCGCATGTTGAGTTCCTTTTGAGTGAAGAAATATTTGAGACTTTATGATCCGTAAAGATCTCCACTTTCTCCCCATACAAGTAATGCCTCCAAATTTTAAGTGCAAAGACAACAGCTGCCAACTCTAGATCATGAGTAGGATAATTCCTCTCATATTCCTTGAGTTGTCTTGAAGCATAGGCTATAACTTTTCCATGTTGCATGAGAACGCATCCCAACCCTTTGCTCGAAGCATCACTGTAGATGACAAATCCCTCCGAGCCAGATGGTATTGTTAGAACAGGTGCTGAAATGAGTCTCCTCTTGAGTTCTTGAAAACTCTGCTCACATTCTTCGCTCCAACCAAACTTTGTATCTTTCCGAGTCAGCTGAGTTAATGGAGTAGCGATTCGAGAAAATCCTTCCACGAATCTCCGATAATAACCAGCTAAACCAAGAAAGCTACGTACCTCGGTCACTGATTTAGGTTGCTCCCAGCTTTGAATAGCTTCAATCTTTGCCGGGTCAACCGATATTCCGCGACTTGATACTACGTGCCCAAGGAATGCTACCTCTTCCAGCCAGAACTCGCATTTCTTCAACTTGGCATAAAGCTTGTATTCACGAAGCTTTTGGAGTACCAGCCTCAAGTGTTGCTCATGATCTCACACGGCTTTTGGAATAAATAAGGATGTCATCAATAAAGACGACCACAAAGTGATCCAAATATTCCTTGAATACCCGGTTCATCATATCCATGAAGGCAGCAGGAGCATTAGTCAATCCAAAGGACATGACTAGGAATTCATAATGCTCGTACCGAGTTCTAAAAGCCGTCTTTGGAATATCCTCAGTTCTAACCTTCAGCTGATGATATCCAGAACGAAGATCGATCTTTGAAAAGAATTGTGCTCCTTGCAACTGGTCAAACAGGTCATCAATACGTGGCAATGGGTACCTGTTTTTGATGGTGACATGATTCAACTCCCGATAATCAATACAAAGTCGCATACTTCCATCTTTCTTCTTCACGAATAGAACAGGAGCTCCCCCAAGGAGAAGTACTAGGACGAATAAAGCCAATGTCTAACAATTCCTGCAGTTGGATCTTTAACTCCTGAAGTTCAATAGGAGCCATTCGATATGGGGCCTTGGAAATGGGTTTTGTACCGGGTTCAAGATCGATACAAAATTCAATTTCACGCTCTGGGGGTAGGCCAGGAAGTTCTTCAGGGAATACGTCAGGGAATTTATTAACAATAGAAATATCATTCAAAACTGACGTATTTTTGTTTAGATCTGTGACATGAGCTAAGAAAGCTTGACATCCGTTTTTCAATAAACGAATAGTTTTATGGCTTGAGATGACAGCGATTGATTTTAATGGTTTGGTTGCTTGAATTCGCATAATAGGTCGATTAGGAATATGAAAACTAACAACCTTACGAAAACAATCAATTTTTGCATAATGAGTAGTTAACCAATCAATCCCTAGAATCACGTCAAATGCAAGTATTTTTAATGAAATCAGATCGATAGGTAATGTGTGGGTACCAACTTGAACCAAACAAGACTTATAAACAGTGGAGGTAATGAAGGTTTCTCCCAACGGAGTTTCCACAGATAAGTCAAAGTCTAATTTCTCCGGAATCAAATTTAATCGATGAGCGCAAGTAGGAGAAATAAAAGAATGGGTTGAACCGGTATCAAATAAAGTATAAACTTCTTTAGAGTTTATGATAAGCTTACCCGTGATGACCTCATTCGGGTTCCTTGCTCTCTGGGAGTTCACAACAAACGCTCTCCCTTGCACAACCGGTTTTGACTTTTCTGGGACGGCTTTTGGTGCCTCCACCCTAGCTGCATTTGTCTTCGGTAAACGACAAAATCGAGCTAAATGACCTTCTCTTCCACAATTATAACATGCTTTGGACGGCATCGCGCAGTTTGGACTGATGTGTCCCTCCCCTCCGCATTTGAAACATATGATAGGTGGTCGTTCTCCTTCCTTAACGACAGGTGCTGGTGCTGACGTCTTTCCGTCATTGTTGAATCTCCTCTTCTTGAAATGTCCATTCTTATTGTTTTGGCCCTGATTACCACCGAAGTGGTAACCACTTCTGGCCTGTTGATTCCCTCCACGCTTGTTGTCACCGCTTCGATGACTGCTCTCACTGGTATTATCATTTTGCCGGCTGCTCTCTTTTGGTTGCGTTATCTCGTTATCGCGCTCCACCAACTGAGCCCTATTTACAACATCTGAATACAAACACAGTTTATGAGAAACAAGATGTTGACGTATCTCCGGCTTCAAACCTCTTAAAAACATCCGCGTCATTCTTTCTTCATTATCCACCAGGTGGGACGCAAACCGGGATAACTCCGCAAATTTTGCCTCGTACTGCGACACGGTCATATTATTCTGCTCCAATTTGATGAACTCCACCTCCTTCATGTGACGAATACTCTCGGGAAAGTATTTGTCGTTAAACAGCTCTTGGAACTTCTCCCAGGACATCTTCAGTGCGGCAGGTTGAGTACGCTTTATCGATTCCCACCAGTAATCTGCCTCTCCTCGCAACATAAAGGCGGCAAAGGGAACCTTTTGCTCCTCGGAGCAACCCAAGACATCAAATATCTTGGTGATCTGCTTTATCCATGTTTCAGCTACAAGTGGTTTGGGTTCTCCCTTAAACTCCGGTGGTCCCAGCTCCTTAAACTGTTTAGCGGTGACCGCCTGAGAGTTTCCAGTATTTCCACCTACGTTGTGGACAGGAGCCGCTTTCACCTGTTGTTGCATGAATTGCATAAAGCCTCTGAACATTTGATCATTCATCATTTGGTCAGTGTTGTTGTTTGCATGAGGATTGACACCTTCCTGATGCACATTATCCTGATTATTGATATGTGGTGAATCAACAGTCGTCTGTGCTCCATTGCTATTCTCAACATTCTCAGATGCCATTTTCAGATACTGCCACAAAATAAAAATTAATTGATATGTCATATATTATCCTATATTATGACCGACCAATTAAATACCATGCAAATAAACTTAGGTATGCCATACTAGCGAAGGAATTCCCCGTCTCTCCCCTCCTAGTTCTATTCTCACATCTTAGCCAGGGATCATATCCCTAAGCTCTGATACCAACTGTGACGCCCCCAAAATTAGGTATACATCACCCATCTTGGGTCGTCAGATACATAGTACAGAATACAAATACAACTTAATAATACAACTGTCGTGTACAATACGACAAAACATAAACTGTGAGTTTGAATACAAATATTATCTTCTAGAGAGTATTCATACTCAAAAGGAGTCCTCATTACATTTATTAACACACCATTACATAGAATAGTGAGGACTACTAACTAATACTATCATTCGGACCATCACTCCGTACCCCGACTTGTCCCAACTACGTTCTCATTTCCTGAAGAGAACAGTGAAAGAAAGGGTGAGCTCAACTAGCCCAGTAAGAAATATTATGACTAAGATAATGCAGAATAAATTATCATTAGCCTTCAACAATGTTAAACTGATAAAATATAATAGACATCAAGTTTAACTGTAGCGGAACAAGCAATCCATTAAAAGAGTCAAGTAGAAAATAAACTCTACTATCTTTTATGATTTAAGAAGTTTTTCAACACTGTAATCGCTGAGACTCAGCTTAATAAAATAATCCACATCATCGAATCACCCCTGCACTACGGCCAAGGATATTCGTGTATTCATTAATGGTCATGATCATGCCAACAACTGTCCATCAATGCACTACGGGCCAATGAGGACTTTTACCACATCATTTGTAACATTACGGTCATGATTATACCGAATAATCCCTGGTCATAATCATACCAAGTCCATCTATGCACTACATGCCACAGATGACTTTCAACATTTTATAAACATGAGGATGATGACAATGATATAAGAATTCAATAAAACAAGTTCAAGAATTAATTTATCCAGGAATTAACAACGTCCAAATTGTCAACATGATACTGCATTGTGGAGTAAAATTCAAGAACGCTTAGAAGAATATTTTCTTGAAAAGATACTGGATGAAACGCAACTATCAAGGATATTCCACAAATTTCATGGAGTATAGAAGTCAAAACTTAACCAACTGAGTACAATAAAGAATGGAATAACAAAAGAAATCACCATGCATGCGATAGACCGCACAGACAGGTTATTCCAATAGAATAATAAATAATGGAACCAGGTCCGGCGTAAACGCACAGACAGGATATTCCGACAGAATAATAAATAATGGAACCAGGTCCGGTGTAAAACACACAGACAGGATGTTCCAACAGAATAATAATAAAAACGGAACCAGGTCCGGTGTAAAACACACAGACAGGATGTTCCAACAGAATAATAAACGGAACCAGGTCCGGTGTAAAACACACAGACAGGATGTTCCAACAGAATAATAGAAGAATGTCACCAAGTATAGGGTAGACCGCGTATACTGGTTATTCCAACAGAATAATAACAAATGGAATAACAGAAGTTCTCTTCATGAATATAAAAGAAATAATATTCCCTACCTTAAAAGAACTGGATATTGGAAAAGTGATGTAGCAGAATACTTTTATTCTCTCTCTCTTATTTTCTCTATACTTTCTCTCTCTATAGCTTGAATGAATTCGTGAAAAATAATGAAGCCCTAGGCCTCTATTTATAGAAAAACTGAGGGTGACTCTTGGTCTTAACGAAGGGTCAAATGACTCTTGGTAATATTGAAGGGACAACTACTATTGACGAAAGTAATTACTATTGACCAAGGTAAATACTATTGACGAAGGTAATTACTATTGACCAAGGTAAATACTATTGACCAAGGTAATTACTATTGACGAAGGTAATTACTATTGACCAAGGTAAATACTATTGACGAAGGTAATTACTATTGACGACGGTAATTACTATTGACGAAGAGACTCTTAGATGATGACATATGGCCCCCCGTAAAATAACCAAACTTACCACAACGTCTCAATAATATAACATATTATACAGATGATACTATGACAATAATTTAAGAGATATGATGCAGCAATTACTGTAGCAATAATTGAGTATAGCTGAGTGACTTCTCACGTAAGCATCAATAATCAATACCGTGTGCTACTATGCAACCACGCGTATTACTGTACTTTTACTACCAAGTAGTTCAACAGTTTTAACGATTTTAACGGTAACACCTCAGCCGTTATTTTTATAGAAAGATAATTCTGTCGTTTTCTCAATCCGACAATAATTCCGCTGTGGGGTCCACCAATGATTGTGCCGTCGTACGAATATTCCCCGACAAAAAGAATATTCTCCGACCAAACGAATATTTTATAACAACTTGTTTACTTTGCAAAATTTATAAATATTACCCACAACTATAACATTATATCAAATTAACTCCATAATATTCAAAAATGATATTTATAGAAAATTCATCTTTATTTATAAAAATTGGGGTTTTACAATTACCACTAGAGTGGTTGCCGCTCTTGTTCATATTTTTCTTTCTCCACTGGTTATCGTTGTTCTAATGACTACTGTCACTAGTATGATCCTGGTTGTGGTCCCTCGGTTGACCGTACTCGTTATCTCGCTCTAATAATTGAGCCTTGTTGACAACATCTGAATATAGAGAAAATTTATGTGAAATGAGATATTGACGTATGCCGGGTTTCAAACCTTTCAGAAACATCCGTGTCATACGTTCCTCATTCTCCACCATATGAGGTGCAAACCTGAATAACTTCGCGAACTTTTCCTCGTACTGGGACACCGTCATGTTGTTTTGTTCCAATCTAATAAACTCTACCTCCTTCATATGACGAACACTTTCAGGAAAGTATTTGTCATTGAACAGTTTCTGAAATGTCTCCCAAGACATGCTGAACGCGGCTGGATGGGTACGCTTTACAGATTCCTACCAGTAATTTACCTCATTACGGAACATAAAGGTGGCGAATGGAACCTTCTGTTCCTCCGTGCATCCCAAGACATCGAATATCTTGGTAATTTGCTTGACCTAGGTCTCCGCCTTAATCGGATCCGGCTTTCTCCAAAATTTTGGTGGTCCCAACTCCTTGAACTGCTTGGCTGTGATAAACCGTGAATTGTTATCATTTCCTCCTGTATTTTGAACACGAGTCTCCCTCGTCTGATTTTGCATGAACTGTAAAAAGCTTCTAAACATCTCATCGTTCATCATATGCTCAGTGGTGTTGCTCACAGGAGGAACATTGCCAGCCTGTTGCACGTTCTCCTCGTTGGTGAGTACAGGAGTCTCCACGGTTTCGTTTACTCCACTGTTCACATTCTCAGTTGCCTTTCTTAAATACTGCCATAAAACAAGGGTTAATTAAACAAATTAACAAATCACATAATACCCCTATATTATGACTGACCAACAAATAAGCTTAGGTATGACACACTAGTGAAGGATTTACTTGTCTCTCCCCTCCTAGTACTATTCTCCGATCTCCGCCAGAGACCATATCCTTAAGTTCTGATACCAACTGTGACACCCCCAAAATAGGTATACAACACTCATTCTGAGTCGTCAAAATATATGGTACATAAACAACTACAATTTTATTAATATAACATAAAAACTGTGAGTTTAAATACAAATATTATCATCTAGATAATATCCACACTCAAATAAGTCCTCATTACAATTATTATTACACTATTTCACAAAATAGTGAGGACTACTAGAACAACTTCTCGAACCATTATTCCACACCCCGACTAGTATTCGCTACATTCTCGCCTCCTGAGAAGAAAAATGGAAAAAAAGAAAAAGGCTGAGCTCAACTAGCCTAGTAAAAAATATTATGACTAAGATAATATAAAACAAATTATCGTTAGTCTTCAACAGGAAAAAATTTAATAGAATACAATAGACAACAAGTTTTAAATCAATAGTCGCAGCGGAAATAATAATTCATTAGAAGAGTTAAGTAGAGAATGAAATCTACTATCTTCTATATATGAATTTAAAAGTTCATCATCGATACTTTATCCCTGTAACATCAATCAATATATATTTGGAATCAAATATTCATCTTTGCACTACAGGCCAAAGATATTCATCAGTTGGTTATGTTCATCTAAACACCTGTTCATCTTTGTACTACGGGCCAAAGATATTGATCAGAAATTATTCATCTTTGCACTACAGGCCAAATATATTCAGTAATATCATCATTTAGGACTGAGGATGATGAAAAATATTTTAAAGGAAACGAATCCAGTGAAACAAAATAACAAGTATTAAGGATTCGTATTTCGGTTTATCCATGTCCAAAAATACCTCATAAATAATCATAGTGGAGTAAAATTCAAGAATGATCAAAACATGGATACAATCAAAGCTAGTATCCATAGTAGATATTTTGGACGAAAAATAAAAATTTAATTTTTCTGTGAATAATGTCATATTCGTGAATAGTGCCGTATACGTGAATAATACCGTATACGTGAATAGTAACCCCGACACAAAAAGTTCTAAATTCGATAAAAATTCATATCAATATTTCGGCATAATGATATTGGAAGAAATAATATCATTTATATAAAAAAAATATCCCTTACCTTGTAAAGACAATACTTCTAGTTGAAACACCGGATATAGGCTATGACTTGAACTTGCACCGTATAGCAACACTCAAAGTATTAAAATACTCACAAGAATACGCTCAATATATCGAGAGAGAAAGAGAGAGAAAACTTCAGTTTCTGGTTTGATTTTCAATTCTAACCTAAGCACCCTATTTATAAGAAATTGCTTAGAACACCAAAGCAGAAAATTTAAAATATATATATATATATATATATATATATATTAATTTCCTACGCCCACTTTTTTAGTCAAAGATCAGCCATTTAAGTAGCTTACATCACAAAAACGTTTTTGTGAATTAAAATATTTTAAACTTAAAAAAATTAAATATTCCGGAACTTCGGAACTTCAATAATTCATAATAAATAGCCTTTTATCAGAAAAATTCAAACATATGACTTTTCTATAGGAAATTCCATTATCTACAACTTTGTAGAAGAAAGTTTTTCTAAATTCTAAACAGAAATTGATCGAAATCTACAAACGGACGATTCTACAGGCTATAATCAAATTTCAATTAAGAAATGGGCTCACAGATATGTTTAACATATTTTAAACAACTTTTGCAACAAAAATACTCTTCCTCCTCCTATACTCATATATCCCACATTCATTGTAAAAATATCATCATTATTATATTATAATAATATAATAAAATATTATTTTATCAGAAAAGATAAAATATCGATTTTCAACAATGGTCACTTTAAGAATTTTCTCCATCTATATCCACATAAAATGAATATTTTTCTCATCATATAAATCAATAATTAATTATTCACAAATAATATTACAGAATCACAATACTGACTGTAAGACCCCGAATTTTATGAAATAAAAGTATTCAATTTTTCTTATAATTAAATTCAGTAAATGGTTAAATTGATAAAAATTTAAAGTTATGGGTGAAATATGAATTTTTTTCAAAATAAGCAAGTGGTTATAAAATAATCATTGTTGTCGGGGAATATTCGTTTGGTCGTGGAATATTCTTTCTGTCGGAGAATATTCGTACGATAACGCAGACATTTGTGGGCCCCATAACAGAATAACTGTCGGGTGAAGAAAACGACAAAATTAAGTTTTTATAAATAACGGCGTAGTTGTTACCGTTAATACTGTTGAAATACCCGGTGGTTAAAATACAGTAATACGCGTTACTGCATAGTAGCACACGGTATTGCACAGTATTTTTGAAATTATTGATTCTTACGTAAGAAGGCACTACTCAATAATTGTTACAGTAATTACTGTTCAATATTTTATTTTATTGATTCAATAATTGCTACGTTAAAATTTTGTATTATTGTTGTTCAATAATTGTTGCTGCACAGTATTTCCCATTATCAGATCAATAATTCATATTATTTGAATAGTATTATTAGATAACATTATTGGCAATGTCTAGAAAGTTCTGTCTAAGGAGAGGTTTGGTCATCTAATTGCGCGCCAGTAAGGAGAAATTCTTATTGGAAAGCCCCCTCTTTCCTGGGAACGGTCTGGTTGTCATAAATGTGATTCTGTAATATTATTTGTGAATAATTAATTATTGATTCATATGATAAGAAAATATTTATTTTATGTGGATATAAATGATGGATTTATTTATGTGGTTATAAATGAAGGAATTAATGTTGAGATGTTTTATCAGTATTTTGTCGGAATGGAGGTATTAAAAATCAATCAGGGTTTTTGAGATATTTTGCGAGGGTTATAATTTTTAATCCGACCGTTGGATCGTGGTAATATTTGGATATGTTATACATATATAAGTTGAGTATATGTCCACAAATTTTGAACCGTTAAAAATGAACGTATGATTTATTATGAATTTTACGAGATGACTGGTTCAGAAATTGTTGAATTTTCGGAGTTTATCATTTTGGTGGAAAATTCTAGAATTGGTGGGCCTCACTTGTGGTTGGTGAAGAAATGTACTGAATTATATTTCAAATGTGGTGGGTGGGAATAGTAGCAGGTAAAGCCATCAGGTTGCAGGTCAAACCTACCAAAATTTTCCTATAAATAGAGGGCTAAGTTAGAATTGAAAATCACACCAGAAACATAAGCTTTCTCTCTTTCTCTCTCTATATTATGAAGCATATTTTATGAGTATTTAGATACTTTGAGAGTTGCTATTCAGTGCAAGTTTCCTTCGGCTTTGCATACCGATCAGAAGTACTGTTCTTTTGAGGTAAGGGATAGTAAGGGTTGTTATGATTTTTAGTTTCGTAATTTTTCTGAACTTCAAAAATTCTGGAAAAATTTGAAATGATATTTTGATGAGTTTTCTTGATTGTGTCCAAAAATGGTGATTTTTGGATGTATAGATTGAGAGTTATGAATTTTATGAGAAAAGACTATTTTAAAAGTAATCGCTTATAATTCCTTGTGGTTAACTCTAAAATTGATGAAATTTTTATTGGGAGTACATGTATATGATAGGAGTATACTCTGTGAATTTCAGAATTTTTAGATAAAAGTACAATTTTTGATAAATGTCTAAATATTCGGCTGTTTTGGCCATATGAAAAATAGTAAATGACTTTTAAAAATTCTGAGAAAAATATATGTTCACTATGGGACTATATTATGCTAAATCTCAGAAAAGAAATATTTTTGGAACTGATTTGGTATTTTTCATAAAAATGGTCTAGTTGTGAGTAAATGAATTAAATATGTTATGTGAAGTAAGAAAATTGGAAAATAGGATTTTATGGCTTGAGAATTCTATATGAGGTATATGCAGATTTTTGATGAGGGTTTTGATTATTGGTGATAAAATCTTATGAGTTTGGTATTTTAGAATGATTAAATGCATTATTTAGTAAAGTGTAAACAATTTAAATAAATTGTTTATAAGCTTAAGAAATATTATTCTTTCAATATCATTATACCAAAATACTGGTATAGATTTTATTGTAGAATTTCTACCTTTTTGTGTCGAGTTTACTATTCATGAGTTACTATTCATGAGTTACTATTCACGAGTTACTATTCATGAGTTACTATTCACGAGTTACTATTCTCTTTTTCTGACCAAATTATAGTTGGTTTATGAATATTACTCTTGAGATTAAAATTAGATGTTGATCATATTATTTTTATTATTATATATAACGTTTTTATAACCCTAATGATGATATTTCTCTTTGACTTGAGTGTAAAGATGGGTAGATTTTTGGTATGATCATGACTATGGGTTATCTTTGGCCTGTAGTGCAAAGATGAATTGTTGATGAATATCTTTGGCCCGTAGTGCAAAGATGACATGTTGTTGAATATCTTTGGCCAGTAGTGCAAAGATGAACAGATGTTGAGATAAACATGACCAACTGGTGATACAAATGAATATCTTTGGCCGTAGTGCAAAGATGAAGTTATTAGTATGATTATGAACAGGAAATGTGATTTGGTGTAACCATGATCTTTGATGTTTCAGGTAAAGATAGGTGATGAAAATTATCTTCGTCCTGGATGAGAAGAGGAATTTAGAACTACAGTTATGATTATGAGTTATTCATATGATTGTGGATCAGAATGGTTGATTGATGTTACAGGGATAAAACATTGTTGGTGGATTTTTAACATGGAGGAGATAATAGATTTTATGGTCTATTTGACTCTTCTAATGGATTGCTCGTTCCGCTGCAACTATGGTTGAAATTTTTATCATTTACCATATGTTCTAAATCTCTGATTTATTGTTGCTGAAGGCTATTGATAATTGAATTATCTTTAGTCATGATATTTTTTACTGAGCTAGTTGTGCTCACCCTTTTGCTTCACAATTCCTTTCAGGTAATAAGAGTGCAGCTGGGTCGAGCGGGGGTAACAAGGGAATAGAACGGTGGTCATCATTTAGTAGTTATATTTGGTGAAGAAAATAGGGTGAGGCGAACCCAACGTTGGAAGGGTGTTTTGTCACTATCATACAAGATGTCTAATGACATACAACCTCGTGTCATCATAAGACAGGGTTGTGCTCATCCATTTGCTGAGTATATCTATGGGCACTACCTATATAATCTTGGTGTTTGTTTGAAGTATAATTCTCAATTAGAGACAGTGGAGATAATGATAAGTCAAGAGAAGACTCACCATTGGGAAGAATATGATAGTAATTGTGACAACCCCAAAATAGGTCAATTCCATCCAACCCATTCTGAGTCGTCAAATACATGGTACAGAAAACAACTACAACTTTATTACAACAATTGTCGTGCAAAATACAACAACACATATGCTGTGAGTTTGGATACAAATATATATCAAATGTGACATTGGACACCATCATGTATCAGCACCTCACAAAGGTACCTTAAATAAAGGTACAGTCAAAAACTGTTTTAGAAACTAGAATCTTTGGGAAGTGCTCAAGGAAACCTTCATACATGGGAGACCACGCGTCTAGGTTATGATAGATATCATATGGCCACAGAATTATCCTTGGTTGACCCAATAGACCCCAAAGAAAAACGAGAAGATTACTATCATATTCTTCCCAATGGTGAGTCTTCTCTTGACTTATCATTATCTCCACTGTCTCTAATTGAGAATTATACTTCAAACAAACACCAAGATTATATAGGTAGTGCTCGTAGATATACTCAGCAAGTGGATGAGCACAACCCTGTCTTATGATGACACGAGGTTGTATGTCATTAGACATCTTGTATGATAGTAACAAAACACCCTTCCAACGTTGGGTTCGCCTCACCCTATTTTCTTCACCAAATATAACTACTAAATGATGACCACCGTTCTATTCCCTTATTACCCCCGCTCGACCCAGCTACACTCTTATTACCTGAAAGGAATTGTGAAATAGAAGGGTGAGCACAACTAGCCCAGTAAAGAATATCATGACTAAAGATAAATAAATTATCAATAGTCTTCATCAATAATAAATCAGAGATTTAGAACATATGGTAGATGATAAAAAATTTCAACCATAGTTGCAGCGGAACATGCAATCCATTAGAAGAGTCAAATAGACTATAAAGTCTATTATCTTCTCCATGTTAAAAATCCACCAACAATATTTTATCCCTGTAACATCAATCAACAGTTCTGGTCCACAATCATATAAATAACTCATAATCATAATTATGATTCTAAATTCCTCTTCTCATCCAGGACAAAGATAATTTTCATCACTTGTCTTTACCTGAAACATCAAAGATCATGGTTATACCAAATCACAGTTCCTGTTCATAATCATACTAATAAAACCATCTTTGCACTACGGCCAAAGATATTCAACAACAGTTCATCTTTGCACTACAGGCCAAAGATATTCATCAATAATTCATCTTTGCACTACAGGCCAAAGATATTCATCAACAGGTCATCTTTGCACTACAGGCCAAAGATATTCTTCAACAATTCATATTTGCACTACAGGCCAAATATATTCATATCTCAAAGAAATATATAATCATTTCAGAATTTATATAAACAATAATTATAACCATGTTGATCAATTCACCTTTGCACTTAAGCTTAAGATATTCAATTATAAATTCAATGGTCATGATCATACCAGTCACAATTCAACTTTGCACTACAGGCCAAAGAGAACCCTAGTCATGATCATACCAATAATCTACCCATCTTTACACTCCAGTGAAAGAGAATTTCAACATCAGGGTTATAAAAATGTTATATATGATAATAAAAACAATATGATCAAAACATATAGTTTTAATCTCAAGAGTAATATTCGTAACTCATGAATAGTAAATCGTGAATAGTAACTCATGAATAGTAACTCCGACACAAAAGATAGAAATTCTACAATAAAATCCATACCAATATTTCGGTATAATGATATTGAAAGAATAACATTACTTAAATTTATAAACAATTTATTTTAATTGTTTACACTTTACTAATTAATGCATTTAATCATCATAAAATGTCAACCCTTACAATTTCATCATCAATAACCAAAACCCTCATCAAAAATCTGCATATACCTCATATAGGATTCTCAAGCCATAAAATCCTATTTTCTAATTTTCTTTCTTCACAAAACATATTTAATTTATTTACTCATAACTAGACCATTTTCATGAAAAATACCAAATCAGTTCCAAAAATATTTCTTTTTTGGGATTTAGCATAATATAGTCCCATAGTGAACATATATTTTTCTCAGAATTTTTAAAATTCATTTACTATTTTTCATATGGCCAAAACAGCCGAATATTTAGACATTTATCAAAAATTATACTTTTGTCTAAAAATTCTGAAATTTACAGAGTATACTTCTATCATATACATGTACTCCCAATAAAAATTTCATCAATTTTGGAGTTAACCACAAGGAATTATAAGCTGTTACTTTTAAAATAGTCTTTTCTCATAAAATTCATAACTCTCAATCTATACATCCAAAAATCACCATTTTTGGACACAATCAAGAAAACTCATCAAAATATCATTTCAAATTTTTCCAGAATTTTTGAAGATCAGAAAAATTACGAAACTGAAAATCATAACAACCCTTAAAATCCCTTAATATCCCTTACTATCCCTTACTATCCCTTACCTCAAAAGAGCAGTACTTCTGATCGGTATAAGGCTGAAGGAAACTTGCACTGATGAATAGCAACTCACCAAGTATCTAAATACTCACAAAATACACTCAATAATCTAGAGAGAGAAAGAGAGAAAGCTTATGTTTCTGGTGTGATTTTCAATTCTAACTTAGCCCTCTATTTATAGGAAAATTTTGGTAGGTTTGACCTGCAACCTGATGGCTTTACCTGCTACTATTCCCACCCACCACATTTGAAATATAATTCAGCACATTTCTTCACCAACCACAAGTGGGGCCCACCAATTCTAGAATTTTCCACCAAAATGATAAACTCCAAAAATTCAACAATTTCTGAACCAGTCATCTCGTAAAATTCATAATAAATCATACATTCATTTTTAACGGTTTAAAATTTGTGGGCATATACTCAGCTTATATATGTATAACATATCCAAAAATTACCACGATCCAACGGTCGGATTAAAAATTATAACCCCCGCAAAATATCTCAAAAACCCTGATTTTTAATACCTTCATTCCGACAAAAATACGGATAAAAACCTCAACATTAACTCCTTCATTTTTAACCAAAAAAATATATCCCTTGTTTATATCCACATAAAATAAATATTTCCTTATCATATGAATCAATAATTAATTATTCTCAAATAATATTACAGAATCACATTTATGACAACCAGGCCGTTCCCAGGAAAGAGGGGGCTTTCCAATAAGAATTTCTCCTTACTGGCGCGCAATTAGATGACCAAACCTCTCCTTAGACAGAACTTTCTAGACATTGACAATAATGTTATCTAATAATATTATTCAAATAATATGAATTATTGATCTGATAAAGGAAAATACTGTGCAGCAATATTATTGAAACAACAATAATATAAAATATCAACGCAACAATTATTGAATCAATAAAATAAAATATTGAACAGTAACTACTGTAACAATTATTGAGTAGTGCCTTCTTACGTAAGAATCAATAATTTTAAAAAATACTGTGCAATACCGTGTGCTACTGTGCAATAACGCGTATTACTGTATTTTAACCACCGGGTATTCCAACAGTGTTAACGGTAACAACTACGTCGTTATTTGTAAAAACTCAAATTTGTCGTTTTCCTTCACCCGACAGTTATTCGTTATGGGGCCCACAAATAGCTGCGTCGTCGTACGAATATTCTCCGACAGAAAGAATATTCCACGACCAAACGAATATTCCCCGACAACAATGATTATTTTATAACCACTTGCTTATTTTGAAAAAAAAAATCATATTTCACCCATAACTTTAAAATTTTATCAATTTAACCATTTACTGAATAGAAAAATTGAATACTTTTATTTCATAAAATTCGGGGTCTTACAGTAATCTTCTCGTTTTTCTTTAGGGTCTATTGGGTCAACCAAGAATAATTCTGTGGCCATATGATATCTATCATAACCTAGACGCGTGGCCTCCCATGTACGAAGGTTTTCTTGAGCACTTCCCAAAGATTCTAGTTTCTAAAACAGTTTTTGATTGTACCTTTATGTAAGGTACCTTTGTGAGGTGTTGATACATGATGGTGTCCAATGTCACATTTAGTATATATTTATATCCAAACTCACAGCATATGTGTTGTTGTATTTTGCACGATAATTGTTGTAATAAAGTTGTAGTTATTTTCTGTACCATGTATTTGACGACTCAGAATGGGTTGGATGGAATGGACCTATTTTGGGGTTGTCACACTGACAACCAGGCAGTTCTCAGGAAAGATAGGGCTTTCCAATAAGGATCTCTCCTTACTGGCCCGCAATTAGATGACCAAATCTCTCATTAGACAAAACTTTATAGACATTGTCAATAATGTTATCCAATAATATTATTCAGATAATATGAATTATTGCTCCGATAATAGAAAATACTGTGTAGTGACAATTATTGAAACAACAGTAATATAAAATATCAACGCAACAATTATTGAATCAATAAAATAAAATACTGAACAATAATTACTGTTACAATTATTGAGTAAAGCCTTCTTACGTAAGAATCAATAATTGGTGCAATACCGTGTGTTACTGTATTTTTTAACCACCGAGTATTTTAACAGTATTAACGGTAACAACTACGCCGTTATTTATAAACAATTTATATTTGTCATTTTCTACATCCAATCGCTTTTCGTTATGGGGCCCACATAAGGCTGCGCCGTCGTACGAATATTCTCAGACAGTAAGAATATTCCACGACCAACCGAATATTCCCCGACAACAATGAATATTTTACAACCACTTGCTTATTTAAAATATTTGCGCATTTTATCCATAACTAACCTCATTAATCAATTCAACCCTTACTATTTCAAAATAATAAATAGAGGAAATTAATTTTTATTTATTAATAATTTGGGGTCTTACAGTTAGGACTAACGGGGAGAACATGAGAATGGAATGACGGTCCGATTTAGTAGTTATAGTAATTCTCACTAAGTTGTAAAATAATGTGTAAATAATTTTAGTGAGGATTTAGTGTGTGTGTGTGCTGGTGTACTATACACAACACTATAATAATTATAATTTTTAAAAAAATATGTACGTTCAAATTTAATTGTATAAATCCGAATTTAAGAACGTGTATACTTTTTTGATTTCAAACTTAAGGTTTTGAGATTTTACTATTTGACCACCTTTATGTAGGGGTGCTAAAAAATTTCCGTTTTTTCGATTTTTTATCGAACCGGTTGATATTGGTACCGGCGGTATCAGTTTTTTTCAGTATCGATTTTTGGGTATTTTAACACTTTTTGGTACCGATAACGGTAATGAGTTTTTTAAATTCGGTAAAAATTAAAATTCCGAAAATATCAAAATTTAATAATATAATAATTAATAGTTAATTTTTTGTAGTTTTATATATTAAATAATTTTTTATATATATTAATAATTTATATATAATAGTAGTTTTATTAAATTTTTTATATATATTAATAATATTTTGTAGTTTTATTTTATATATTAATTATTATTAATAGTTAATAATTTCTTAGTTTTAAAAAAATTATTAATATATAAAAAAATTATTTAATTATTATTAATAATTATATATATTACCATACGATATAACTAAAAATCGAACTGAAAAATTCAATACCGATTTTGTATCGAACGATAATTCGATACCGATTTCAATTCTTATTTTTCGGTACCGATTTAATTTTTTTACGGATGAAGACCCCTGCCTTTATGTGCTTTCTTATCCACTGGCTGACTGACTCTTGGTTTCCCCCCTATCCTCGTTCTCTCTCTTTCGTATTATAGTACTAATTTATTTGTTTTAAAATTTAAAAAATAAAATTGATATAATTCATAAAAATTTAAAATAAAATAATTTAAAATCAATAATTGTTATTATATTTTTTATAATAATAATAATTATATCAATTATAATTAAATAAATTTATATTAATTTAAAATTTAATATACTATTATTTAATTTCAAAAATTAAACTATATCTTGAGTATTTTTTAGGGGCTACATATATTTTAGCTTTTCTCCTCTAGGCCTCTTCACTAAAAATATAAAATCATGTAATTGTGCTACATTTATAATGTGAACTTGCGTGTGTGGATATTTTTTTTATTGATGGGTATGCTATAATATAAATTATTCCTTACTTACATAGTTTATAGTTACATAATCAAAATTACATTATTCTCTTCATACTTTATTAAGAAATGTTATTGGAGGAGTAGAAAAGGGTTCATAAATATTTGTAGATATATATTCGTTATTATAATGATTAAAATTAAATAAAATTTTAAAGTAATTTGTTTGGGCTTAAAAAATATTATTATGCAAAGTAATTATTATCATAAACAAACAGTAAAACTTAAATATTATTGTGCAAAATAATTTTTAAATAAAAAATTAGAGCCTAATTTATCATTTGTTTTTAGTCAGATTTAATTCTGACATCCAATACGGAAATAACTTACTATTTTTTAATCCTTGGAAAAAACTTATTAAAGATATCAAAAATAGGGAAATGGAAAGGGAAAAGAAAAGGAGAAAAAACACAAAGAGAAGAGAAGAGAGTGAAAAAAAGATAAGAAAGAAAAGGAAAAAAATAGAAACAGTTTGCCAGCCAAACCAGTAATAGAGCGAGTACAGTCGTCTCCTTCCACATGCGAGTAAGGGAAAACATGTTTCATGTGAGAAAGACATGTGTCAAGGCCCTTCTTTCAACGTTAGCCACAAGATTGCACCTATTTCTCGATCTTTCTTTTTGCTAGCCTTATAAAACAAAATAAATAAAAAAACAAAAACAAATTATATCTGACGTGGCAACCCCCTTTTCTCTTTTTTATCTCCCACAAAAAGTATTCATTTATTTATTCATTAAACTAAAACTAAAATTAAAATAGTCTCTCTCTCTCTCTCTCTCTCTCTCTCTCTCTACTTTCTTCTTCTCTCGAGTCTCAAAGCTTCAAGCTTCTTCTTACCTTGTCCTCCTTTTAACTCCCTCAACCAACTTTTCCTTTTCAGATTTCTCATTATCTTTCTTGGAAATTTACACCCTTTCTTAAAGATCGAGGCCACAGGTGTCTGCAGGTAATTGGAAAACCAATTTTCCGATTCCTCTGTGGTCTCTTAACAAACCCATTTCTTCATTTTTTTTTCTCAAGAAAACAAGCCTTTTTCAGGATTTATCGATCGAGCTATTTTTTGATTGTTTTTTCTGCTTGAAATTAAGCAGAACTTGGAGAATTTTTCTGGGTGGAGTGGAAAGTTCCGATCTTTATCTAGTAAGATTTTTGTGTTGGATTCTTTTTTTTTTTTTGGGGTCTAGATCTTTTGGTTTTTCGGGTTTGGTGAATTACAGTTGGAAGTTTAGGTGTAATAATTAATGAAGGAAGGATGAGTTTGATTTTTGTGATGCTGTGTTTGGATCCGGATATGGGTCTATAATTGTACAGATCATTTGATTACTACTTGAAAGCTTGTAGAAATTGTTTATAGATTCTACCTTTTTGGTTCCAAAAGGAGATAGTGGGAGAAAATCAATTTGAAGAATCAATGGGGTCTGCAAGTGAGGATATACAGGTATGTATTTAAAGTTTTTATTTTTTTTATTTTTTTTATTTTTTTTATATCAGTTTATATCAGTTAAGTAGGTGCAGAATTCTCATGATTTTACTTTGATTGATTTGTTTTTTTTATATTAGTTAAGTAGGAATTTTCATGATTTTGTTAGTTGGATAAATTAGAGTTTATATTTTTTTGGTTGTTTTTATTTTAGGTGAACATCATTTATAGTTAGAAGATTAGAAATTGTATATTCCTGTTACTAGGAAGTATACAGAAGGGAAATAAAGACTTGTTTTTGTCTTTGTCATTATTATTATTTGTTGATAACCAATGATAATTTAATAGTGGAGTGATAGTTGTTTAACCCACTTACCTGAAAGGCGAAAATATACTGTATTGAATAAAATTTGTTGATAACCAAGGATAATTTAATAGTGGTGTGTTAATTGTTTAATCCACTTACTGAAAATATACTTTATTGACAATAAAAGGGAAAAAAGTGTCTAACCAATCCCCATGAGGAAAAAATAGAGCAGACTCCAAAAATAAATAGAGGAAGCATGGGTATAAAAGTTAAAACCAAATTCGTTATTCAAAATTTGGCTTTTTTGTCCGAAGATAAAATTTAGCCAAATATATTGTCCATGTTTCGATGGCTCTTTGGATCAGGGCTTTTGAAAAGTGTGTTCAGTTGTTTGTAGTGACCTGTTTACTAATCATTGTGAAGCTGTAAATTGGGAATGTTTTCATAATTGGAGTATCATAGCAAAACGACATTATGAGAATCTAAACTTGAATTGGATTTCTTTGAGTCATTGTCTAATTTTAGATAGGTTAACACACGTTAAGCGCAAACTAGTATATCTCATCGAATTTGTCCTGCAAACTTCATGGTTTGTTGCCCTTTTTTATAATAAGGTATATTGTTCAATCTCTTACTAAAGGACTAATATGAAGTATTACTAATTAGGCAGACGGCTTCATATTCATGTAATGCTCTAATATTGCGGGTAGTCCATTAGCAGATTTAGTAAGTAATAGCAAAATTATTCAGACTTTAAAGATCTTGAAATAAATAGTTTGAACCTGATGTGTAATGCTTGTTTTAGAATTCCAGTTGCCATATTAGAATGTCAAGTTTGGTAGTATGGATAACTTTACAGTAGTTGGAGAGTTGTAATTGTTTCTGAATCAATCCGATACTTATCAATACACATGCATACAATGTTCTAAAAATCGTTAGGCAGATCTAGGCGGCGGAGGGGGTGCCTAGGCCACTATGTACTTTCTTAGGCGGACTAGGCGCTTTCTTAGGCGATCTCATTTATTTATTTATTTTATTATATATACTTGTTATACT
Source organism: Panax notoginseng (assembly GCA_016801055.1). Taxonomy (NCBI): domain Eukaryota; kingdom Viridiplantae; phylum Streptophyta; class Magnoliopsida; order Apiales; family Araliaceae; genus Panax; species Panax notoginseng. Next base: position 58,865,571 of record CM029013.1, on the reverse strand, counting down.
ATACAAAACATATAACATATCTAATTTGTTTAAATTTTACATGAAACATTATAAAAAAAAATCTTTTAAGGTTTAACAAATTCATTTACCTATTGTAGAGTTTCAAAGTAGATGTCTGATTCTGCCTAGGCGGGGGCCTATTTGCCTAGCCAGGGCCTAGGCGCCTAGCTAAATAAAGGTGGTAGAGGACCACCTAGTGCCTAGCGGGGACCTAGGCATGTATTTTTAGAACACTATGTATTTCAGTTGGCCAGTAGTTGATGAGGTACTTGGAATATTGAAGCATTGTTGAAAGAATTCTTATTAATATGTTTTTAAAATTTTATTTCTAAATTAGGATCAAAGCGAGGATGCGAGGTCAAAAACGACTCCATCTACATGCAAGCCTTTCTCATTGAATGTTGGACTACAATCTCGTACTAGTGTCCAGCGAAAGGATCAATTTATTCCTGGGGATGACTATGCTCCAAAGGTTTTTGCTCTATCCTAACCTAGTCTTTTTGGAGAAAAGGTCTCTACTTTATATTGATTATTTCCTAAGTGATCTGTTTTCAATTGAATAGGTGAGAAAACAATACACAATTACAAAGCAGAGGGAAAGGTGGACAGAAGAAGAGCACAAAAAGTTTCTTGAAGCTTTAAAGCTGTATGGTCGGGCTTGGAGACGTATTGAAGGTAAATTTAATTTTTTGTGGTGTTGTCTTGGGCAGATCTATTTGAGTTCGATATATACTGAAAGTTTTCAATTTATACAGAGTATGTGGGCTCAAAAACTGCAGTTCAAATTAGAAGTCATGCTCAGAAGTTCTTTTCTAAGGTTGACTAAACTTATTTCAGTCCCTATCCTCTAGCATTATATCTATATGCTATGTATTAAAGTAAGTTTAGTATTTATAAGCCATTGAGTGCATGTATGCTCAAGGCATTTGTCCAATATTATCATCGATGTTGTTCTGATCACTAGTTGATTTATCTTCAATTAGGTGGTTCATGAGTCGAGTAACAACGAAGAAAGCATCGTGAAACCCATTGAGATTCCTCCTCCTCGTCCAAAAAGAAAGCCTATGCATCCATATCCTCGGAAAATGGTTAGTCCAGTCAAAACCGAAGGCCGCCTTTCAGACGAGCACAGAAGATCTGCATCTCCAAACCTGTCAATTTCAGGACAAGAAAATCAGTCGCCAACTTCGATTTTGTTTGCATTTGGATCAGACACAACAGGTGCAACAGATTCAATTACACCAAATGGCAGCTCATCACCAGATTCATCTCCTGCTGATGACCAACCAAAGGGCCTCTTTCCATCTGAAGCTATTCAATCACCCGAAGAAAATGGGTCCGAGAATGGATCGTCATCGCCCACCCATGAAAACGATAGTTTGACCCAATGTGATCAAGTTCCCATGGTACTAAGTTTATCAATTTAAGCTTGTTTGTGGTTTTTTTTTTGATAATATATAATCAATATTTGCCGTCAACTTCTCATTGGGGGTGTGTTGGTCTAAATGTCCAGAAATTGGAGTTGTTTCCTGAAGTTGGTGCTTTCTTGAAAGAAGATTCAAGTGATGTAGCATCCACCCGGAGCCTGAAGCTCTTTGGGAAGACTGTAATAATTGCAGGACCATCTTCTTCAAACTCGGGGAATTGCAACTCACAACCTACTGAGGAGACTGACGAAAGACTTGTGCAAACATCTTCATGGAATCTAACACCTAGAGTTAGATTTACACCTACTGATGCAGAATGTGGCTGCAACGGCTTATCTGGTGGGGCACCAGCACTTTATTACATGCAAATCCAAAATGAAAACTCAAATAGCGTAGAGGAAGCTGCTGCTCCTCCTCTTCCATGTTGGACTTTCTATGGAGGGGTATCATATCCTATCTTACAATTGCATAATTCCGTTCCGGAGAAAGAATATGTATGTTCTGATGGGAACCAAGTGCAAGATCAAGATAAAGGGGTTCAGAAGGATGGATCTCGAACAGGGTCAAACTCTGGATCAGTTAATGCAGGGGGAGATGGTGATAAAACTTGGGACACGGAGACACAAAGTTGGCAGCCCTTTTTTGACAAGGAAGAAAGTGAGCAGAAGTCAACATTCTTTTCAAAACCAAAAGATGAAGTAGCTTTGGCAGGGCAGAAAATGAACAAGGCCAAGTGTTTAAAGGGTTTTGTGCCATATAAGAGATGTTTAGCCGACAGGGGTAGCAGTTCAACATTAACTGGTGAAGAGAGGGAAGACCAGAGAATGCGCCTTTGCTTATAGCGATTTCTGGCTGTTGTAATGTTTCCTTTACGGAATATAATTTGGTAGCAGAGGTTTCTTGACAGGTTGAAGATATGATTCAGGTAGGGTGTAATTAAACTGTAGAAGTCTCGGGCGGCTGGATGACTGGAAATTGCAAAGCAATTCGACTTTTTGAAAGCACTGGGAAGTTGCATGGTTCACTTTTTTTTTACCTCTTCAACTGTTGATTTAGCTTTCTGTATAATGCTCAATGTTCTCTATGGCGGCCATGAAATAGGCCCGCTTCTTGAATTGTGAATTAGTGAAATTACCTACTTGTTAAGCGTAGTTCCATAGTTTTGGAACTGGCTTTTTGCAGGGTGGTATCTTATTATTTTTGGTGAAGACTTGAAAATAACATTGTTTCCAGTTAGAGAGGAAGGCCATTGTGATCCCACTGGTGACCCTTTTAATTGATACCTAAACCATAATTCCTCTCTATCTCGCGCATTAGGTTAGGTTGATTTAATTTTTGAATTTAAAAATATCTCAAATTAATTTCAAAAATTAATAAATACCTCAAATCTGTTATAAAATTTTAGCAAAGTATAAAAATATACACTTATAATTACTACATAAATTTAGAGAGAATAAGTAAGAGATAAAATGAGAGAAATTTTTCAGAGAGAATTCTTCATCTCTTTTCATTCAGTAGCACTCCTTTATATAGGTAAAGATGAAGTCAAGGGGAAGGAAAAGTAGAGGAGAAGGAAAAGTACTTAGGTTCCTTCCTCAGAACTCAGGAGGGAATCTTGTGTATAACACTTCCCCTGATTCCCTACGATAGAAGATTATGTCTCATTAAAAACCTTGTTAAGAAAACCAGTGGGAAAAACTTAACGAAAGAAAAAAGAGTACATATCTTTTACATAAATATCTTAATTGACTGCCTCGTTAAAACCTTGTCAGGAAAAACCCATTGGGATAAAAAACCGTGACTAAGAAAAAAGAGTACAGTCTTCCCCTCAAAAGGAATTCATTGCTTCTTGATGAAATGTTGTCACAAGTCTTTCAGTCGACACATTCCAATCCTTTTCCGAAGTTTTGCAAACGTTGCATTTGGTAGCGACTTTGTGAATAAGTCGGCTAGATTATCACATGATCGAATTTGATGCACATCTATATCACCCTTCTTTTGTAGCTCATGTGTGAAGAAAAATTTAGGTGAAATGTGCTTTGTTCTATCTCCCTTGATGTATCCTCCTCTAAGTTGAGCAATGCATGCAGCGTTATCCTTATATAAAATTGTAGGAATGTCTTTGATTGATGGTAATCCACATGACTTTTGAATATGTTGAATAATTGATCTCAACCAAACACACTCTCTGCTTGCTTCATGTGTAGCAAGAATTTCTGAGTGATTTGAAAATGCAGCTATCATGGTTTGCTTTGTGGATTTCCAGGATATAGCTGTGTCACAATATGTAAATACATAACCTGTTTGTGATCTTCCATTGTGTGGATCTGATAAATATCCTGCATCGGCATATCCAACCAATTGCGATGTTGAATTTCTTGGATAAAATAACCCAAGATCTATACTTCCACGGAGGTATCTCAAAATGTGTTTGATCCCATCCCAATGTCTCTTAGTCGGAGAAGAACTGTATCTTGCTAACAGGTTGACAGCAAAAGTAATATCAGGTCGTGTACAGTTTGCAAGATACATAAGAGCACCTATTGCACTTAGGTATGGAACTTCAGGTCCAAGAACTTCTTCCCCACTTTCTAGAGGCCGAAATGGATCTTTATCAACTTCTAAAGATCGAACAACCATCGGGGTAGTCAAAGGATGAGCTTTATCCATATGAAAACGACTGAGAATCTTTTCAGCATATGTGGATTGATGAACAAAAATTTCAGATGCTAAATGCTCCACTTGTATTTCCAAACCGAATTTTGTCTTTCCAAGATCTTTCATTTCAAATTTATCTTTTAAATAAGTAGCAGTTCTTGTGAGTTCTTTAGGAGTACCTACAAGATTCAAATCATCCACATATACAGCAATAATGGAAAATCCAATTTGTGATTTCTTAATAAAAATACATGGACATATTTGATCATTTATATATCCATCTTTTATTAAATAATCATTAAGTCGATTATACCACATACGACCAGACTGTTTCAACCCATACAATGAGCGTTGTAACTTGATTGAATATATGTGACGTGGCCTTTATGATTCAGCCATTTTCAATCCTTCAGGGATTCTCATGTAAATCTCACTGTCAAGTGAGCCATATAGGTATGCTGTTACAACATCCATCAGACGTGTTTCCAAACCTTCCATGGTTGCCATACCTATCAGAAAGCGAAAAGTGACTCCATCCATTACTGGAGAGTATGTCTCCTGATAATCAATACCAGGTTTTTATAAAACCCTTGATCTACAAGTCGGGCTTTGTATCTCACAATTTTATTTTTCTCATTTCGCTTTCGTACAAATACCCATTTGTTTCCAACCGGGATTACACCCAACGGTGTTTGGACTACTGGTCCAAATACTTCTCTTTTCAATAGAGATTGTGGCTCAGTTTGAATAGCATCTTTCCATTTTGGCCAATCTTTTCTTTTTCGACATTCTTTCACGTTTTGCGGTTCAGGATCCGTGTCAGGAATCAAAGTAATATCTGATGCTATAGAGAAAGCAAATATATCGTCAATCATGACTTTGCTTCGATACCATATTTTCTCATCATGTACATAATTTATTGAGATCTCTTGGTGTTCATCTCTTATCCCTTCACCGACATTTTGAACCTCTTCTGGGGCTATTCCCACTCTTGGAATATGTGCTACTTCTGGAGAGGTTTGTACCTCTTCTGGGGCTATTTCTACTCTTGGAATAAGTGCTACTTCTGGAACGGGTATTCCTTTAGGGATTCTCTTATTTGCTTTTGATTTTCGTGGTACAGTGTCTTTTGCACCAATCGGTCTTCCACGCTTCTGGCGTGGTTTAGATTCTTCTATTATCTTATTCGTCAATTCTCCAGGAATTGATTTTTCAATAGGTATTTCTATCCTTGCTGGAGTATTCACTGCAGGTGTATGTGACTTTATCACTTTTCTAGCATCATTAAATGCATCTGGCATTTGATTTGCAATATTTTGTAAATGAATAATTCTTTGAACTTCAATTTCACATTGTCCTGTACGAGGATCAAGTGAATTTAAATCTGATGCATTCCATGATATTTCAGAGAATTTTTTATTTAAAACTTTTCCCTCCTCCCAATGTTAGAAATACAGATTCATCAAAATGACAATCTACATAACGTGCAGTAAAAACTTCTCCAGTTAAAGGTTCAAGATATCTGATAATAGAAGGAGAATCAAAACCAACATAAATACCTATTCTTCGTTGGGCTCCCATCTTAGTTCTTTGTGGAGGTGCAATTGGAACATATACTGCACTTCCAAAAACTCAAAAGTGTGATATGTTAGGTATCTGTCCAAGAACTAACTGTAGAGGAGAAAATTTATTAAGAGCCGTTGGTCTTACTCGAATGATGGCTGCATCATGAAGAATTGCATGACCCCAAACTGAGGTAGGCAAGTTAGCCCTTAACATTAATGGTCGTGCAATTAGTTGAAGTCTTTTTATTAAAGATTCAGCTAAACCATTTTGTGTATGAATATGAGGAACGGAATGCTCAATGGAAATTCCAATAGTCATACAAAAATCATTAAAAGTCATTGATGAAAATTCAGCTGCGTTATCAAGTCGAATTGACTTGATTGGATGATCCGGGAACTGAGCCCGTAACTTGATCATTTGAGCAAGAAGTTTTGAGAAGGCAAAATTTCGAGAAGAGAGAAGACAAACATGAGACCATCTAGTTGAAGCATCTATTAAAACCATGAAATATCGAAATGGGCCAGATAATGGTTGAATAGGTCCACAAATGTCTCCTTGAATTCTCTCTAAGAATTTTGGGGTTTCTTTATAAATTTTTACTGGTGATGGTCGAACAATTAATTTTCCCCGAGAACACGCAGCACAAGGAAATTCACTACTAGGAAAAACCCTTTTATCTTTGAGAGGATGACCAGTAGAATTTTCAATAATACGACGCATCATAGAAGTACCTGGATGACCGAGTCTTTCATGCCAAAGCATAAAGGATTTGGGATCTATGATTTTTAGAATCATAACAGTATGAGACTCAATTACTCTAATTTTCATAGTATATAATCCAGAAGAAATTGAATGAAATTTTTTTAAGATATTCTTTTTTCCAGAGATAGTAGAAGTAATGAGAAGATATTCATTATCATTCTCATTGGTTGTTTCAATATGAAAATCATTTAGTCGAATATCTTTAAAACTAAGCAAATTTCTTCTCGATTTACTAGAATATAGAGCATCTTTGATAAAAACTTGTGTCTCATTTGGTAGCAAGAAACTAGCTTTTCCAAATCCCTCGATTAAATTTGATGTGCCAGAGATAGTTCCTACATTTCCCTTAGCTTTGATCAGTTGTGAAAAATATTTCTCATTTCGAAGGATTGTATGAGTTGTTGCACTGTCTGCTAAACATATATCCTCCATATCCATTAAAAAAATGGTCTGACACATATAAAAACATAAATAAGAAAAGTTACATTTTAAATATAATTTTATTCATGAGAAACACATACCACATATAGAATGAAAACTAACAATATTATACATGCAAGGTGTTTAATTAAAACAAGAAATTAAACGATATCCCAAAAAATACTCTCAGAAGGTTCAGTAATATCATCAACTTTTTTCTCATTGTTGGTCATTGGTGAATCATCAACAATATTCAATTGATGATTAACAAAGTTTGTTTCTGCCTCCATTACTTTGTTCTTTTGAGACTCCTGGAATAAATTAGCCAGATGCCTCGGCGTACGACAGGTACGCGACCAATGCCCATTCATCCCACACCTAAAACAAACATCTGATTTGTTCTTTTTCTGTGTTGTATTTTCTTTATTTTTACCCGACCCAAACATTTTCCACTTCTGGTGGCCTGGATTGTCGCGGTTCTGGAATTTGATGTTACGACGGCCTCGTTTATTCTTTCGTCCCCAAGGCTTCTTATTATATGACCATCTATTGTCACGTTTATTCTGCTGGAATGACGTGCTGTTAATATCCGGCAATGGGGTAGCACCCGTTGGCCGCACTTGATGGTTTTTCAACAACAATTCATTATTCTTTTCTGCAACCAGGAGGATAGACAATAAGTCACTGAAATTTGTGAACTTACTCTGTCTATATTGTTGCGACAGAATCATGTTGGTGGGATGAAAAGTTGAGAGTGTTTTCTCTAACATTTGGGAGTCAGAAACTGGATCTCCGCACAAAGCCAAAGTAGAAGTTATTCTATAAACATTGGAACTATATTCCGTAATTGATTTGTAATCGATTTGTAATCTTGTAGCCTTAAATTAAGCCACTCAAATTTGGCATTAGGGAGAACAACTAATTTTTGGTGGTCAAATATTTCATTCAGTTGTGTCCATAAAGACAAAGGATCTTTGACTGTTAAATACTCAGTCTTTAATCCTTCATCAATATGGTGACGAAGAAAAATTATGGCTTTTGCATTTTGTGCTGAAGTAGCTGTATTTCCTGATTCAATGGTCTTTTCTAACTCATTTGCATTAAGGTGCAATTCTGCATCAAGTGCCCAAGCCAAATAGTTGTCTCCAGATATTTTCAAAATAGAAAAATCTATTTTTGCCAAGTTTGCCATCTATTCTGGGTTAAAACACAATTATTATTTATTAAAATAATAAATAATTGCATGTATGAAATATGAAAAATAAACTACGTCACGACCTCAAGTGGTGATAAAAATGCAAATATAAATATTCTTATATTTATGTTATTAGCATAATGCAAATGGATCTTCACCCGGTATGCGGTAGTTCGCATAGACAGATTATTCCAACAGAATAATAAATAATGGAATAACAGAAGAATTTCACCATGCATGCGATAGACCGACCGCACAGACAGGTTATTCCCAACAGAATAATAAATACGGAATAATAAATAATGGAACAGGTCAGGTGAAATTCACACCGACAGGATATTCCGACAGAATATTAAATGCGTAATAATAATGGAACCAGGTCAGGTGAAATTCACACCGACAGGATATTCCGACAGAATATTAAATGGTAAAAAGGTTCCCACTTAGTCTTGTAAGATTAACAAGGATAGATGGTACCGTTGTAAATAACAGAATTTAAATGCAATTATAAGAATAAAATTATATTATTGGTGGTATAGCCCAACCAGTAGTATAATAATAAATTGCAAGAATTTAATTTTACCGTCTCAGTTGGTTAGAACTTCGTGCTGATAACGTGTTATAAAACTTTAGCAAAGTATAAAAATATACACTTATAATTACTACATAAATTTAGAGAGAATAAGTAAGAGATAAAATGAGAGAAATTCTTCAGAGAGAATTCTTCATCTCTTTTCATTCAGTAGCACTCCTTTATATAGGTAAAGATGAAGTCAAGGGGAAGGAAAAGTAGAGGAGAAGGAAAAATACTTAGGTTCCTTCCTCAAAAACTCAGGAGGGAATCTTGTGTATAACAAAATCGACTTTAAAATTCAAACTAGATTTATGCCTTAAAAGAGAGTTTAGTTTGTGTGTTTTGTGGAGTAGCTTGATGATTATGGTGGGAAGACTCGTCTGTATTTTGCCATATTCCGAAAGTTTAGGTTGATTTTTAAATTGTCAGTTATGTAGATAAGTATTGATGATAAAATTTTTTGGAGACACGTATAATTAGTTGGGGTGGGGGGGGGGGTTGGTTTCCTCATAAATATTAATAATCTTGACATAAATTTATCACAATACATAACATAATTATTCGATGTTTATCAAAAATTTTATGTTATTTCCATTTTAGACATCTGTCTATTCTATGTTTATCAAAAATTTCTTCATGTTATTTCCATTTTAGACATAAAATTTTCTTCATGTTATTTCCATTTAATCTTTTTGAAAAAGGGAGTAATATTTACGGATATATTTTTGATATTTCTATATTTGTTTTATATATGAAGGTGAGACCCACTATATATTCATATGACAAAAAATCACGTGAAATATTAAAAATACATGTATAAAAATATCAATTCCCTCTCATAACCTTTTAGTGTTTTTTTTCTTTATTTTTATTCCCTACTTTGGCTTACTTTCTTTTACCTAATTTGCTGATAGCCATCCGACAAACATATTGATAATGGAAATGATATACATGTTTCGGTCAAATTAAATTGAGATCAATGTAAAAATTTATGCAATAAAAATAAAATAAATTAGGATAAAATCATTTTTAATTTTTATATATACACATAGGTGGGCCAAATTATTCTACAATACATAACAAGGCTATCACAATTATTATCCCATTTGAGATTCCAAATTTATTACCTCTAGCATGAAATTTATTTGTATTTTTATTCTTTTATTAATATTTCTATTGGGGCTTTTAAAAACAAAAATTCTAACATGATTATATTTAAATTTTGTATAACTTTCCTGTCAACTAACTACAAGAACTCTTTATAAATAAAATAAAAAATGAATAAATAAAAAACGGCGAGTCGTATTCGCCTGAATATTCTCCCTCTCAAATTCTCTCTCCTGACGATTCTGTGGGTATGAAAAATAGTAGCAAGCTTAAAAGGCCATCGTGCGTCGTTTTGGCTACATTTGTCCGTTCCTAGCATTACGCAGTACAAATATTTTCTCTCACTAAATTATATACACTACATATACCAAACAAATTATCACTTCACACATTCATAGCCTTCCAATTCCATTTAGATCCAATCTTATAGTAATAATTTTATATCTACTTTCTCGAGCTCTGTATTAGTCTTCAATGGCTACTCTAAGCGCTGTTGATTCTGAGAAGCTCAAGAAGCTTCAATCAGCTGTTTCTGGACTCTCTCAGATCAGGTAAGTTTACTGAATTTCTACCATTTTCGATTCGTTTGATTGTACTATTTTTGTTTTTGTTTCGGTATTTCGATTCGCTGTTAATTGCATTGGTTTACGAAATCATTTTTGTGAATTTTGCAGTGATAATGAGAAATCTGGATTTATCAACCTCGTTTCTCGTTATTTGAGGTACATTTTAAATATGATGTGGTTTTTTGATTTTTATAAGCTAGTTGATGGCTGATCTTATACTCCTTTTCAATTATCAGCTCCGTATCCATTGTTTCTGATTGTTTTAACTATTGATGTATATATGGTTATTTATACCGAATGCGTTTCAGTTGTGCATCTATTTTTCATTTTGTTTACCGGGAAAATAGAGGAAATATGCACTTGGAGTACTTTGGGTTTTTTGTTATAAGCTTTTTGGTTTCATTTAATCACTGTGTACGATAAATCTTATATGAGGTTCTATTCAAATCTAAGTCCTGGCATATTTAAGGTTTTACTACAATTTATTTAATTCATTTTGCGACATTTTCCTTTGAAGTGGTGAGGCTGAGCATGTTGAATGGAGTAAGATCCAGACTCCAACTGATGAGGTGGTAGTGCCTTACTATTCCATGGCACACGTCCCTGAAGGTAATTATGGATTCTTTAACAAGTGTTAGCATTGATTTAAAATATTTTATCCCGAAGTTGTGGCAACTATTGTGTCTAAGATTTTTGTTTAAATACAAGAAGTTAATTCTATCAAACCAAGAATATCCTCATAAAGTGGTAAATTATATAGATCTTATTTGGTGCAGATGCTGCGGAAATCCAGAAGCTTTTGGACAAACTTGTGGTGTTGAAGCTTAATGGAGGATTGGGGACAACAATGGGCTGTACTGGGCCTAAGTATGCATTTATATACTGTTTAACATGACTTATAGTCTATCATACAACTAAATTATACGGAAACATAACTTAATAGTGCTTTACATGAATACATTATCTATGATTGTATGCTACTATTATTTCATATATAACTCAGTTATTTCTTCTTTGTTTATATACTTAATTTTGTTTTAACCTTTCGCCCGGGGCCAGCACCGGCCTTGGGCTAAAGCCCAAGGTGTCTGGGCTTTAGGCCCACTTAAATTGACAAATTTTTAGGCCCCCAAGAGATATTTGTGTTATGTATATATATACCCTAACAAAAGAGACCAGCTCACGTCAGTTTAAATTTAAAGGATAACAAAAAATTTACCCAATGAAATAGGCCCAAATTTTTTCATTTTCGCTTTAGGCCATTAAAAACTCAGGGCCGGCCCTACCCGGGGGAGGGGGTTGTGGAGGAAGAAAGAGAGCTTTCTGTTGGTAGTGTACTGTGCTATTTATCATTGTTGCTTGCTACTGTCTGGATTTAAGATCCCACTTTGTTGGGCTACCTACTTTAATGTGATTCAAGATTCATTGTTTTTCTCCTTTCGGCTGCTAAGGTTTTTAAGATGGATTAATTTATGTTAATTTGTATATGATTCTGCAACAATTGCCATGTTATAAGTTCGAACCTCTAATTTTATTAATTTTTTCTTAATGAGGCTTTTTTCTTCATGAGTATTATCTGCTACTTCAAAGCTGTTTGCATGAAATATTGACTGCATATGTTATTCTGCATTTTTTTCTCAAGATATTTTGCCTACTTAGAAATTGTTCTACTTTCCTCTAAATAATAAGCATGTACAAGCGTTTTCTCATATCCGCAGTGACGCAAAGTAATTTACAATTTGTGAATATCTTTTGATAAGTTACAATATAAAGATCATTAACCCCGCATGAAATATATTTAAAAAAGTGCAGAAAACTACTATTTACCATTTGAATTATGCATCGAGTGATATATCTTTTCTGCTGTTCACCATTAGTGGTATTCCTTATAATAACTACTATTATTATTTTATCTCTTCATCTTTTATTTATTTATTTTTTCTTATGCTAAGCTTACATTAGCTAAGCCCAGCATAGATTTGCAGTTTTGTTGCAATATTTAAAATTTTATTCCTGATTCCACTGCAAATATAACAAGCATTGACTTTACAATAGATTGTCAGAGTCAATTAAGGAGTTGTCAACTCGTGGTCCATGTTCTTTCCATTATTCCTCTTCAAATACCTAATTTCTTCCATTTTGTTGTTATGCAGATCTGTCATTGAAGTTCGGAATGGTTTAACATTCCTAGACTTGATTGTCATCCAAATTGAGGTATTTTGGACATATGTACTTGTGCACCTTTCTGTTTACTTTTTATTTATTTATATTTAAATTCCAAGTTTGCTTAAACTAACCTTTCCATTTGGGCATAGACACTTAATTCCAAGTATGGATGCAATGTGCCCCTTCTTCTGATGAACTCATTCAACACACATGAGGACACACAGAAGGTGAATAACATCTTTACTGTATTCTTTTCCGTAAGATTTTACCATTAATTTTAAGTTGATTATAATCGGTGGGTCTTCTTAAATGTAGATAGTAGAAAAATATTCAAACTCGAAGATTGAAATTTATACATTTAACCAGGTTTGTTCATTATCAGTGATCATTTTCCATTTTGTGGTTTTTAGGAACTCTCAGTCTTGTAAATCTTTTCTTTTTTTGACTTTCACAGAGCCAGTTTCCTCGCTTAGTTGTTGAAGATTTCATGCCACTGCCCTGCAAAGGAAATTCTGGCAAAGATGGATGGTAATTATATCATCATCACTTCTCTCTCACCATTTTTTTAATAAATTTTTTAAAATTTTAGTTGATCCTCACATTCAAGCATACCACGTAATTGCCACAGATTTAGCCCCTAAAGTAATTTTAGATCTCTGTACTTGTGTTTTTAATAATAAAAAAGATGCAATTTCAGATTCCTACCAACTGTACTCCTTTCCTATTGTGTGTATTCTGAGCACTCTTCATGTTTATATCCGTATGCTACGTCCTGTTTCATTAGTATTTAGTGGATGTGATTCCTTTTTCAAAGAAATATGAATTTCTTTAAAACTATTACAAGTGCAAGCTTGTAGGTTAATGATGTTCTACTTTTTCATTAGTCATTTCCTTTTTAAAACTCACTCGTACCGTTTTCATATGAAGGTATCCCCCAGGTCATGGTGATGTGTTTCCAGCCTTGTTGAATAGTGGCAAGCTTGATGCGTTATTGGCTAAGGTTTTGCTCTCTGCCTTAGTTCCTCTGTTTTTGACACTCACGTATATCGAATATTGTGGGTTTTACTTTGTTTTTCATTTGAACGTTTTTTCTTTCCCTTGGACAGGGCAAGGAATATGTGTTCGTAGCCAATTCAGATAACTTGGGCGCTATTGTAGATTTAAGTATCCTTACAAGTGTTTCTTGGCAATAATTATTCCTACCTTTTAGTTTTTTACCTGTGACATTGTTGTGCTTCTTAACTCAATTGTTACAGAAATTTTGAATCATTTGATAAAAAATAAAAATGAATACTGCATGGAGGTACCCTAAAGAGATTGATTTGTATTTACCTTTCCTGTTTTTGCTTCAAATATATTTCTAAGCTTCAATGCTTCATGATTTTGCAGGTGACTCCCAAAACTTTGGCTGATGTGAAAGGTGGTACTCTAATTTCTTATGAAGGAAAAGTTCAGGTGTGTATTTATCAGCTGTTTCTCATCTTGACATGGTTCATTCGGACATGTATATGCAATATGAATATGATAGTTTTCATTGTAAGGCGCACTCTATTCAATTTGTAGTTAGGAATGACAATTTTTAACCCAAAACTGGCTGGAAAATCGATTGATTATGATTATTCTTTGACGCAATCTCAGCACTCCCTTAACATGTCTATAATTTGAATATAAACCTTTCAATTGAAACGTGACATACACTTTTTGAAAATTACCAAACTATACTACTGAACTTTGGATATTGGTATATGCCTTTATTTTGTGCTATCTCCATTCCAAAAAACGTACCATTTCACCAATTATTTGTTCCTTGAAAAGAGTCGGTGGTAGACTGGTAGTATTAAATGATGCAATATCCTTCACAATTACATTGTCATGTCAATACTAATAAACTAAACACTCAATGAATTTAGGGGTAACATGGAAAAAAAATATATCCTTAAAATTTGCAATATTAGCAAATGAGACTCTTTGTGGAACAGAGGGAGTAGTGTAAAAGCAGTACACTCATTCCGAGAATCAATGTAAGAAGTTTTTCGTCACAATAATATGATGAAGAGTTATTTGACATTGCATCAGCCAAAGCAATATTTCATTGCGCACATACATAGTAGCTATGCGATAACTTTTTTGAGCTAGTGGAATGGCTAGTTGAATTTATCGTGCTAAAGTAGGTCAGCTCTTCATTGGTGAGAGTAGTTTAGGGAATATGTAGCCCTTCTTATTTTTAATTAAATCACCTTGGTTGTGAAATTGCTGAAGTACATGCTATTTCCTAACAAAATCATCACAATAACACCCTCCTCCATTATGGGTTATGGTTAGTTCATTCTTCTTTTGCACAATAGTAATTAATTGTGTTTACTAGTAATTTTTTTGGATAGGTATTGTGTATACTAGTAATAGTTGAACCAGTTTATAGTCTTTTACTCCCTTCAACCTGTAAAGGAGTACCAAAGTGGTAGCGTATTACTCTTTTTAAAGGATGGAGGGAGTACTTAATTCTCAATGCACATCGTTCATGGTCATATATTTAGTCATTTAGCAACCTGGAAATGGAAAAGACATGGTGCTACAAATTAGTTCTCTGCTATTTTTTTTCTTTTTTTTTTTAATCCGCTGATGTATTACCTGCTTTGTGTGGTGCAGCTCCTGGAAATTGCACAGGTTCCTGATGAACATGTAAGAATGGGTCCTTCGTACCCTCTTTTGTTTTATCTTTGATCCACTCATATGCACATACATAAATATATGTACATACAGTATAACTTTTTTAGATAAAATATGTGTGAATATATAGAAATAGGTATATATACCTCTGTATTAGAAGTGGCATTTTTTCTTGGATGGTTTTAGCACTTGTATACAACCTTTGCGATTCTTACTTCCTTTTCTTTCCCTGAAAATTTTAGCATTTCATCACCGAACTGATAAAATAGGAGCAAATGGTAAATGATGTACGGATGAAATCTGTAATATAGTTGTATGTAGTCCTGCTTTGGCCATAATTCCGGAGAGTGGGCAGAGAGGAAAATAAAACAGGGAGGAGTTTAAGGAGCATCAGTTAAGCTTCAACCCTATAAACTGTTAGTAATGGAACTACGCCTGAGCTATTTGATAATTCCTGTTTAGTTAGGCATACACAGTTTACACTAGGATTTACTTTGAAACAATACGAAGCGAAGGTACCAAACAAGTGGAGCGCTGTGTTTCTCAAATTAACATGATGATGTTGGTGTACTAGTTTAGCTATTTGAAAAATAGATGCCACATTTGCACAAGATTTTATTTGGGTGATGTGAAAGACAAAGGTCCAACGTAGTAAATGTGGTGTTTACTACCATCAACATGATAATGTTGGATTACTATTTTCAGGAGTTCTTCATGATAAACATTATTGAAAACATTAAGCAGTATTTGTATACTTTTTATTAGGATCAAGGGGGAAAATGCAAAGATAGGAATTAATTATCAACATATACTTGTATGTATGTGAAGTCAACTGCCTTGGTTGAATCACTTCATGGAGATGGCTGAAGCTCTTTGTTTCATACAGGTCAATGAATTCAAGTCAATAGAGAAGTTCAAAATTTTCAACACCAATAACTTGTAAGTTATGCTTGTGTATCAGGAAACAATTAATTATAGAGAAAATAGTCTTTTTTCATGTAAACGCATTTTGATTAAACACTACTGTACTATGTCAGGTGGGTGAACTTGAATGCAATTAAAAGACTTGTACAAGCAAATGCACTGAAAATGGAGATTATTCCAAATCCGAAGGTATCATTTTCCCCGCAGTATATGCTTAAAAAGTATTAGTGGATGAGTTCTGATAAAGATGATTTGGCTACAGGAAGTGGCCGGGGTTAAAGTTCTTCAGCTAGAAACTGCAGCTGGCGCAGCAATTAAGGTGCCCATTATCAAATCCTTTTTATACTCCTCTTTATTGTTGTTACCTGACACTTGTGCACCCTTGTTAAATGACTCTACGCTGTTGTAATCTGATACATCATTCCACATCCTTGTTATATTCGTTTTTATTTGTTAATATGATACTCCACATTCAGTTCTTTCCTTATTTATTTGTCATGCTTTCAAGATTATGTTATTGTCGATTTTTGTTCTCAGTTTTTTGATCATTCTATTGGGAGTAATGTTCCCCGATCACGTTTCCTTCCAGTAAAAGCGAGTTCAGATTTGCTTCTTGTCCAGGTTTTTCTCTAACCTGTTTGGATTGGAATTTTTGTAATGTTTGTTAGATGATTATCTAACGCCAGCTCCTTCCTTCCAGTCTGATCTTTACACCTTATCTGATGGCCTAGTGAGCCGAAATACGGCTAGGACAAATCCTGCAAATCCTTCAATCGAATTGGGACCAGAATTTAAGAAGGTTAATATTTGCAGATCCATCAAGTAGGTTTTTGTTGGATTGACATATTTTTATGTACTATTGTTATATTTAATACTTTTCCCGCAGGTTGCCGACTTCTTAAGTCGTTTCAAGTCGATCCCTAGTATTGTGGAACTAGATAGCTTGAAGGTGTCTGGCGATGTATGGTTTGGAGCTGGCATTACTCTTAAGGTATCAAACATTATCACTCTGCATTGCTGTTATTCCTTTCGAAGGTTTCGCTCACACTGTTTGAATATGCTTTATGGCTGTGCGTCTATTATTAGTTTGTTCACTTTCTGATACTGTTTATATTATTTCAGGGGAAAGTAACTATTACTGCGAAATCTGGAGTGAAGTTAGAAATTCCTGATGGAGCTGTCCTACAAAACAAGGTGATTTTCCGAAACTGATTACCTTCTTTAAATGCATTCATTGTAATTATTATAGGCTATATGATACTTACACTTGTTCTTAATTGATGTCCAGGATATCAATGGTCCTGAAGATATTTGAAAAAGTTTCTTAGTCTTCAACTTATTTGGGAGAGTTTTGAAAGTTTACTTACTTTTTTTGGGATGAAATAACTGTGTAAGGTATGGTATAAGGGAAAAATAAGTTGCCAATTTTGTATCTCAGTCTATGGTTATTAGAACTGCTTGCGGCGCCTTCATCTTTATTGAGATGGTAGTTAAATGAGTTCATACTTATACTCCTATATTACGGGGTTTCTCTCCTAATGGTTTGAAGTTTTATTTACTCATTGGGGTCTAATTTGAGTGTCAGGGAGTCGGTATTCAAAGAAATTATCTAATTTTACTAGAGACACCAATTTTTAGTATTGGTAAAAAAGACTCCATTCTCATTTGCAAAATTTTCAAACTTTGCTCAAGTTTTTCTTTCAAGTTTATCCCTGGGTACCTATTTTATGGTATTAAAGATGTGATGTTAAGTTTAAAAGACATTGTGTTGTCATCTATTTAGTAGGAATTCGTTACCTAAAAAGAAATGCAGGGGCAAGAAGAGACGCTTGAAAATAAATTTGAAATTATGGAAGACGAAATGTAAAAGAGATCGGAACTTAGAACTGATAATATAATTGGTTAACTATTAGGTTAATCATATTAATTAGAATCAAATGAGTTGGTTAACTATTTAATTTAATTTATTTAAGTTGGTTAACGTTTGGAATTATACTTTTTAAAAGAAATATAGGTCTAAATCGGTTCACTATTTTTCGACCTATATTTCATTCTAAATATAAATCAAAAGTTCTTTCCACCCCAGATTCAAAATTTTTTTATTCAAAAAAATAATATTCAGTCACTATGTATACACTTTCACTTCACCCCGCACCCCACCCCACACCCCACCCCGCCACGCCCCTCGCCCACCCCCACACTACCCTCACCCCACCCCCACCCCCACCCCACACCTACCACCCCACCCCTACCCCCACCCCCATGCCACTACCCACGCCACCCCCTCCACCCTTACCCCGCTCACCCACCCCCAACCCCACTCCTACCCACCCCTACCCCGCACCCCCCACCCCACCCACTCACCCCCTCCACTCCTACCCCCCCCCACCCCACCCCACCCTGCTCACCCCTACCTTGCACCCGCACCCGCACCTTACCCATCCCATCCCACCCATCCCCCACCCCCCACGCCCACCCCCCACCCACACCACCCACCCTAACCCCAACCTCCCCCTTTCAAAAAAATATTTACGGATTATGTATACACAGCCACCCTCACCCTACCGCCACCTCAAACCCAAAAAAAATAATTATTCGGTGATTATTATACCCCCACCCTAAAAAAAATTAATATTCAGGATTATGTATAAAAATAAAATAAAATGCTTAGTGATTATATAAACATGATATATATAATAATAATTTATTTAATTGGATCATAATAAATGTAAGTTTAAAATTTAAAATATGGATCGACCTATATTTGAACCATAACTATATGGTTCGAACCCACACAATCCATATTAAAAATAGTTAATATTATTTTAATTTTTAAATGGAACCAAAATCATATTTTTATAAACCAAAACTAATCTATACCATATTTTACCAGGTCTACCTTGAGCTTTATTGAATGTTTTCAAGAGTTATATGATGTGATGTGTGTATTGATTTAATACTACGTTTTGATTGAGTGAATGAAATAGAGGAAGAAATGAAATAAAATAGTGTATTTAATGATCATTTTGGAGAATAAATCATTCTAATGGAATGAAAATTCATTCCATTAATTCATTTAATTTTTTTATATTCCATGTGGAATATATATTATAAAATCCATTCCGATAGAATAGAAATGTGATAATTTTTGCCATGACAATACTCACCACCGATGACCAAATATATACTTAAAATAACTTAAAATTATTCTATTTCGTCCTCTATTCTATTCATTCGGTTCAAACCTAGTACAGTAAAACCTCTATTTAAGAATAGACTTGGGACCAAACTATTTGTATTCAATTGAGAGGTTATTACTAAATAGAGGTATTGGTACAAAATATTTTTCGAACACCCCAAAAATATCCACGACTGAGATTGTAGTCTTTTATAGGAAAATGTGGTCTTTTATAAGAAAAATGTGGTCTTTTATAGGAAATGTAGTCTTTTATAGAAAAATATAATTCTTTATAAGAAATGTAGTCTTTTATAGAAAATTTTAGTCTTTTAAAATTAAAATTGTCTCTCATATATATATATATAAATTATATATATATATATATATATATATATATATATATATATATGAAATTTTACTATATAGAGGTATATTTTCTTAATACGGAACTTAAAAAATATATAACATATTATAATTTAGAGGTTATTCATATTTATAACTGGTCCAAATTGAGATCAAATTTTTTTATAATATTATAAAGGTTATTTTTATATAGAGTATTTCTAAATATAGGATTTTACTGTATAAGGTTTGAGAAGCGGCAACTAAGATATGTACGGTACGTACTCAAGGTCCATTAGTATTCAGTGGCAGCTTGATTAATCGACCTTTATATAACACTATCCAAACGGTTCCTTCTATAGAATTGGCCTACGAAAAACGTCTTTCATATTGGGTCCTAGTTAGTATTATGGACAAGGGGTTTTGGGTTGAGACCCAATATTGAGAATTGGCATGGTCCTCTTTTAATCCAAAAACGTGTGAAAGTATTCATTCATGTAGTTTCATGGCTTTAAGGGCTATATTTGTTTACAATGATTATATTTAAAATATGATTATTAATTTAAATATTTTGTTTATTTTTAAATTTGAACTTGAGACAATTAATTATGAGATTATAAAATAGCTTAAGAATAAATTATTTAATATCATGTTCTACCTGGTATTATAATCCTACCATTTGGGATTAAAAAATTACTAAACAAAATTAACCTCATTCTTTTTTTCTAAAATAACCATCATATCTTATAATTTCTTTTATTATTATTGACAACTTAAAACTTACTGATTCAAAGACTAAATATTATTAAATTTTTTTTAGGGGGGGTGCCAGGGTGGAGAAGGGTATATATTTTTTTTTTACTGAATATTATTTTTTGGGGAGGTGAGGGGTGAGGGTGTATACATAATCACTGAATATTTTTTTTTTGAGGGGATGAAGGGTGGGGGTGGGGGGTCGGGGTGAAGGATGGGGGAGTGGGGGGGGAGATGTATACATAATGAGTAAATATTATTTTTTTTGGGAGCTGGGCGAGGGTGGAGGTGTATACATAATTATTAAATATTATTTTTTTTGGGGGTGGGGGTGGGGGTGGGCGTAGGGATGGGGATAGGGGGTTGGGGTAGGGGGCCGAGGTAGCGTGGGGAGAGAGGGGTGAAACTATTAATTATTAATTATCTTTTTATGTTAATATTAATTTTCTATTTTAAATGAGACTAATAGTGCAATTAAAACCACAAACAAACATAGCCATAGTAATACTTTTGGATGGAGATTTGTCAAAAATACTTCCATGCATCACCTAGTTAGATCTTAGATTATAGTAACTTTTTTCCCTTCCTTTCTTTGTCAATGTTGTAAGTAAGTAATTAAATTCCAAAATAAGGAGTTAAGATACAAGGCAAAAAACAGAAACCAAGCTTTCATTATATATATTTCTTCTCCTTAAAGCACACAAAATATAAAGGCTCCATAGCAAACAATAGATACTACATAACTGTATTAAGGTAAATAAACCAACAGATCGAAACACAAACATTGTTTGGTAACATTGAATAAAACTCATAAATATAAAATATAAGACCATGCATGCATGCATGATCTCCCATGCAGCATGCATGCATTAATCCAAACCAGCACATCAAACGCGGCCTTAATTTTCTGAACGGTGGAGGTTATAAGAGCGTTAATAGCCGTCACTGATTCAAAATCAATCTGAGTTGTAACCGTATCGCACCGTATAAATACTTGAAATGCAACGGTGACCAGTGAGCCTGCAGGCGTTTGTTGATGCTGCTGCTTAGTACTACCGCCACCTGATGAGTTGCTGCTGCTGCTGCCGCCGCCGCCGCCAATTTGATCATGAGCTCGACGGCCGTCACCGGAGGAGATTGTGAATCCCGAGGGAAGTATAAATAAATCTGTAGTGTCTTGGCCACTTAGAGCAGTTGCGATGGTCTGTAGTTCAGTTGGAGCATAGACTACCAGTGCTCCTAGTGGATCAATGCAACTTCCTGGAGAATAAGTGTGATGTTCTGTTGGGGCCAAATGGCTGCATCACCAAAAAATTATGTGCAGTATATATGTTAATGCTCATAATTAATAATCAAAGAAAAAACGTACTGTACGTGGATCTTATTATTTTAATCAGTGATAAGAAGTTTTTTTTGTGTTAGACTCGTGTACTATTTTCTCTCCGTTTGTGCATTGCTATAAATGCACATATGTATGTATGTATTAACAAAGATTAACGTAACAAGGAGGATAATTTTTTTAAAAAGAAAAGAATAAAATGTATATTTGAGTTCCATGCATGCATATATTAATATATGAAATGAAATTAGAAAAGGGAAATCACAATGATGAACTAAGGATTTACCCGGAGAATAGAAATACAGTTTGCTGGATGAGATCCACATGAGATGTGTGCAATCTCATTAACTGGGGTTCCATTAGAGAGCACGTCCCACTGTTAACATGCAAGAAATTCAATCCCAACCGTTGAAATTAATTTCATTATTAATTAGTCCACAATATTTTTATGTGCATTAACAGACAAAAACAATAAATCAACGATAAGTCTATTATCATATAAAAATCGCTCACATACTGCTCACATACATTCACATGTATATTGGTATGGCTCACGTGCAGAGCAAGTCATGTGTGCCATACTAATATGTATGTGAGCGGTTTTATGTGATACAAACGTTACTCATAAATGAATCAAATTCAGAGAATAAGACCCACATACTCTTTCTCTCCATGCATTAATATACAACTGTTAGTGCACATAATATTATTCTATTGTATATTCTCTATTACATAGAAATTTAGTACTCCATAAAACTGATTGATATATATATATATATGTATATATGTATGTATGTATGTATGTATACCTGTGGTCTTGTATTCTCATCCTTGAAGTAATTGAACAAGGTTTGGCATGGAACTGGAAGCCAAAATGAGGCAGCAGCACTTACAATCATCCCCATAGGCCGGCCGGGTTCAATACTAGCTCGGACAGACACTCGAACCCCACTACTTTGCATTTCAGATAATTGAGGGAAATCAACTTTATCCAACATGGTTAACATTGCGCAAAAATTCTTTACCATTTTGTTGGCAAGCTGCATTACACTTCTTCTACCTTGAGGAGAATTAATCACTAGCAAACAAAATTTAAATTATATATATTAATGATTATATAAGTCCGCAAATTAAAGATTATTTAAAAGAAAATGCATGTTTTTTTTAATAAAAAATAATATCAATAAGAACGTGATCTATTAAATTAATATATATTAATTAATGCGGGCTGTGATTGTCGCAAATAATATGAGTTAACTAGGATTTATTTTACAAGTCAAGAAAGAATTAATGATACCTCCTTCAAGTTCATGTGGCTGTGTAGGTCTTAACCCCCTTGAAAATGCAAATCTCTCGCAACTCCTTTGAAGAGTAGCAAGCCAAATTGTTGCTCCATATGCTTGGGG
>CM029013.1:58554162-58837421 GCA_016801055.1 Panax notoginseng | reverse complement strand
GACGCACAATCATTGATGGACCCCACAACAGAAGTATAGTCGTAGTTAGAAAACGACAAAATTATATCTTCTATAAAAATAACGGCTGAGCTGTTACCGTTAAAACTGTGAACTACCCCGGTAGTAAAAGTACAGTAATACGCGTGGTTGCATAGTAGCACACGGTATTGATTATTGATGCTTACGTGAAAGTCACTCAGCTATACTCAATTAATTGTTATAGTAATTGCTGCATCATATCTCTTAAATTATTGTCATAGTATTATCTGTATAATATGTTATATTATTAAATCAATAATTGAATGTTGTGGTAAGTTTGGTTATTTTTATGTGGGGGCCATATGTCATCATCTAAGAGTCTCTTCGTCAATAGTAATTACCGTCGTCAATAGTAATTACCGTCGTCAATAGTATTTATCTTGGTCAATAGTATTTACCTTGGTCAATAGTAATTACCGTCGTCAATAGTATTTACCTTGGTCAATAGTAATTACCTTCGTCAATAGTATTTATCTTGGTCAATAGTAATTACTTTCGTCAATAGTAGTTGTCCCTTCAATATTACCAAGAGTCATTTGACCCTTCGTTAAGACCAAGAGCACCCTCAGTTTTTCTATAAATAGAGGCCTAGGGCTTCATTATTTTTCACAGAATCATTCAATCTAAAGAGAGAGAAAGTATAGAGAGAATAAGAGAGAGATAATAAAAGTATTCTGCTACTT
This sequence comes from Panax notoginseng, assembly GCA_016801055.1. Classification (NCBI taxonomy): domain Eukaryota; kingdom Viridiplantae; phylum Streptophyta; class Magnoliopsida; order Apiales; family Araliaceae; genus Panax; species Panax notoginseng. Next base: position 58,836,699 of record CM029013.1, on the reverse strand, counting down.
CACTTTTCCAATATCCAGTTCTTTTAAGGTAGGGAATATTATTTCTTTTATATTCATGAAGAGAACTTCTGTTATTCCATTCTTTATTATTCTGTTGAAATAACCAGTAACGCGGTCTACCCTATACTTGGTGACATTCTCCTATTATTCTGTTGGAACATCCTGTGTGACAACCCCAAAATAGGTCCATTCTATCCAACCCATTCTGAGTCGCCAAATACATGGTACAGAAAATAACTACAACTTTATTACCACAATTGTCGTGCAAAATACAACAACAATATGCCGTGAGTTTGGATACAAATATATACCAAATGTGACATTGGACACCATCATATGTCAGCACCTCACAAAGGTACCTTACATAAAGGTACAGTCAAAAACTGTTTTAGAAATTAGAATCTTTGGGAAGTACTCAAGAAAACCTTCGTACATGGGAGGCCACGCGTCTAGGTTATGATAGATATCATATGGCCACAGAATTATCCTTGGTTGTCCCAATAGACCCCAAAGAAAAACGAGAAGATTACTATCATATTCTTCCCAATGGTGAGTCTTCTCTTGACTTATCATTATCTCCACTGTCTCTAATTGAGAATTATACTTCAAACAAACACCAAGATTATATAGGTAGTGCCCATAGATATACTCAGCAAGTGGATGAGCACAACCCTGTCTTATGATGACACGAGGTTGTATGTCATTAGACATCTTGTATGATAGTGGCAAACCACTCTTCCCAACGTTAGGTACACCTTACCCTATTAGATTCACCAAATAATACTACTAAATGAACTTTTCTATACTGCTTCGGGAGAACATCCACAGCTAGAGACCACCGTTCTATTTCCCCGTTACCCTCGCTCGACCCAGCTACACTCTTATTACCTGAAAGGAATTGTGAAGCAAAAGGGTGAGCACAACTAGCTCAGTAAAGAATATCATGACTAAAGATAAATAAATTATCAGTAGTCTTCATCAGTAATAAATCAGAGATTTAGAACATATGGTAGATGATAAAAATTTCAACCATAGTTGCAGCGGAACATGCAATCCATTAGAAGAGTCAAATAGACTATAAAGTTTATTATCTTCTCCATGTTAAAAATCCACCAACAATGTTTTATCCATGTAACATCACTCAACAGTTCCTTTCCACAATCATATGAATAACTCATAATCATAATTGTGACTCTAAATTTTTCTTCGCACCCAAGACAAAGATATTTTCATCACCTGTCTTTACCTGAAACATCAAAGATCATGGTTATACCAAATCACAGTTCCTGTTTATAATCATACTAACAATCCATCTTTGCACTACGGGCCAAAGATATTCATCAACAAACCATCTTTGCACTACGGGCCAAAGATATTCAACAACAGTTCATCTTTGCACTACAGGCCAAAGATATTCATCAACAGAATATTTTCATCACCTGTCTTTACCTAAAACATCAAAGATCATGGTTATACCAAATCACAGTTCCTGTTTATAATCATACTAACAAATCCATCTTTGCACTACGGGCCAAAGATGTTCATCAACAAACCATCTTTGCACTACGGGCCAAAGATATTCAACAACAGTTCATCTTTGCACTACAGGCCAAAGATATTCATCAACAGGCCATCTTTGCACTACATGCCAAAGATATTCATCAACAATTCATATTTGCACTACAGGCCAAATATATTCATATCTCAAAGAATATATAATCATTTCAGAATTTATATAAACAATAATTATAACCATGTTGATCAATTCACCTTTGCACTTAAGCTTAAGATATTCAATTATAAATTTAATGGTCATGATCATACCAGTCACAATTCAACTTTGCACTACAGGCCAAAGAGAACCCTAGTCATGATCATACCAATAATCTACCCATCTTTACACTCCACTGAAAGAGAATTTCAACATCAGGGTTATAAAAATGTTATATATGATGATAAAAATAATATGATCAACATATAGTTTTAATCTCAAGAGTAATATTCGTAACTCATGAATAGTAACCCCGACACAAAAGATAAAAATTCTACAATAAAATTCATACCAATATTTCGGTATAATGATATTGAAAGAATAACATTACTTAAATTTATAAACAATTTATTTTAATTGTTTACACTTTACTAATTAATGCATTTAATCATCATAAAATGCCAACTCTTACAATTTCATCATCAATAACCAAAACCCTCATCAAAAATCTGCATATACCTCATATAGGATTCTCAAGCCATAAAATCCTATTTTCTAATTTTCTTTCTTCACAAAACATATTTAATTCATTTACTCATAACTAAAATATTTTCATGAAAAATACCAAATCAGTTCTAAAAATATTTCTTTTCTGGATTTAGCATAATATAGTCCCATAGTGAACATATATTTTTCTCAGAATTTTTAAAAGTTATTTACTATTTTTCATATGGCCAAAATAGCCGAATATTTAGACATTTATCAAAAATTGTACTTTTGTCTAAAAATTCTGAAATTTACAGAGTATACTTCTATCATATACATGTACTCCCAATAAAAATTTCATCAATTTTGGAGTTAACCACAAGGAATTATAAGCGGTTACTTTTAAAATAGTCTTTTCTCATAAAATTCATAACTCTTAATCTATACATCCAAAAATCACTATTTTTGGACACAATCAAGAAAACTCATCAAAATATCATTTCAAATTTTTCCATAATTTTTGAAGATCAGAAAAATTACGAAACTGAAAATCATAACAACCCTTAAAATCCATTACTATCCCTTACAATCCCTTACTATCCCTTACCTCAAAAGAGCAGTACTTCTGATTGGATATCGAATATGATGCTGAAGGAAACTTGCACTGATGAATAGCAACTCACCAAGTATCTAAAAACTCACAAAATATGCTTCATAAAATAGAGAGAGAAAGAGAGAAAGCTTATGTTTCTGGTGTGATTTTCAATTCTAACTTAGCCCTCTATTTATAGGAAAATTTTGGTAGGTTTGACCTGCAACCTGATGGCTTTACCTGCTACTATTCCCACCCACACATTTGAAATATAATTCAGCACATTTCTTCACCAACCACAAGTGGGGCCCACCAATTCTAGAATTTTCCACCAAAAATGATTTATAACCTGATTTCCGAATCAGCCACCTCTAAAATTCATAACAAATCATACGTTCATTTTTAACGGTTCAAAATTTATGGACATATACTCAACTTATATATGTATAACATATCCAAAAATTACCACGATCCAACGGTTGGATTAAAAATTATAACCCCCGCAAAATATCTCAAAAATCCTGATTTTTAATACCTCCATTCCGACAAAAATACTGATAAAAACCTCAACATTAACTCCTTCATTTTTAACCACAAAAATATATCCCTCATTTATATCCACATAATATAAATATTTCCTTATCATATGAATTAATAATTAATTATTCACAAATAATATTACAGAATCACATTTATGACAACCAGACCGTTCCCAGGAAAGAGGGGGCTTTCCAATAAGGATTTCTCCTTACTGGCGCGCAATTAGATGACTAAACCTCTCCTTAGACAGAACTTTCTAGACATTGCCAATAATGTTATCTAATAATATTATTCAAATAATATGAATTATTGATCTGATAAAAGAAAATACTGTGCAGCAACAATTATTGAACAACAATAATATAAAATTTCAACGTAGCAATTATTGAATCAATAAAATAAAATATTGAACAGTAATTACTGTAACAATTATTGAGTAGTGCCTTCTTACGTAAGAATCAATAATTTCAAAAATACTATGCAATACCGTGTGCTACTATGCAATAATGCGTATTACTGTATTTTAACTACCGGTATTCTAACAGTGTTAACGGTAACAACTACGCCGTTATTTGTAAAAACTCAAATTTGTCGTTTTCTTCACCCAACAGTTATTCGTTATGGGGCCCACAAATAGCTGCGCCGTCGTACGAATATTTCCCGACAGAAAGAATATTCCACGACCAAACGAATATTCCCCGACAACAATGATTATTTTATAACCACTTGCTTATTTTGAAAAAAAATTTATATTTCATCACCCATAACTTTAAACTTTTATCAATTTAACCATTTACTGAATAGTAATTATAAGAAAAATTGATTACCTTTATTTCATAAAATTCGGGGTCTTACATCCTGTCTGTGTGTTTTACACCGGACCTGGTTCCGTCTTTATTATTATTCTGTCGGAATATCTTGTCTGTGTGTTTTACACCGGACCTGGTTCTATTATTTATTGTACTGTTCTTTATTATTATGTCGAAATATCCTGTCTGTGCGTTTACGCCGGACCTGGTTCCATTATTTATTATTCTGTCGGAATATCCTGTCTGTGCGGTCTATCGCATGCATGGTGATTTCTTTTGTTATTCTATTCTTTATTGTACTCAGTTGGTTAAGTTTTGACTTCTATAATCCATGAAATTTGTGGAATATCCTTGATAATTGCGTTTCATCCAGTATCTTTTCATGAAAATATTCTTCTAAGCATTCTTGAATTTTACTCCACAAAGCAGTATCATGTTGACAATTTGGACGTTGTTAATTCTTCGATAAATTAATTCTTGAACTTGTTTTATTGAATTCTTATATCATTGTCATCATCCTCATGTTTATAAAATGTTGAAAGTCATCTGTGGCCTGTAGTGCATAGATGGACTTGGTATGATTATGACCAGGGATTATTCGCTATAATCATGACCGTAATGTTACAAATGATGTGGTAAAAGTCCTCATTGGCCCGTAGTGCATTGATGGACAGTTGTTGGCATGATCATGACCATTAGTGAATACACGAATATCCTTGGCCGTAGTGCAGGGGTGATTCGATGATGTGGATTATTTTCTAAAGCTGAGTCCCAGCGATAACAGTGTTGAAAAACCTTTTAAATCAAAAAAGATAGTAGAGTTTATTTTCTACTTGACTCTTTTAATGGATTGCTTGTTCCGCTGTAGTTAAACTTGATGTCTATTATATTTTATCAGTTTAACATTGTTGAAGGCTAATGATAATTTATTCTGCATTATCTTAGTCATAATATTTCTTACTGGGCTAGTTGAGCTCACCCTTTCTTTCACTGTTCTCTTCAGGAAATGAGAACGTAGCTGGGGCAAGTCGGGGAACGGAGTGATGGTCCGAATGATAGTATTAGTTAGTAGTCCTCACTATTCTATGTAATGGTGTGTTAATAAATGTAATGAGGACTCCTTTTGAGTATGAATACTCTCTAAAAGATAATAGTTGTATTCAAACTCACAGTTTATGTTTTGTCGTATTGTACACGACAGTTGTATTAGTAAGTTGTATTTGTATTCTGTACTTTGTATCTGACGACCCAAGATGGGTGATGTATACCTAATTTTGGGGGAGTCACACAGCTGCCGCCGACAGAGGGAGAGGCGCCGGGCGCGGAAGGCGCAGCCACGCGGAGGTAGGAGCAGAGCTGTAGAGGCAGTCAAGCGGAAGAGGCGAAGAGGGAAGAGCCGAAGAGCCAAAGAGGCAGCCGGCATGAGCAGTGTAGAGGGCCAGAGGCGGAAGACTGAAGAGATCAATAGCAGTAAAATTAAATCCATAATTCCTACTTGATGGCATGATAGAAATTTTTTATTTTTAATGAAACGACGCCGTTTCATGTTTCTAAAAAAAAAAAACCTGTTGCAGCGAAGAAGACCGAAGAAGAAGACCGAAGGCCGGAGTAGACTGCAAACGAGGCTGACAAGCAGTGGCTGGCGCCTAGGCCTGGCTGACTGCCCCCTAGTTCTGCCTGGACCGCCTCCCTACCAGGGTCAGATGCCTCCCTCCCCCTCCCCCCCCCTCCCCCCCCCCCCTCCCCCCCCCCCCCCTACCCCCCCTACCCCCTAGTTCCGCCTTTGGTTCTCCTAGTACTATATATAGTACTATAACAATTAAGAGAGGGAAATATATATATATATATATTATATATATATATATATACACACACATATATACGTATTTTCCTACATAAAAGAGATACATCAGTTGTTCTATTAAAACATATTCATTAATTTGTCATAATATTTTTTTTAATAAAAAAAATATGAGTTTCATTTTTTTTAAATTATAAAATAGAATAATATAATATTCTCATTTTTTATAATCACAAATTTAATACTCTTTCTTTTTTGAAGTATTAGAACATTTTCAAACTCAAGACATAGATTGATTAATTAGTTTTAGTTCATATAATGATAATTAATATTGTAAAGTATCTAACAAATACTACTCATTGTAAGATTTATTGTTCATAATTTTCAATGATTCATCTCAATTTTGAGTTTAAAAAAATCTCAAATTAACTTTTAAAAATCAACAATGATCTTATAATAATTTGTGCCAGAGGAGAAGTATTATATATATTAGCACTATATTGAACTAATCAATGAATTAGTAAATTTAGGGGTAGGGTAAGTGTGAAACAAGATATATCAAATTAAGTTAATAAATTAATTTTGTAAATTAAAGTCTTTTTGTAGAATGAAGGGAGAATATATATATATATATATATATATATATATATATATATATATATATATATAATATATATATATATGTCACAGACAGAGAGAGGAACTTGAGAGGAAAGGTTTAGAAAGCATCTGGAAAAAAATATATTAAAGATAAAGAGGGCAACGGGGTAGAGGGTGGCAGCCTCCCCTCCCCTTTGCTTTTTTGTTCTCTTTTTGTCATCTTCGTATATATGATCAAAACCCCACCCCCTCCATTTCTCAATCTCTCTCCCCTTTTTCTCTCTCTCTCTCTGTCTCACTATATACTTCAGTCCTCTTCTGTGAGACTTGTATTCTCTTAGGATCTTCTTCTGCCTAAGGTAACTCTCTCTCTCTCTCTAAAACCAAGTACTGGTTCCTCTCACCGAAAATTGTTGTTTTTGCAGCGTTAATAGTTGTTGATTTCAAAGCTGGTCTGATCCCTTGTTTTTTTGGGGGCACAAGGCTAGCGGCTGAGCATACAGTTTTCTAGGCTTTTTTTTTGGGCTTAATTAATTAATTTTATATTTATTGGAAGATTATTAATTTCCAAATTAGGAGACAGAATTTACATAATATATATAAATAAATGGCACCTGTTTCATTGCCTCCTGGTTTTCGGTTCCACCCTACCGACGAGGAACTGGTAGCATACTACCTCAAGAGAAAAATTAATGGCCATAATATCGAGCTTGAGGTCATCCCTGAAGTTGATCTCTACAAGTGTGAACCATGGGATTTGCCAGGTATATCTATTTAAGAGTTAATCACTCTTCCTTCTTCTTTTTTACAATAATTTAGAGAGAGAAAAAAAAAAGAAGGAAAAAAATATCCTAAATCTATATATAATTTAGAATTATTCTTTTCTTAACATATATAAATCATCGGTTGATAGTTTGTCTATATATATATATATATATATATATATATATATATATATATATATATATATATATATATATATATATATATATATATATATATTGTGTTTGAAGATTGAAAAAAATATAAAAAAAGAACCTACTATATATTACCCAAAAAGCGCACACACATACACACACATATATATATATATAGAAGGTGATGAAGAAAGGTATATTACATGATAATATCCCTCCATTACAGACGTAGGGATACATTTTATTTTATTGTCGATTTTAAAGTTAGTTTTTTGTTAAAAGAAAATTAGTCTATGAAGTACTGACAAAAAAATTTCTTAATTTGATTTTATTTATATTCAAGGTTAACTGCTTGATCAATACTATCATGTCACGATCTATTATATTTTTAATTTTGGAACATATGGAATAATTAAAAATTACTCTTTATTTCAAAATTAGAGATACATTTATAAAACGACGATTTTTAAAGATAATTTTATTTTTTTTAAATATAACCTTAGTATTAGTTAAGAGTTCAAGTGTGATTGCTTAATATTGAAAATATATGATAGTAAAAATATAATTACAAATTAAGAAATAATGTCACTTTATAGTCTTAAAATAAAATATATATATATATAATTTTAGAACTGATTAAAAAGAAAAATATATCTTTAATTTTGGATCAGAGGATTACTATTTAAATTCTTAAACGAAAACATGTAAAGCCAACATGCATGCATTAATAAATCCTTCTTATTTAAAAGTAAAACTGAAAAATTGCTCGTCAATGATCTTTAATTAGCCTGATCATGAATATTAATTGTTGCATTTACACCCTTCTATTGAATATATATATTATATATATATATATATATATATATATATATATATATATATTGAACATGCTTTATATATCAGTCAAATTTCATGAAACACCCTTTAGTACGTACGTACATCATATCGTCTATGATCTTAATTTTATGACGTTTTCATTGAAAAAGGATTAGCATGAAATTTATTTTATTAATAAGTTGATCAATTAACTAATAAAATATTAATATACATAAAAATTTATATACACGTCAACACTCTATTAGTCAACTAATTAACTTACTCAAAAATAAATTTCATACTAACAATTTTCCTAAATAAGAGAGTTATGTAACTGTCTTACTCATGGTCCCTGCATCTTTTAAGCTCCTATTCTATTAGTAGAACACAAATTAAGATGCGTACTCAGGTGAGAGATTGAAGTCAAAAAAGTAGAGATATATATAAAAAAGAACATGATTAATGCAATATATATTATTTTTCCATCTTCTTTTTCACTCTTTTATTACTTGAAACTTGATCGAATTCATATATCATCATGATCACGTACTTTTCCTTTGAACTTAACCAATATATATATATATATATATATATATATATATATATATATATATATAGATATATATGACAATGATCCATAACATGTATTAAATATAAATAAAAAATAAGCAAATTCTAACTCTACCTTTCGTTACAAGTATGTATGGCTGAGATTAAAAAGGGCAATTGCGGACTGTTTTTAAAAAAAAATTAGAAAATTTTGTCCCCCCTTGACCCCAAGTCAACACAGAATATAACGCTTCAAAATCAAATCCAGATTCCGGCGCCAAATCAAAAAACCTGATCAATAAGCAAACAAACCCATTAACCAGCAAAGAACATCCAATTTGAAAAGTTTAAAACGATAGGCAATAAGCAAAAAAAACAGTCCAGATCGGAAACCACATGAACGAACACCCATCCGTGCAAACAGAACCACCGTATACACCTACCGGTAGAATAGTTCAAGATCTGATTTAAGAAACCAAATATGAACAAATCCCTCTTGCAAAACCCCAACCCAACCGAACAACCAGATCCCAGACTCCATAGCCTTAGGCCCTAGCAAACTCCATAACTCCAAGGTCCAAACCCACTCAAATCAGTACCACTACGTACTAAACAACACATAGAAGCCCCACAACTAAATTCATTGGACTTTGCAATAATAGATTGGAAAAAAGTGATTTTCGGGAAGGATCCCATTCAGCCGCGCGGCAAGGCATGAATCAGAATATATGACTTGTTTTGCTTTAAACTTGTTATGCTTCGTCGGCTAGAAATCGGGCCATTTTCGTCCAAAATTCGTCCAATTTTTTTTTATTCCGTCGGCTAGAAGTTCTAGCGCGGACGCAATTCTCAAAAATTTAAAGCCCAACCATTGCTCTTCTCAATGGACGTTCATTTTTAATTCATAACAAATACTAATCATTGTCCATATATATATATATATATATATATATATATATATATATATATATATATATATATATATATATATATGTTGATCACATACATAACTTTATATATATAGTTAATGTTTTAATGGATTTTAAAATGAACTTCTTTTGCATGCATGTAGGGAAATCATTATTGCCAAGCAAAGATCTGGAGTGGTATTTCTTTAGTCCTCGAGATCGTAAATACCCGAATGGATCAAGGACTAATCGTGCTACTAGAGCCGGATACTGGAAAGCTACGGGGAAGGATCGAAAAGTGAACTCCCAAACGCGTGCTGTGGGAATGAAGAAAACCCTAGTTTACTATCGAGGGAGAGCTCCTCATGGAGGTCGAACCGATTGGGTAATGCATGAATACCGGCTTGATGAGAGAGAATGTGAAACTGCCTCCGGCTTGCAGGTGAATGAATATAATTAAAATCTTATAATGTCTCATTTATGTTCAATTCCCACTAATTTTTAAACTACTGTTAATTAATTTGCAGTTATAAGATTTGAATTAACGAAATTATTTAGGTCCGATTAATTTTATGATCACAACTGACTTGTTTAAAATATATATAATATATATATATATATATATATAGCTGCAGGATGCTTATGCATTATGCCGCATTTTCAAGAAGAGTTTGAATGCACCAAAGATTGTAGATCATGATCAGTACTATGGTATCACAGCTAGTGATCAATATTGTTCCTCGAGTAATATTGAAATTTATTCTGATGGGAGGTGTGAAGATAATATGGAGAGCTCTGATATTCATCCAATGCCATTCTCAAGCACATATCCACCAAACAACAATCTGATCATGCATGGCTCTCCACATAATATATGTGGCACAAGTACTACTGATTCAAAATGGATGCAATACTTATCCGAAGAGGCATTTTCCTACAAAAATCCATCTAATTTCCCACATTGCGGGGCCAATTCATATCCACCCTCTAAGGTACGTACGTATATAAATAAAGATTTTTAAATTTGATATATATGTACACTAATAGCAAGACATTGACAATCTATATATGAAAGTTTAAATCAACATGTTGGGCACACATCAGATAAATTCAAAATTATAGATGGGTTAATAAGTATGGTGGAGTTTCAACCTAATAGGTTAAATTAATTTTAGGTAAGATGATGGTCCAAAATGCTTATTGATCTAGTACAACATTAGTGCATTGATGATGATTTAGGATGGATCGTGCAACATATGAATTGATGTGTGATTGATCGTGCAATTTCGCTACACAACATATTCTCAACATAAATTTATTTCTTAATAACGTGTCAAAATTCTACATCGACTTAATTTAATGAGAATGGAATATATAACTCCATTATTTATTTTTCTTACTGAATGGTAACAGGTACAGTTATTAAATTCTTTGTTATTGATCAGGTTGATATTGCATTGGAATGCGGAAGGCTGCAACATCGGCTATCGTTACCTCCATTACAAGTGCAAGAATATTTTCCCCAGGCTGGATTTGTTGATTTAAAGATGCCACCATCAAGTTCCATGTATGGAAACACAAGTGATCAAGATCAACAAGATATTTTGAATGAAATTCTTTCGGTTGCTCAAGTTTCCCAGGAATTGATGGATCAGAATTCATGGCTTGCAAATAATAATAATGCTGCTGAAATTAATGACGATTTCTCCTTTTTGCCTAATAACTACCAAAATCAAGGCACAAGTAGTTCTAGGTCCATTGAGATTGGTGATTTGGATGAACAATTCAAATCCGATCAGAGAATGGTTGAGAACTTGCGATGGGTAGGAATGTCCAGTGAAGATCTTGAAAAGGTAATTCTTTACTCAATAACCTAGGTAGGTACTTCTAATCAAGAAAATGAATAATTATGATTATTAGCTTTTTAAGGAAAATAATTCAGACCCTAGTTTGTGACTGAAGGAATAAAAGAGTTCGTTTCTTTAGTTGAAATGACAACGCTACTTATTACTCCTCTGTTCTTTAATATAGATCGTTTTAGGGTTATGCACAAGCATTAAGGTAATAATTGTATAGCATTAACTATAATATCAATTGTCTATATTACCCTTGTATTGGAATAAGAGATTGTTATTTATTAGACAAAAAATAGTGAGAGAACCAAAATTACATTTAATATTTGGAGTAATATTGGAAACTAAGCAATTAATGCTTACTTGAAATTCTAAAACGACTTATATTAAGGAACAAAAACATTTCTTTAAAACGACCTATATTAAGAAACGGAGGGAGTACTAATCACATAGGCTATTAATTATCATTTTTTCCATAATTTATTCCAACTTTCTTTATTCTTGCGGTGCAAGTCCCTTAAAATTTCTTGGCATAGTTCTTGAAGAAAGAGATTTTGAATTTACGTCGATCGAGTTTCCTATTATTTTTTCTTCTTGACAGACTTTCTTGGAAGAATACAAACCTATACCAATGGAAAATATATCAACTTTCCAGATGGGGGAGCATGAGGTCCAAGGTATATAACAGTTGAAGTTTTTTCTTTTTCTTTTTCTTGATTAATTTCCATTCTTTCAGGTAGTAACTTTTTAGTTTGTTTTATTAGGCCAATCACCCTAATAATTTTCATGACTTCAATGATATATACAGCAGGAAATGATGATTTCTCACTTGGATTCGCCAATGACGATCCCAACGATCATAGCTTCTTAGATGATGGAGACTTGGATGATTTCTCAAGTACTGCTCCAAGCTTTGAAGTTTATGATCAGAAAATAGAAATCAACCATGGTCTACTTGTTTCTACCCGTCAAGTTCCAAAAACGTTCTTTCATGAATTAGTGCCATCAGAGACGGTTAAGGTCCAACTAAATCCGGTAATAAATCACAACTTTCTCCTACCAAAACTGAGTTCACCAACAATCATCATGAGGTCTTTATTCGACAAGTTCAAGGCTTTCGCGGCAAAAAAGTTGGTTGGAGTTGGCAAATCTTTGAAGCCATGGAGGAAAATGGAGAGCCCTATTGGTCTAATTGCACTCATATTGACACACTGCTTAGATATGGGGGATTATATTGATGATTATAATGAGAAAGGTTGCATTTCCAAGAGATCATGGAATAATATGGAAAAACTTGAAAATGTGATGTGGGATTATGAGGAAGGAAAAAAGTTGGATTTGTGGAGATGGCCGAATGGAGCAGCAGTGTTGTTTTGAACAAGATATGGCCTTAATCTGGGTGCAGCACGTACATTTTATATACTCCAACTAAATGATCCGCCTCTTCATCACTTTGGTGGTTTTAATATTGCTTTACTAACCATAGCTGTTAAATTGGAAAGGCATAATTATATATATTAGTCTTTTCTAACATGGAGTCCAATTTATTTTGATATATATGTAAACTTTTTTTCTTTTCAAAAGTTTTATTGGTTATGGGTTGTAACTGGATCAGATTAATGAAATACATATTTAATTTTAAGTATTACTAGTAGTTGATATCAGACCAACTTTTTGGGAAAAGACTTTTAAATTTGGAGAATAAGAAAAAGGTGGTTAATTTTATTTTAAAGGCCTCTTTTGAAACTTTTAATGATACGTAGCACGTATATATATATATATAGGTGACAATATTAATGGAATGCAATTTTTACGAAGCACTCTTTATAATATTACTACGTACGTAATAGGAGTAATTAATCTCTTTCAAAAAATTCTGTATATCTTATGCAGGTTGGCCATGAAATCATGAACTATCGGCTAGTGATGATCGAAGATCACGTACGGATAATAATTCGATTACATGAAATAGCGGTTGTTATGCATGAAAATAGACCAACGTGTTCAATAAAAGATTTTATCAACTATTAACAACTCTTATATGTAGACATAAAAATTGGACACGAGTATTTTACAATTTCATTAAGCTAGAATTGATCATTAAAATTAATTTCAATGAATAGTCTCGAGCTCTCAAATTTCCTTACCTTTCAAGTTTTTTATAAAGGCAACGTAGACGCAAGAACTCTCGTGGGGTATGGATACTCCCTGGAATAGCTATTTATGATACCATGCAATTTATGTACATACAATATGGAGATTAGCTGCTTCAATGAGGTCTTTTATCTTGGTTGGAGGAGAAATTATCAAACGTCTAGCATTCCCTCACGCTTGGGGCCAATGCGGTTTTTATTTGATTTTGAGAGGAAAAAAAGAAGAGTATGCCTTTGTCATATGAATATTAAGTAATACATCTAGTTATTTTATATTATTACGTTGAAAATATCAAATAAATAAATAAATTCTAGACTATAATATTGTATGTCTAGGGAACTCTTGGAGTTGTTGAATAATAACTCCATGAAAAAAGTTTTAACAATTTGTTAAATCATCAATTAACACTTAGTTTTAATTAACTCAATAAACTTTACAAGTTTCAGTTAGATATTAGCATTTTCAAAAAGTTTGCATAACCAAATTTTAAAAATGGTATCAAATAAATTGTAAGGAGAGCAATAAAAGAATGTTGTATTATCGTAACAACAACAAAATATTTTTTAAAACAAATCCGTGTAAATATCATAAAATTTTCAAATCATAATTACGAGTTTATAACACCAATAGGCCATAAGGCCCATGATCCCCACTCCATTGGACCTTGGCCCTTCCTTGACTTTGGGCCTCCATAGGCCTAAAAGGCATTTCCAAGTATGGGGAAGTCACACGACTGGTCAAATTATTGGGCCACATTTCCCAGTTTCTCAGCCCCACGCTGAGAATTAGGGTTTAAGGTTCCGGCGCAGCTACAAGTCCATCTATATATATATATATATATATGTTAAACCCTCAGTCTCCATACTCCTCCACAAATCAGTCTAATTTCGTTTTAGGGTTTTAGAATCTCTTCAACTAGACCCCAAAATTTTAATTTTTTCTCGCCCTTTTCTATATAGAATTTATGTTCTCTGAATTTGTGCGTCGAAATACTGATTACGGTCGTTCTTGTATTAATGGGCGTTGCGTATGAGCCGACGCGATATATGTACTCCATATCTGTATCTACTCACTAGTATTTCCTCTTGATTGAGGTAGTTTTTATCAGATCTGGAGAAATTTAATATCTTCCTTTACTTATTGTTCCTTTTTTTTCATTTGAATTATTATAAACTGAATGAGATGGAAGTGATGATTATTTCCCCAGATGATCGAAGCTGAAATTACTGAGCGCTAACTTTATTTTTCTCTTTGAGAAAAATCCAAGCCAGATTTCTGATCCATCTTATCTGTCTACTCTCAATAGTTTAATGTGTTCTTTGTGAGTCTATATATCTTTATGTATACTTTGAATGAGATTGCACAACATTGTTAAACTAAAATGGTATAAATGCCTCTTTTTATGCATATTGCAGATTTAATTTTACATTAGATGTTTAGAGGATTCTATCGTTGTTAGAATTTTTATTTTGTTGTTGAAATTTAGTAATGAGAATAAAAGAGATGGATGTGATGATTATTTCCCCAGTTGATCGAAGCTGAAATTACTGTGCTATCTTTATTTTTCTGTTTGAGAAAAATCCAAGCCAGATTTCTGATCCATCTCATTTTTATATACTTGTTTGAGCTATATTTACATATTTGTCTTCTAATTAATTATCTACGACATTGCAATTTGCATATACTATTATACCATATAGATAAAATTTAGTTGGAATTCTACTTTAGATGTTTATAGATTGTTATCAATTGTATATTTTTTGTTTTATTGTTGAAATTTAGTAACCAGAAATTTTAGATGGATGTGATGATTATTTCCCCGGATGATCGAAGTTGAAATTACTGAGCGCTCTATTTTTTTCTCTTTTAAGAGAAATCCAAGCCAGATTTCTGATCCATCTTTTCTCCAAGGACTTGCTTTTCATATTCTATTCCTTTGTTTGCCTTTTTCTTGTACCAAATCCAAATAAAGGCTATTTTTTTACAAATGAATTAAAGTTTACTTTTTTGACAATATATTGTAAGAGCAAGAGTTTGATGTAAATTGTTGTCATTAGTAGTCTTTAGTTCATTGCAGAAATTGAGTAATGTTGACAGCATAGATAGTTGTGAAGATTATTTTCCCATATGGTTGAAGTGATCTGGTTATCATGAAGTTAACTTCTTGGTAGCTGACACGCAGAGAGAGATTATCCCTCGACCTCTGTGTCGACTCTGTATTGGTCAATTGATCAAAGTTAATTTTATGTTAACCACTCCTGTCGAAGTTGAAAACAGGTCCTTTGTCAGATTATTTGAAGTAATTTGTCATATATCTACATTTGCCACCAATGTTTCTTTTGTTCAGTACATAATCTTTGGCAGGACACTTCTATATGCTTCTGTTGACAAGCCATCCTGAACCTTGGAAACCACCAAAGATGTTTTCTTGTAGCTAGTTTGGAATGTTTGGAGACCAGAATTCATGTCTGCCAGTGATGTTTCTTGTAGCTAGTTTAGAATGTTAAGTTTATGGTTAATTGTGCCAAGTATCTTTGTACCGTGCAACAGAGTTTATGCAGAAGTTTCTAAAATTTTATTATTGAAATTTATATAGATGATAACAGCAAAACTCATTTGTGAGTTACTATTATAGTTGACTAGAAGAATGGTTGGAGAAATAGAACATACAAACACCATATTAGTATTTAAAATCGTTTCTGTTTGAAGTTGTGCCAAGTTATTTGTATACTGGTTGCAACCTTTTTGCGATTAATATTGTCTTATAAAATGAGAAATTATGTTTCTTTTATTTAAGGCATTTGTGTTTGATGCGATTATTAATCAAACACCTATTTTTCATGAGACGAGAGTTATCATGGAAATGTTAACTTAAATGTGAGTAATGATTTTTTTTTCATATTCTTATGGTTATTATTTTTATTTTATTGGTGAGCATTTTTAAGTGTGCATATATGTTGTTAATAGATTATTTTAAGTTTTTCCTTTCATAGATCATAAATTTCAAATGTATGAACTCACTTGACAATGGTTCGTCCTGTAACTTTTAAGAATCCATATGGGGAGAGAACTTTTGAATCTTGGTGCGATGTGAAATTTTAAAATTATAAGTGAAACACTTCCATGTTGGCTATAGAGATTTTTGATTTGGTTTAGTAGTAGCTTTGGTCTGCTATATAAAGATGGCTAGACCAGTTATCATTTCTTTTAGTTTGTTGCTCAACACTATGATTGATGAAAACAAAAATGAGGTGGCTCAGTGGATGATTCAGGCTTGTGATAATAGTCTGTATGTACCAAAAATATTTAATTCTTATAATCTATTTTCATCTTTAGTTTTCCAAAATTCAATGTTGGTTTTGCTTAGTAATTTCTCTCGGTATACACTAAATATTTACCAAACAAACACTATGTCAAAGCTAAGAGAAGCTATTAGAACATACTAAATTGATGAACGCAATAATTGAAATTCATTTCATAAACACTAATAAAGATTTACATGTTTACAAGGGGTGTAATTAAAAAACAATGATACAATAACTTAATAGCTCAAGCAATTACAAATAAGATTATTTCAATTTTTTTATGTAGCTTCACTGTACCGTGTGTGACATTGTAAGACCATTTGACTGGGCAGATTCGTCTTAGCTTTGGGAATTTCAGCAACTTTGTCCAGCTTACATTAGCCAAAAACTCTATAGAAGGTCTTATTCCAACAACCTTCAAGAATTTCTTCAATTTGCAGTATGTCGATCTCAGTTACAATTCCTTATCTGGGTTAATCCCAGATTTTTTAGGCCAAAATCAAAATTTAACATTTCTTGACTTCTCCAATAATCGATTATCCGGGCAAATTCCCAATTCCTTGGGTAGTCTAGTCAGTCTTTCGGACTTGTACCTAAACAAAAATCAGCAGAGTGAAAATATCCCAGTTCAGGTTGGATTTCACTGATGGGATTTCAAATTTCTTTGCAAAGCACCTTGCAAAAGAACAAGCTTTCGAACAACCAATTGAAATCTGAACTTTCGAATATCAGGTTGCCAATAGGACTTATTTCCCTTAATCTCCATTCAAATCAACTATTTGGGTCTCTTTCAAGCATCTTAAACAACAACACAAGCAGATTTATGCAGGCCATCAACTTGTCAAACAACAAAATTTCAGGTAGTATTCCTGAATTCACCGAAGGCTCAAGTTTAACATTACTCAACATTGGGAGCAAAATTACAGGACACATTCCTAGTTCCATCTCAAACCTGCTCACACTTGAAAGGATAGACATTTCAAGAAATCAAGGTTAGACTTGTCTATCAATAGTCTTATTGGAAGAATTCCAGAAAGTTTGCTAGACATTGAAAAGCCAAGGCATGCAAACTTCAGGGCAAACAGATTATGTGGAATGATTCCACAAGGCAGACCATTTAATATCTTCCCTTTAGCTGCGTATGTCCATACTTTATGTTTGTGTGACAAGCTCTTGCCACTGTGCAAGGGGAATAATTAGAAGAGATGGACCAGTAAAATGCTGACTCAGTTCATATACTTCATATGAAGTCGAAGATATGGCTCAGCATATATCATGTGAGCACTTCAAATTTTATCCATAGTCTAGTAAGTTGTTTACATTTTTAGTTTTTATATCACTCACTGATAAAAGAAAATAAACTCTTTTACTTGTAAACAAATCTCCTTCCAATAAATTTTTGCTCGTCATCAATTCACAAAGGGTTAGATCTATACATCATACCCCATCTAAGTCTTGTAATGAGAGGTTTAAGCTATTTGGCCTTTATAATCACCATGAGTAACTAATGTAGAAATCAATTTTCATTAGAATGAAGTAAATTTTTGTTCAATAAAAACTCGGAAGAGTGTTATAAGGATCAAACTACCATTTGAATCAGAGAAAGAGGTTACATCACTAGACCTACTAGTAATCTTCTTCAAACTTTTAACATATATTAAGAACCTAATTGACCAAAGCATGTTTCAAAATTTACATGACAGAACCCTTTTCTTCTATTTTTGTAATAAAGTGAATATTAAAAGAACCCAATTAAACTTAAATTAGATAAGAAACACAAAGAAGAAACTCAAATCGACAAGAAATCGTGGAAGAAACCTAATTAAATCCAAATTAAACAGTACCATCAACTGAAAGTAAAAATTACTCAAAAAAGATTTTACCTTATTAGAGCTCCACATATTAATTATTGTGTGGAGCAGAGCATGGTTCCTCTTTCTCTGCGAGGTTCTAAGAAGAATATGCGTGAATTTGGTCAGAGAAGAGCTATCGGAGATGCTGAGTCGGCGGAAGCGAGTTTAATTGGGCAGAGAGTAAAGGAGTTTTTGGGTGGAAGTTGTAGGAGAGGACGCGGGTTTGAAGCAATAGGGGGCAAAGAATTAAAAATAATTATACTCAAAACGACTTTACTCCCTGCGTATCAGGAAGCGGGAAGTAAAATTGATGTACATAGATTTATTGTTACATAATTTCACTGAAGTTTAGTAGATTTAATGCATGCATAGAAGAATGAAAAACATATTTACTTTAACTTAAAGGTTGGTAAATATTTTTAAAAAGATGAACAATATTATTAACATACAATAAAAAAATAATTTATGGAAATAGGGTAACTTAAATTTGTTTGGTAATAAAGTGTCGATCCAATTGCATTCCCCAACAATTTAATTATGTATTAACCAATAGAATTAACAATTCAGAATGATGGACTAGCAGTAAAATTTAGAGTTTGTTTTGACTTCACAATATAAAATTACAACCCTTAAGCATATATAAGTTATAAAAAAACATTCTCCAAGGGCATAAATAAAACAACAGAATTGCAGATTTCCTGGAGAGAAGGATTATAAAAGTAGATTAAAAGTCCATTTAGTTTTCAAAAGACAAAGCAGAGAGATTATCAATTCTCTCGATACAATATGAAATGCAATCAGCAAGGATTTTCTTGTAGTTAAGTCTCCACTGGACTGCTAATTTCCATCTTTCCATGGACTGACTTGAGAGGCTAATATTTGCTCCAATTTCCACATTTGGTATACCATTTGCATCTAATAAAGCCTTTATCTGGCTTTTGAGTGTTGATGGCAGTTTCTCTCAGCTCCATGGGTGCCAGAAAACCACGAATGTTGTCAATAGTGCATAGCAATAAATTGTCTTCTTTGATTGATGTCTGAAAATTCTTAAGAATAACATGGCACTTCTCTGCTATCCATTTCATAACAATTACCTCGTTCTCTTTTGATAATTGAGATCCTGAAAAAGTAAGGTGACTGACAGACTTCCTCTGATTGGGAGGTGTTGCCCATAATCGCACAGCAGCAAGCAGGGCAAATGATGGCTTCCCATTTTGGTGAATGTATAAAGAGTCTGTGGACCATGAACACCAAGAGTACATATCAGGTGCTAAAGGAATGAAAGCCTTGTCGTTTGGGTTTTCATTGAGAATAAAACCATAGTGTTCCAGAAGCTCCAAATTTGTGTATGTTCCGTAGCTTAACAGAATCTGAAGGCAAGATTCATGTTTTAAAATCCAAATTCCAAGATCAATTCTATCAAAAAGAAGAGGGGAGGGGGGGAACACACGAAACTTGACAAGTCAGATAGTTTATGCAAATTTTGCTTTATGCAGACTTATGGATACTTCATACACCTCCAAATGGGCTGCTGCTTCATCTTTAATTCTAGAGAAAGTAAATGAACAGCAGCACATGCATGACAACACAAAGATCAAGTATCTTTTACTTGAGCTGAAAACTATTTGTTTAGCTGGTGTATAGCTTCCGTTTAAAGTTCGATTTCTTCGAGTAATATATTCAGCTCATGATTTGTCATGAACTCATTATCTAATTTGTCCAATATCAACAACAAATCATTTCACATTTTTCATAGTACTTTCCTTCAATTCATGTCTCTAGTACTCTTAATTTTCCAGTCTGCGTATATGTAGGACAAGTTTCAGATTGTTAATTTATAGTATGACAAACTACAACAGCAGCCAGCTGCTTCAACTATTAAATCTTAAGGGGCATAAAAGCAGCAACCATTCATGACATATCACATACGCCGAGTCTCTGACAACATTCAAACAAGTATAATTCTTACTCTTTTTTCACGACTGCTCAGTTGAGGCATTGAAATCAATATTAAAGAAAACAATATAGGGGGTATCGAAATCAAAATTAAAGTTCAATTCACCAAGACATAATTATTATCCAATATTATGAATCACATACAGATAAAGGCATGAAATTTTGATAAAAGTGGCTAACACACCCAAAATTTCTCCACCTTGAGTAAGCGTCCTTAAAAGATGAGATCAGTTGAGATCACAAGCTACTATTTGAACACATAAATGCATCCTTATGTCAACTTCATTGAACAAGTATAAAAGAACTTTTATTAACCAGATGGTGCATAGAATATCTTATGTTACAAACTGACAGTGTATAGCATACCTGCTCTCCTTTTCTATAGCTCTTTCTAGCGTAAAAGCAATATGCTCCAAAATCTTCTTCATACCCACCATCTGTCAACCGCACCGAGTTAACATCAAACTCCTCGGCATCTGATTTATCTGTAGTTTGGGAAGAAATTGACGGGCAAGACAGAGGAATTTCCCTGATTACTCAAATCTTCACAGTTAAATAGTTCTTCCCCAGGGGCGGCGTAATTAAATAAGTCCCCGACAGGGCATAAACATCCGGCTTCATCCCATGGTATATGCAATGTTCGGGAAGATATCTTCGAGCAAATTATTTTGAAAACTTCAATTTTCAAACTACTAAACTTTAGCATAGATAATTAAGAATCACACTTAAGGCAAGTACATAAGGGCCGGGGAGCATAACCATTAAGGACAAATTACTCTAAATGCATTAGTTCTTTCATGTGAAGATGAACCCATTCATCAAGGCCACATGAACGTTATCTAATTATTTTTTTTCACTTAAGTGTATTATAGGGATATTCTGTATAGACCCTCAATATTTTTTAATAAGCTATAGACCCTCGATATACTTACAGTTGCAGAAGCCCAGAGCCAAGCCTTCAAGGTTTGAAGTTTATGCTTCAACTTAAGTTCACCCATGAGAGGAATAGCTTCCTTCCACTCTAATCCAGCCTTACCTATAGCCTTTTCTGCTGCCCAGGTTCCATCATCCACCTACCAAGCATTTCAAATACTTAAACAATTTTATCATTAATGAACAGATACAACAAAAAAATTAAAAGAAAAATAGCAACAACAGAAACCATGAAGAACTCTTCCCTTTACCAAAACAAACCTGCAAAGCTTGCGTCTCTAATTGACCAAAACTTGCCAATATGTCATAACTACGCGGCAAATGTTTTAAATACGGAAACCATGAAGAATTCTTCCCTTTTCCCACTTCAGTTAGCAATGCAATAGTCAGTATCTGCATTATTGAATGTTGCCAATAAAACCATCACGAATAGAAGTAACCAGTTTTTGCTCAGAAAAATTGAATTCATCCTCAAATGATATATAAACTTGATTCTGGATTAAATACATGTATGCTATCACTTGTTTACACAAGGACGAGAATCAAAGGACATACCTCTTGAAACGTGTTAGTCTTTGGTGTGGAAAAATCTCGTACAATTCCACGTACTCTACAACCCAACGGCGTCTCCGAACTACAATCCTTGTGAGATGAGAACGGAGCTCGATTTCCCAGTTCGAACTACGAATTCACTCAGAATGTTGGAGCTCTCTGTATTGGCAGTATGTATCTCTCTATTTTCTCTCTCTGTAGGAGTACTGATAACTTAATCACGTACTTTTGAGAGTCGTGAGTTTATATGGGTGAAGTGGTTTAAAACCACTTCCTAAAAACTCTCCAACAGGCAAGTCAAAACAACGTTTAAAAGTTAAATGGGAATTGACTGGGTAATCTGGCTAACAACCAAATGGGTCGGACCTCCATGGACGTTCCATTTGGATACCCAAAATTCAACATCTCTCACTCGCTCATGGTGGAGACGACGTAATCATCACATCTGCCAAAAACAGTTCAAATCAAAACTCGTAAATCTTTAGTTGTCGGACCGTGCGACCAATGAGTTCACTTACAATATAGGAGCATTATATCAAACTCGTTAGGGCCAACATAAAGGCTTCCACCCTTTTAAAAAAAACAGTGCGGAAGCTCTCACGCCAAACTCAATTAGTTCACGTAAAGGCTACAACCTATAAACTCAAAGTAGCTTAGACACATTTGAATTTTCACTAGGTTAAGTATCTCTAATCCCTCAGAGAGACATACTTAACCATCTTTGGGCCCAAATCCATTTCGTATCTCACTTATTACTATACCGCTATCGAAGCACTATAGTTGTCGACAATAAGTGCAAAACGAGATGAAATCAAATTGTCTTCCATTTGCCTTAATACTACCCAGATATGAATCAATTATTTTTCCAAAATCGGTCCTTATAGTCTCAATTAATCCTAACCTTAGGAATCAAAATCAAAGTAACAACACTAATCCATGTCTTTGTAATATAGTCAAAGAGCACGTAGGAATAAGGATCTTGTCCTATAAGACTAACACAATAAGGAAACAGATATTCATTATCTCACCTCCTTTACATGATTGCTAAGCACATGTTACACTCTCACAACATACTATTCTATAGCCTTGTTATGTGAACCTCAGTCTAGTTACTATCAGAGAACATTTCAAACTACTCGCTTACCAAAATGTCACATTTGAAATTTCGCGTCCGGTTATCATGTCACGGTAGAGAATCTCACTTATATAAGCGTATGTTCTATGGTTATGTCGTATATATCTTAGTTTAGTCACTTCATAAACGTCCAACTCGAATTTTCAGATTGCTCATTTCCCCGAGCGTCAACTTTGAAACTTCTTATCCGGCTATTAGTACAGGTTTATATAAATAGGGGGGCATACTATATTAAGCTAATCCAAATTAAGCTCATCTTAGCACATGTCAAGGCGACATAATATTTCATTTTACTCGTTACTAAGCACCAATTGAATGAAATGTCTCAACTTTACTCGCTTTTCAAAACGCCAAGGGTGATTGCTAATGTGAGTGAGTCAATCAACATGTTGACATATATCTACTGTGTGCATATCCAATAAGCATAACAAATGTGTAAACTATTATTATTTATCATATGTGCTAAAGAAACACAATCGTAAGTGGGAACAAATGAATATCGCATAAATGATAAATGTTTCGAAACAATAACGAATATCTCTAATACAAGCCAAATAATGAGACATAAAAGAAAAACAAGAAAGTACATCAAACACTAGGAAGGTATAACTAACTAACATGCCTACAAAATGCATCTCTGGGAATCGGCTTCATCAAAGGATCCGCTACCATAAGGTCAATAGGCATGTACTCTAATATCACCTCATTATTTGTTATGTTCTCTCTAATAAAGTTTATTCTCAAGTCAATGTGTTTTGTCCTGTCGTGATACTTGGGATCCTTAGTGTAATCCAGGGCCGCTGTGCTATCATAGTAAACAGTCACAGGATCCGAAGCTTGAGGAACGATTCCAAGATCAAAGAATCTCCTCAACCACATAGTTTTTTGAACAACTGACGTACATGTTACAAACTCTGACTCCATCGTAGAAAAAACAACGTAAATTTGTTTTTTGCTACACCAAGTGATGACACCACCATGTAACAAGAATGTATATCATGAGGTCGACTTGTGCATTCCCTGGTTACCTTCCCAACTGGCATTAAAATAACCAATCAATCGCAGGTCTGACCCTCCATACCACAATATGTAATCCAATTCCACGTACTCTACAACCCAGCGATATGTTGGAAGTTCTTTGTATTGGCAGTATATATCTCTCTTTATTTTCTCTCTCTGTAGGAGTACTGATAATTTAATCACGTACTTGTGAGACATGGGTTTATATGGGTGAAGTGGTTTAAACCACTTCATACAAACTCTCCGACAGATGAGTCAAAACAACATTAAAAAGTTAAAACGGTAATTAACCAAGTCTGCTGGGTAATCTAGCCAACGACCAAATGGGTCAGACCCTCCGTGGGCAAACCATTTTGATACCCAAAATCCAACAATTCTTTTTAATTTATTTCTCTGCTTATATTCATGAATAAAGAAAGTCAATTTCCAGCTAACTAAAAATCCTATTCTTGATTAAAGTAAACCGATGTTATATCCCATTTTAACATTACCCTCAAGAAAATTTCTCAAAAAACATAATTAACATTTCCCTTCAACAATTTGTTTGCCATCCATACGAAGAAAGCAGAGAAGTAACATAGGTAAAATGCATAAAAAGGGAAAGGGCTTTTTCAGCTGACAGAACACCTGAGTAGGAGAGAGAGAAGGGTATCGTTGAACAGCAATATAGAGTTTCTGATTTTGCATCAAAATAGTTTGACTGTTCATTAGGGCTGCTTTTGGAACTCTCAGAATCAATTCCCCCTTTCGAAGATCACGCGCCGCAGCTAAACCTCGTCTACAACACATGTATATATATTCAATTACAATTTCTGTGCATATATATACATATACATATACATATAGAGATAGAAAATAAAAAGATGAAAACGTTAAAATTTACCCGCCGGCGTTTGGGAAGAAATTGACGGAGAGAGAATGTCCCAAACAGGAAAGTGGAGACTTGGAAATACAGTCTGATATTCCGAGCTTAGCAGCCCATTTTAGAAAGCTTTCTAGTTTCTCTTCTTCTTCTCCTTCTTCCATATTTCCGTCTCCTCCTTCGGCACTTCAGCTAGCAGGGACTGGGACTGTAAAATGCTGAAAAATGGGTTCTTCCTGATGGATGTATATTGATTTTCCTTTTCTTCCTTTTTAGGTTCAGACTATTATGACTAATGGCAAAAGGCCCAATAACAAAACCCAAAACAAACTGAACCGAGTTTTAAATCCCAAATTAAAAAAAGTATGCTGTGAGATAAAATATAAAGAACATTAAACTTAGGGGCTAGTTTTATAATCTTATTTTAATTTATGGACTACATTAGGGAAGAAAGTTTGGTGAAGCCCACATTTATATATTGATATATATTATATACTTTTTGACTTTGTTATTTGACATACTAGATACAAACTCGCGCTTTGCGGCGGGATTATTTATTTTGTTAATAATAAATTAAAATATAATAAGAAGATAGTAGATTGTTGTACGATTATCAAATTTTAATAGCATATGTTATATAGTGTTGCATAAAAATTTTGTGCGCAAATACATAACCAAGTATATAATTAATCTGATAACTAAACTCTATAACATTACATAACAGTTGTGTGTGTGTGTGTGTGTGTGTATATATATATATATATATATATATATATATATATATATATATATATTAATGTCTTGATAAAAATGTTTATAATGTAACCAATATGGTTAAAAATGGGTAGCTCTTTCATTCTAAAGCACTAATAAATATTTAGAAAGTGTCATGCACAATGTCATCGAATTGATATGATTGCTAGTGGTATATTTGAAGTCTGTTACACATTACACAAACCTTACCAAGCCTCAAATATCTGACACATGTACTTGATGCATTTTGAAGATCCATGTCTCGTATACGCTTACTTGCACCAGAATTCTAACATCCAAACGAAAGGGAAAACATCGAAAGAATGTCTCAGTTTCGGTCCTCAGACATGAAGGGAAAGCACATGTTACATGCGAAAACTGAAAAGCACGAGAATTAATAATTATGTTGGATCTTCATGTCAAACAAACACCATGTCCAAAAATATAGCAGTATAGCATCGTGTCATACATAACACAAAGTTATAGTTAAAGAACGAATACATTGCCTCATTAGTTTTTTTGTCAATTTTTGACAATTGTATAGGCAGTTACAGTATTACCATAATGCCAAAAAAATATATTAATGATGATGAAAACGATTTATCGGATGCTAGTACTTAACAAATCATGCAAAACCATAATATATATAATAGAATACAATAAATGAAGAAGTCATAAATATAAACACTGTGGGATATAGTCCCCAAAATGAAGCCATAGTCCTTCCCATTGAATGCACTGTCCCATAATCTGAAGGTTTTCATATAACTTCTTTGTACTTTCAACAATATTTAGAATTGTAGGGCGCAAAATTTTATTGTGCTAAGCAGGATAAAATCTATGATGCATCTGAAATAATGCAAGAAGCATGATAACAAAAATTTAACTTTGCCAAGAACTGCATACACCAAATTTATTGTCACATTACCATTGAACCATAGGTACCAGGATTATCACATTTAAGCTTCTTCCACTTTTGATCTTTTTAACAATCGTTGTAATCTTATAAATATTTACGACAGAAATCTGGACAATAGTGAGATATAAAAATTTAGACATACTTAATAGTTGTTTTCAACATTATCTAAACTATCAACCAAATAAATAATTATTTTTCCACAACTCTTTTATAGAAAATAGTATTGCCTGAGATAAAAAAAGTCTCACACTTAGCTAAAAATTCATGTGTTTGTCAGATTGAAAATTAACATAACATAAAAAAATTTAGCTCCTATATTAAATAAAAACGAAAAGAATTAGTGTAAAACACATACGAAATGGACTTGCATAGAATTTTAAATACTGTCATCCAAAAAGTAAAAGACAAACCTATCATACTCTTATTTAAAAGTTTTTCAATGGTTATACATGAATATATATACACAGACAAAAAAATAAATATAAATATACTCTACTCAGTATATGTATTAATAAAATTTCGAGTTGAATGTATAATAAAAATTAAGCAATTTTGTAAAAGGTAGTGTTGAGAGTTTGTCGATTTATTTTTGTCTTTGCAACTGAAATTTGGCTCGATCGATATAGCTTTGTAAATGTATATCATAGATTTACCTAAAAAGATTCAAATAGATTATAGTAAAAATTTTATGAAATATAATAATAAAATAATCAGGGTTTACACTAATAATGAGCAGCAAAAAGATAATAGCCAGAAACAGTCAAACCTTTTAATATTAAATTGTGAAAAATTTTCTGAAAAACTACATTCTTTGTAGTATTGTATGTTTGTCCATCTTTGTCGCAAATTAGTATTTTTACTCCACTCTTGCTTGTAACTCTTGATACTGCTACATACAATTGGTTATGGCTAAAAATTGGACGTGACAGATACAGTCCAACATGTGAGAGAGATTGTTCCTGACTCTTCTTAATTGTCATGAAAAAGCAAACAACCAAAGAAAATTGTCTTTGTTGGAATTTTAAAGGTAATCTAATGTTTGACGGTATTAAGACCAAGCGAGTTATGAAAACTTTATGTCCAAAATTGCTGACTGAAATTATTTTTACTTCTATCAGATGTTTTTCCAATTGAGTTACTATTAATCTCGTGACATTGCACAAACCAGATCACTGATCTATATTTCAGAGCAACATTATAGGAACCCCAATCTTCAACGTTATCTTGTGGTTTGACATTCTAGAAGATGTAATGCTATTCAAAAATTATAGGGTGTAAATGCCTTCATAACTGTTTGAGTTTTCATTAACCTTGCATAGGACATCTTAGATATGGTACTTCATCACCTGACCATAAATACATTACATATTCATTCACCTTATTTATAGCATTAAGTGTAGGAGCAAGGATGGTTTGGTCTTGGAAATAAAAGTCATTCTCAAAATTTTTTAATAAATTAGGATATGCGATATCAACAATTGTTGCAAGGGGATTGATCGGATATTTGATAAGAAAATTAGGTTAAATAACGGAGAGCAACGATAATAGCTCAGTAATGATAATATCATAAAGTAGTGATTTTAGGAGATAATAATTAAATTTAAAAATATAATATCAAAACAGTTTACATTACCAAAATAGTTTAGATTTGTAGTGATTTAGAGGATTATACATTTAAAATATTAATTTGGGATTAAAAAAAGTAGTGATTTTAGTAGATAATAATTAATTTAGTAATGATAATATTAGAACAGTTTAGATGTATAGTGATTTAAGGGATTATAAAATTAAAATAATAATGTAGGATTAAAAAGTAATGATTTTAGAAGATAATAATTACGTTATGATAATATAAAAATTGTTTAGATTGAAAAAATAACGATTTAGTGGATTATAAAATCAACATAGTAACTTATGATTTGTATTATTTGTTATTTTAATTTAATTTTAAATATTTTAAATTGTATAATATTATTTTGTAATATAATTATAAATGGTATAATATTATGTTGTAATATAATTAAATTAGTAATGATAATATTTACACAGTTTAGATAAGTAGTGATTTTATTATATACGTGTATTATAATATTATACCATATATGTATGATATAATGTATGGTATAATTATGAATGTTATAATATTAGAAAAGTAATTATTTTAGGATATAATAATTATGTTTTAACATAATTAAATTAGTAACAGTTTAGAAAAGTAGTGGATTTTAGGGTTTATAAAATAAACATATTAGTGCATGATTATATATATGTATGATAATGTATGGTATAAGATTATAAATAGTATATAATACTGTAAAATTCTAAAAACAGATTTATTGGGTTGTCACTGTTAATAATGTTGGAACTTATATATATGCATGGTATAATATTATAAAAGGTATAATATTATAAAATTCAAAAACCAGTGTAATTATGTAACAGTTGACATTACCAAAACAGTTTAGATTTATAGTGATTTAGTAGATTATAAATTCAAAATATTAATTTAAGATTAAAAAAATAGTAATTTTAAGAGATAATAATTAAATTAGAAAGGATAATATCAGAAAAATTGACATTATCAAAACAGTTTAGATTTGCAGTGATTTAGGGGATTATAAAATAAAAATATTAATTTGGGATTAAAAAATAGTGATTTTAGGATATAATAATTAAATTAAAAAGGATAATATCAAAATAGTTGACATTACCAAAATAATTTAGATTTGTAGTGATTTAGTAGATTATAAACTCAAAATATTAATCTTTCAAAATTAATATGAAAATATAATGAAAAATCTGAACCTTAATGGTTCATAATATGGAATTATTTAATTGGTATATTAAAATAAATATGAAAATATCGAAATCTTAATTGAGCCTAAACTTACTTTCAAACTGTCCGATTCAATTTGTAATTGGTCTAATTAATTAATAGATCATATTTCATTATTTAAGAAGCGGTCAATGAAATGGTAATGAGTTGTCTATCCGAGTTGTTAAAAGAGATTAATTTTTTATTCATTTCGTTCCATATTAAAAGTTCCTATTATTTAGTGAATTCTGTTTGAATCATTTCCTTAAGAACCACGACTTCTTTATTGGAATAAATCAATTTGTAACAAGTTGATTGAATGCTATATTCCATAAAAATTATAAAAAGTTGTCGATTACTTTGTTGATTGAATCCTTCAAGGATTTATTTTTTAAATAGCATGATTCAATTGGATGAAAAAATATTGGTCGCGTATTGGCACAAAGAATAAAATAATAAATATGAAAATATTTTAAAATGTTAATTTTTAGTACTTCCAATAATTGATGGAGTTGGTTAGAAAATAAGTTTTTAAAATATTTATTATCTTTCATATATCTAACCAATATTGTTTTCATAAATCTTGGGATGAGTTTTATATTATTTAAGTATTCCATAATTTATTAATTGATTGAGTTTTTCATAAATTGGTTAAGCGAATAAATTTTTAATATCTTTAGAATCAATTAGCGTGGTTCAAATAATTGAAAGAATTTTTGGAAGCTAATAGATTGAAGTTTTAAAATGAATATGGAAATAATTTTAATTGCATGGAACTATGAAAGTAATTAATTAATCATAGAATAAATTTATTAGGCACATGAAAAGTAGGTAAAATAAATAAAAGTCTAATATTAAAGGAAATTTACTTTTCAAATAAGTAAAATAAAAGTCCTATCGTGTTTAAATTAATCCAATCTAATTGTTGCCTAAGAGAGTTATCTAATTAATGGATCCTTAAATAATGTGGTTGTTGATAATATCCATAAAATAAGGTGATCAGTATATAATATCCTAAGTAATTGTCAATGGAATTTTTGTCAAAGGCAATAAGAAGCATTAATTGTGACGCCCCCAAAATTATGTATACATCACTCATCTTGGGTCGTCAGATACAAAGTACAGAATACAAATATAACTTACTAATACAACTGTCATGTACAATACGACAAAACATAAACTGTGAGTTTGAATACAAATATTATCTTCTAGAGAGTATTCATACTCAAAAGGAGTCCTCATTACATTTATTAACACACTATTACATAGAATAGTGAGGACTACTAACTAATACTATCATTCGAACCATCACTCCGTTCCCCGACTTGCCCCAGCTACGTTCTCATTTCCTGAAGAGAACAGTGAAAGAAAGGGTGAGCTCAACTAGCCCAGTAAGAAATATTATGACTAAGATAATGCAGAATAAATTATCATTAGCCTTCAACAATGTTAAACTGATAAAATATAATAGACATCAAGTTTAACTGCAGTGGAACAAGAAATTCATTAAAAGAGTCAAGTAGAAAATAAACTCTACTATCTTTTATGATTTAAAAGATTTTTCAACACTGTTATCGCTGGGACTCAGCTTAATAAAATAATTCACATCATCGAATCACCCCTGTACTACAGCCAAGGATATTCGTGTATTCATTAATGGTCATGATCATGCCAATAACTGTCCATCAATGCACTACGGGCCAATGAGGACTTTTACCACATCATTTGTAACATTACGGTCATGATTACACCGAATAATCCCTGGTCATAATCATACCAAGTCCATCTATTCACTACAGGCCATAAATGACTTTCAACATAATATAAACATGAGGATGATGACAATGATATAAGAATTCAATAAAACAAGTTGAAGAATTATTTTATCCATGAATTAATAACGTCCAAATTGTCAACATGATACTGCTTTGTGGAGTAAACTTCAAGACTGATCAGGAGAATATTTTCATGAATAGATACTAGATGAAGCGCAAATGTCAAGGATATTCCACTAATTTCATGGAGTATAGAAGTCAAAGTTTTAATCAACTGAGTATAATAAAGAATAGAATAACAAAAGAAATCACCATGCATGCGATAGACCGCACAGACAGGTTATTCTTAACAGAATAATAATAATGGAACCAGGTCCGGCGTTAGTACAACAAACCGCGGATGTGGTGACAGTAATAAGGGCTAGACTTGTGGCAGCTCAAGATCGCCAGAAAAAGTATGCAGATTTGCATCGGCAAGACCGCGATTTTGAAATCGGTAGTTTTGTATTTTTGAAGGTATCTCCATGGAAGGGAAAGATCCATTTCGACAAGAAAGGGAAACTGAGTCCAAGATTCATAGGACCGTTCGAGGTACTCAAGCGAGTGGGCGAAGTAGCATACAAAGTTGCACTACCACCCGAGTTGGAGCGTATCCATAACGTTTTTCACATATCCGTGTTGCGTCCGTACAAGCCAGACTACAAGCACGTGATTTCTTATGAACCCATTCAGGTGGAGAAGAACTTAGCATATGAAGAAATTCCTGTCCAAATTCTGGATAAGAAAGAGCAAACTTTAAGGAACAAAGTCATTTCTTCTGTAAAAGTACTTTGGCGTAACCATGATGTCGAGGAGGCAACATAAGAGTTAGAAGATAAGATGAGGATGGACTATCCCAATCTATTTGTGTAACCTTGTAGCAATTCCGGGACGAAATTTTTATAAGGGGGGGAGGATGTAATACCCGAGATTTTTATAAATTAGAAATAAAAGTGTTTGAATATTTATTTTGAACACATATATATATTTTGGTGGGTCATGAAAGGTGAAAATGAAAATTTAATTGAATCATGTTTGAAAGGATTAAGAAATTTATTGATAATATTGATAAGCTTGGTTACGATTGATTAAGCTTAAGTGTAAAGTCTTTTGTGGTGTAATTAAATTCTTAATGAGATTAATTGATGAATAACTTAATGAAGTGTTGGATCTAGGATAAATCCAAGCCCAACATTATTATTGTAACATACTTGCATAGTTGGGAGTTTAGCCCAAGAATTTGAATTGGTAGACTAATGTTTAACCCAAGGTGTATAAGTGTTTGTACCTAGCCCAATTTAAATATTAATTTGGACAAACCCAATGTACATGGATTATATAAATACATATATAAGATAAGTATACTTATATATATAGGAATATATATATATAGGTGTAGAGATGTATGTGTAAAGGTAGCAATAAGCTAGCCCATGGTACAAATGATGGAATGAAAGTGCAACATATGGAATGCTACCCCTCATGGCCAAAATTTTGGCCCTATTAAGCCTAAGTGATGATTTTTGTTGCACAAAAATTCTTACAAGCAATCCCATGTGGGCTCATGATGAAGAAGGACATAGTTGGTGAAGGAGTTGGTAATTCTTTTTACCTAATCACCTTTTAACCATGGTTAATACCTAGTTGGGTGTACATATACAAGTATTATACCAAGTATTAGTACATATATTGTATACATAGAACTTGCCTATAAATATAACCCATCCTAGGTCATTGCTTCATTTACTTGAAATTTCATAAGTGTTAGTAGTATAATAAGAGCTAGAGAGAAATTGAGGGAAGTAGAAGGATTCTAGAGGAACTCTTGCACTTTGGTGGTTCAAGAGGAGTTCAAGAAGGAGAAGCAAAGGTGGAGAACTACTTAAGGTTCCTAGCCAAGAGGAAGAAAGCCTACAAGAAGTAAGTTCATAATCTAGCTTTATTTTTGGCAAGCTAAGTTAGTATGTGTAGATATTAGTAAGAATGCATGCTTGATTGTGGGAAGTTTATATGTTGTGTGATCATGATGGATATAAAAGTATAATGATGAGTATTGGAAGGAGAATATGTGATTTATATGGCTTGGTATGTGATCTAAGTTAAAATGAATCATGTAAAAGCATGTGAACATGAAACCTAGCTTAGTATGCTTGAACGTTTGATAATCGTGATTAACATATGTAAGAGATATGTGTAATTCTAAAATGTTATATTAAGCATATATGAAATACGATCATAACACAAGTTGAATCATCAAATTCGGTCATAAAACGAACTCGTAGCAAAATAATTGGTAAGACAAGCTAGCATGAGAACCTTTGCTTGGAAAAGTAAATAATTTGATTAAATAAATATTTTGAAAAATTGTTTACGATATCGCATATTGAAGATATGTAAGTTTATGAGATAATGGAAGTGGTTTGAACTCATTTGGATATGAAATGAGCAAGTTATGAAAGATTGAATCAAAAAGGGTCAAAACTGAAAATGTTAAAAAAATCGGATTTTTGCTTCTGTAGGGGAGCGCCTAGGCGCTCAACCCAGGCTTATTTCAAGCGCCTAGGCGTTAGGCCATTTTCAGTGTTGAGTCAGTTTGGTTCGGGTCGGGTCAAACGGGTCAAGACTTGTTTTTTTGGATATAATAAGATAAAATAAGATTAATAACAAGATAAAAATATAATATTAATACTAAGTAAGGTAAGAATACTTTATTTATGTAATGAGACATGGATAAATAAAACCAAGTGAACAATTGATTAAACAAGTAAAATGATAGAAGGTGTCTTCGGGTTCGGAGATGAAGTCTTCGACTTCGTAAGATGTCTTCGGGTTCGAACGTGGCGGGATGTCTTCGGATTTGGAAACAACATTGTGACATTGGGAAAGGCGGGATTAATTGATAAATATTATCAAATTGATATATGTTACCCACGCAAGAACTAAACTAAAATTTTAAGTAGAGGGTTATACTAGCTGCGTCTGAATAAACTTAATTTAAAAGTTCCTTGGCACGTATGTGTGAACGACGTAATATAGAATGCGTAACTCAAGTAATGTTTCACGTATACAAACATGAAATGAGTATATGAGACTTAAATTTGCTAAAATGTTGTTAAGGTTTTTAAAAGTAAGAACAATCTGAATTATACATCTATGAGTTCTAAGGTGTATGGATAGATATATGTGTAATAATTGCATGTTGAGATTTATGTCAGGATGTGTGGCTAATGAGTACCTATACATACATAAATAGGATAATATAGTTTGTTGAGGTGATTTTATGCTATAAGTGGTAATCAACGCTTAAGGCAAGTTCCCTAACTTACTCTCTTTTATATTGAGCAAGTATCCAAACCCTACTCTTATTGTGCAAGTATAATTGCATTCTTTATTCGACGAATACCGTAAACTTATTTCTTGAATACAAGTTATATTACTTTCTCGTTCAAATGAGTTAATATGCTTAAACCCTTGTGAGAACTATTATTCATGATAAACTTAGTATTGATCTTGAATATTGTGAAAAAGTCGATGCCATTTGATTCGGCTAGACTATATGCATGTTTATAATAAAACTGTCCAAACCAATTGATTGGTGCGGAAATCTTGAAAACTGAGTTGAACAACCCTTTTGGTAAGGGGAGTGTATGTTGTTGGAAACCCCAACACATGAATAAATATTATTGTGGTGTTATGCATAACGTGAAGTATTGTAGACTGATCATCTATAGTACTTGATATCTTTGGTTATCAATTTAATATTGGTAACTCTAGTGAAAGTTCAATGGTCTTTAGTGACTGCTCAGTATAAAGTGATTATCCAGTTGGATACATTGTTAGCCGTTGAATTCATATACATCTGTTGAATTATATTGAATTGTCATATCCCTTATTCATGATGTTATCCTGACACTTTGAACTATCTTAGAAATAACCCTTCGATATTTCAAATCTTGTGATATTATATCCTACACCCTTGTTGTATATTACTTGCTGGGCAATTTGTGCTCATCCTTGCTTATTTAAAACTTTTCAGCTAAGGCGGAACAGGGAGGTGTCTCTGGGAAAGACAAGGGCAAGGGCAAGGCTACTGACTAGCTTGTCCCTTTTATGTTTAAATCTATCATGTTGTAATAAGACTATTTGCAAACTATGTTTAAACTTAAGTAGGATTATGTAATAAGTCTTTATTCGATATTATTATGTAATCTATTTAGAAATGTAGGTTGCGAGACTTGGGGGAATAATTATAATAAATCATTGTATATTATTCTAAATTAGATCTTTCGCTGTGAATGAGTGATTTTAGTTATTATGGTAATATCTTGAGAACGTGACGAACCGAATTCGGGTGACCAAGTGGAGGTCAGAATTTGGGGGCGTCACAGGTTGGTATCAGAGCTATAGTTATAAAACTTAGGAAACGAGAATCCTTATACTATAACTTAAGAAAACTTAGAAGTTAGGAAGAGGGATAAAACTCATGTAGAGTTTTCCCTGAGAGACTCAGGGTGTCATGAAATGTAACTTCATTTTATACAATGAACTTATGTTTATTTAACATTCTGATGTAGTTGTTGTTTGTTTTGTCTTATGTTGGTTATTGTAGGATGACTGACATGGGAGGACCTAGCCGAGTAGTAGAGGAAGAGCCGCGTGATATCCATGTAGTCTATGAGGCACCCTTGATAGCGGAGCCTATATCGGTTGTTGCCCCTATTTATGACGATGATGAGGAGGAGGAGATGGTGCCTCTACCGGAGGAATCTGATCCTGAGGAGGTGCCTATGGAGGAGGAACCCGTGGAAGAGGAACCTGAGCCCATGGAGGACTCCGATGGGACTACCTTTGAGGATCGGATGCTAGGAGAGTATGAGGAGCGGATTTTGGAGTTAGGGAGTAGAGTCGAAGAGTTAGAAACTGAGACTCTTGAGAGGCAACTAGTAATGCAGGAGATGGAAGTAGAAATTGCTCACCGTAAGGAGGCAGGGATCCAGATGGGTGCCTTGTTTCACCGATCGGTGGCAAGGAATGTCGAGTTGGCAGGGAAATTAGAAGAATTGGAACAGAGGGCGTTGAGTGAGAAGGCGGAGAAGGAGGCTCTCCGAACTCAGTTAGAGATGGAAGTGATGGATCGGATCCACTTCGAGGAGAAGTGGGAGGATTCTAATGACAGAGTAGGTGATCTTGAAGATGAGGTACGATGCAAGAGGAGGAAGATGAACAAGATGGGCTATGCTCTACGCACGGCCATGGAGAGATTGATCGATGGGGTAAATCACTACCCCGCTGAGCAAGGACAGACCCGACATACCATAAGTCGGGATATGGTGGCACACATCACACAAAAGGAGTATGCAAGCGCCATGGAGCGTGGGATGTTAGATTGAGTCTAGAGGAAAAAGTTTAGTAGTGTAGTATTCTTAATTATGTGTTGTTAAAATATTGTTGAAATCTCAGTCTTTTGTGTAAGATGTGAGATAGTGGTAAACCCCGAACTTTTGGAAAATATTAGAGGGGTAGTAAGTTAGTGTTGTCCCCGTCTTTTGTGATATTTGGGGATATGTGCTTTCATTTATAGCAGTATGCTAGAAAAGAGCATGTATTGTAACCATTTGGCATATGAATATGAATGATCTTATTTCAGAAACGTGTTGTACACTTTTAGATCTTTTCAATTAAGAAATGTCTGAACATGATAGTTGGATAATAAGATGAAATTTTGTGATGCAGAAAATGCCGCCCAGACGTAGAATACCTATTCCAGAAGAGTCAGTTAACGATGAGAGAGGTCCAATAGATCCGATACAGCGACTGGTAGATTTATTGGGAGAAGCTTTGAGGGGAAGAAACGAACCTATACCACCCGTTCCCCGAACTGTCCCAGTAACAACCTTCAAAGACTTTAAGAGTGTAGGACCCCCAGAGTTCACGGGAACTACTGACCCGATAGTTGCGCAAACTTGGATCAAGGAGGTCGAGAAGGCCTTCACTATTGCACACGTGGGTGAAGACCAGAAGACTGTATTTGCCACATACATGATGAGGGGCGAAGCAAACTATTGGTGGGAAACTAACCAGCAGAGAGCGGGGGACGGAACGATAACTTGGGAGAGGTTTACTACGTTGTTCTTTGAGAACTATTTCCCGAAGAGTATGAAGAGTAGGATGGAAGTAAAATTCCTAGAATTAAAACAAGGTGATATGTCAGTGGCGCAGTACGCAGCTAAGTTCAATGAACTAGCGCGGTTTGCAGAACACCAAGTTATGGATGAGGAGAGGAAGGCGAGACGTTTTGAGCAAGGGTTGAAGCCGTGGTTGTATAATAAGGTATCAGTCTTTCAGATTGATTCCTTTACGACTCTGTTGGAGAAGGCAGTCATTGCGGAAGGTGGCAGTGAGGCCTTAAGTCTATATCACAAGGAGAAGAAGAATAAGAACACTGGTAGCGAGCATCGTGGAGGAAGCAGCAGCGGAGGAAGTAATTCGGGAAAAAAAAGAAATGGGAAAACAACAACAACAACCACAACAGCAACAACCGAAACAATAACCAAGGTGGGAGTCACCAGGGAAACTTCAAGAAAAGGAACGAAGCCTGCAATAAATGTGGAAGAAACCATCAGGGAGAATGCTGGAAAGGAAAGACCACTTGCTATAATTGCGGCCAAGAGGGGCACATCTCGCCAAATTGCCCAAAGCCAAAGAAGATCCGAGGATGTTTTGCTTGTGGATCGACAGAGCATCAGATCAAGGATTGCCCGAAGAAAGGAAGCAGTGGAGCTGGCGGAGGCCAGGGAGGAGGGAGCAAGTTAATGATTGGTGGACCTGCACAACCCAACCGATCGACCGCTCGAACCTTTAACATGACTGTCCAGGACGCAGTGGCTGCGAAGGACGTGGTGTCAGGTATAATCCCAATCAATAATATAAATGCTTATGTATTATTTGATTCGGGTGCCACCTGTTCTTTTGTATCTGAAGAATTCGCTAGTAAATTTAGTACACCCCGAGAACGTTTAGAAGATTCCTTGAACATAGAGGTTGCAAATAAGGAAATAATCCCTGTAGAATACGTTTATCGAAATTGTCGCGCAAACATTAGAGAACATGAACTGAGCGTAGACTTGATTCCTATTAGACTGGGAGAATTTGACGTAATACTAGGAATGGATTGGTTATATAACCATGTAGCGATAATTGACTGTCAGAATAAGTGTGTGAACCTTCAGACTCCGAGTAAGTCTAAGGTAGTGTTTCATGGTAGCTCATCGCTTAAGCAATCGTGTTGTGTTACGATGATGCAGGCCAAGAAGTTGTTAAGGAAAGGATGTGTAGGTTATTTAGCTTACATCATAAATACTCAGAAAAAAGGGAGTAGAGATTAAAGATATACCCGTAGTGAATGAATTTCAAGACGTGTTTCCAGACGATCTGCCTGGTCTTCCGCCAGACAGAGAAATCGAATTCGTAATAGACTTAGCACCGGGAACGACACCGATTTTGAAAGCTCCATATCGTATGGCGCCAGTAGAAATGAAGGAATTGATGATACAACTTCAAGAGTTATTAGATAAGGGTTACATACGACCGAGTGTGTCTCCTTGGGGAGCACCAGTGTTATTCGTGAAGAAAAAGGACGGATCGATGAGGCTCTGTATTGATTATCGAGAATTGAACAGAGTAACGATCAAGAATCGATATCCATTACCGAGGATAGACGACTTGTTTGATCAACTGAAAGGAGCAAAATGTTTCTCAAAAATCGACTTACGAACAGGATATCATCAACTGAAAGTGCGAGATGAGGACATACCAAAGACTGCGTTTCGAACCCGTTATGGACATTACGAGTTTTTGGTAATGTCATTCGGTTTAACTAATGCTCCGGCAGCATTCATGGACTTGATGAATCGAGTTTTTAAGCCATACTTGGATAAATTCGTTGTAGTTTTCATCGACGACATTTTGATTTACTCAAAAACAGAGGAAGAACACGCCGAACATCTGAAGATTGTTTTAGAGGCACTGCAAAGGGAGGAGATGTATGCGAAGTTTTCAAAATGCGAATTTTAGATGAAGAAGGTTCAATTCTTAGGCCACGTGGTGGATGAGAATGGAATCTCAGTAGACCCCGAAAAGGTTGAAGCAGTAAGTAGTTGGGAACAACCGAAAACACCGACGGAAGTAAGGAGTTTCCTAGGGTTAGCAGGGTACTATCGAAGATTCATCCAAGATTTTTCTAAGATAGCGACCCCGTTGACTAATCTGACGAGGAAGACAGTGAAATTTGTATGGACCGACATATGTGAAGAGAGTTTTCAAGAGTTGAAGAAGAGATTAAGCGAAACACCTGTATTATCCCTACCAGATGATACGGGAGGATTCGTGGTGTATAGTGATGCATCGCATAGAGGACTGGGTTGTGTGCTAATACAGCATGGCAAGGTCATTGCATATGCGTCACGGCAATTAAAGGATTACGAAAAACGATACCCTACCCATGATTTAGAGTTAGCGGCAATAGTTTTTGCGTTAAAGATCTGGAGACATTATTTGCACGGAGAGAAATGTGAGATATACACGGACCACAAAAGTCTAAAATATATCTTCACACAGAAGGAGTTGAATATGCGTCAGAGGAGGTGGTTAGAACTAATCAAAGATTATGACTGTGAGATTCTTTATCACCCGGGGAAGGCAAACGTAGTTGCCGACGCTCTGAGCAGGAAAGGAAGGGAGAAATTGTTTCAACTAACAACTCAGGAGGAGTTAATAAGAGATATGGAGAAGTTGGAAATAGAAGTAAAGGGACCCGAGAGGTCTGAAGAGAAGTTATTTGCAATGGAAGCTCGTCCGACATTGTTGGATAGAGTAAAGGAAACACAGGAAAATGATAGAGAGTGTGAGAAGATCAGGAAGAGGATTGCGGAAAATGAGGAAGAAAAATTTCGAATAGATAAAGATGGTATTTTAAGATTCGAAGAGAGAGTGTGGGTACCGGCGGTAACCGAGTTAAGAGAAGAGATTCTACAAGAGGCACATAATACGGCATATTCCGTTCATCCGGGAGGCACTAAGATGTATCGAGACTTGAAACAACATTTTTGGTGGCCCAATTTGAAACGGGAAGTCGCAGAGTGCGTTGGTAGATGTTTGACTTGTCAACGCGTAAAAGCAGAGCATCAGCTGCTGAGTGGGTTACTTCAACCGTTAGAAATACCAGAGTGGAAATGGGAGCATATTACGATGGATTTCGTGGTAGGACTTCCGGTCACGCAGAAAGGATTGGATGCCATTTGGGTTATCGTGGATCGACTTACAAAGACCGCACATTTTCTACCGATCAAGATCTGCTACAGTTTGAATCAGTTAGCAAGTCTGTACGTAAAGGAAATTGTTTCAAGACATGGAGTGCCGGTATCGATTGTTTCTGACCGAGACCCGCGTTTCACGTCAAAGTTTTGGAAAAGCTTGCAAGAGAGGATGGGAACACAGTTGAGGATGAGTACAGCTTATCATCCTCAGACAGATGGACAGAGTGAGCGGACAATTCAAACGCTAGAGGACATGCTTAGAACTTGCGTGATGGACTTCAAGGGAAATTGGGACGACCACCTACCCTTAGTCGAATTTGCATATAATAATAGTTACCATGCGAGTATCGGCATGCCACCGTACGAAGCTCTTTACGGAAGGAAGTGCAGGACGCCATTATGTTGGGATGAAGTCGGTGAACGACGAATACTCGGACCAGAGTTAGTACAACAAACCGCGGATGTGGTGACAGTAATAAGGGCTAGACTTGTGGCAGCTCAAGATCGCCAGAAAAAGTATGCAGATTTGCATCGGCAAGACCGCGATTTTGAAATCGGTAGTTTTGTATTTTTGAAGGTATCTCCATGGAAGGGAAAGATCCATTTCGACAAGAAAGGGAAACTGAGTCCAAGATTCATAGGACCGTTCGAGGTACTCAAGCGAGTGGGCGAAGTAGCATACAAAGTTGCACTACCACCCGAGTTGGAGCGTATCCATAACGTTTTTCACATATCCGTGTTGCGTCCGTACAAGCCAGACTACAAGCACGTGATTTCTTATGAACCCATTCAGGTGGAGAAGAACTTAGCATATGAAGAAATTCCTGTCCAAATTCTGGATAAGAAAGAGCAAACTTTAAGGAACAAAGTCATTTCTTCTGTAAAAGTACTTTGGCGTAACCATGATGTCGAGGAGGCAACATGGGAGTTAGAAGATAAGATGAGGATGGACTATCCCAATCTATTTGTGTAACCTTGTAGCAATTCCGGGACGAAATTTTTATAAGGGGGGGAGGATGTAATACCCGAGATTTTTATAAATTAGAAATAAAAGTGTTTGAATATTTATTTTGAACACATATATATATTTTGGTGGGTCATGAAAGGTGAAAATGAAAATTTAATTGAATCATGTTTGAAAGGATTAAGAAATTTATTGATAATATTGATAAGCTTGGTTACGATTGATTAAGCTTAAGTGTAAAGTCTTTTGTGGTGTAATTAAATTCTTAATGAGATTAATTGATGGATAACTTAATGAAGTGTTGGATCTAGGATAAATCCAAGCCCAACATTATTATTGTAACATACTTGCATAGTTGGCAGTTTAGCCCAAGAATTTGAATTGGTAGACTAATGTTTAACCCAAGGTGTATAAGTGTTTGTACCTAGCCCAATTCAAATATTAATTTGGACAAACCCAATGTACATGGATTATATAAATACATATATAAGATAAGTATACTTATATATATAGGAATATATATATATATAGGTGTAGAGATGTATGTGTAAAGGTAGCAATAAGCTAGCCCATGGTACAAATGATGGAATGAAAGTGCAACATATGGAATGCTACCCCTCATGGCCAAAATTTTGGCCCTATTAAGCCTAAGTGATGATTTTTGTTGCACAAAAATTCTTACAAGCAATCCCATGTGGGCTCATGATGAAGAAGGACATAGTTGGTGAAGGAGTTGGTAATTCTTTTTACCTAATCACCTTTTAACCATGGTTAATACCTAGTTGGGTGTACATATACAAGTATTATACCAAGTATTAGTACATGTATTGTATACATAGAACTTGCCTATAAATATAACCTATCCTAGGTCATTGCTTCATTTACTTGAAATTTCATAAGTGTTAGTAGTATAATAAGAGCTAGAGAGAAATTGAGGGAAGTAGAAGGATTCTAGAGGAACTCTTGCACTTTGGTGGTTCAAGAGGAGTTCAAGAAGGAGAAGCAAAGGTGGAGAACTACTTAAGGTTCCTAGCCAAGAGGAAGAAAGCCTACAAGAAGTAAGTTCATAATCTAGCTTTATTTTTGGCAAGCTAAGTTAGTATGTGTAGATATTAGTAAGAATGCATGCTTGATTGTGGGAAGTTTATATGTTGTGTGATCATGATGGATATAAAAGTATAATGATGAGTATTGGAAGGAGAATATGTGATTTATATGGCTTGGTATGTGATCTAAGTTAAAATGAATCATGTAAAAGCATGTGAACATGAAACCTAGCTTAGTATGCTTGAACGTTTGATAATCGTGATTAACATATGTAAGAGATATGTGTAATTCTAAAATGTTATATTAAGCATATATGAAATACGATCATAACACAAGTTGAATCATCAAATTCGGTCATAAAACGAACTCGTAGCAAAATAATTGGTAAGACAAGCTAGCATGAGAACCTTTGCTTGGAAAAGTAAATAATTTGATTAAATAAATATTTTGAAAAATTGTTTACGATATCGCATATTGAAGATATGTAAGTTTATGAGATAATGGAAGTGGTTTGAACTCATTTGGATATGAAATGAGCAAGTTATGAAAGATTGAATCAAAAAGGGTCAAAACTGAAAATGTTAAAAAAATCGGATTTTTGCTTCTGTAGGGGAGCGCCTAGGCGCTCAACCCAGGCTTATTTCAAGCGCCTAGGCGTTAGGCCATTTTCAGTGTTGAGTCAGTTTGGTTCGGGTCGGGTCAAACGGGTCAAGACTTGTTTTTTTGGATATAATAAGATAAAATAAGATTAATAACAAGATAAAAATATAATATTAATACTAAGTAAGGTAAGAATACTTTATTTATGTAATGAGACATGGATAAATAAAACCAAGTGAACAATTGATTAAACAAGTAAAATGATAGAAGGTGTCTTCGGGTTCGGAGATGAAGTCTTCGACTTCGTAAGATGTCTTCGGGTTCGAACGTGGCGGGATGTCTTCGGATTTGGAAACAACATTGTGACATTGGGAAAGGCGGGATTAATTGATAAATATTATCAAATTGATATATGTTACCCACGCAAGAACTAAACTAAAATTTTAAGTAGAGGGTTATACTAGCTGCGTCTGAATAAACTTAATTTAAAAGTTCCTTGGCACGTATGTGTGAACGACGTAATATAGAATGCGTAACTCAAGTAATGTTTCACGTATACAAACATGAAATGAGTATATGAGACTTAAATTTGCTAAAATGTTGTTAAGGTTTTTAAAAGTAAGAACAATCTGAAT
This sequence comes from Panax notoginseng, assembly GCA_016801055.1. NCBI lineage: Eukaryota > Viridiplantae > Streptophyta > Magnoliopsida > Apiales > Araliaceae > Panax > Panax notoginseng. Next base: position 58,792,486 of record CM029013.1, on the reverse strand, counting down.
TATACATCTATGAGTTCTAAGGTGTATGGATAGATATATGTGTAATAATTGCATGTTGAGATTTATGTCAGGATGTGTGGCTAATGAGTACCTATACATACATAAATAGGATAATATAGTTTGTTGAGGTGATTTTATGCTATAAGTGGTAATCAACGCTTAAGGCAAGTTCCCTAACTTACTCTCTTTTATATTGAGCAAGTATCCAAACCCTACTCTTATTGTGCAAGTATAATTGCATTCTTTATTCGACGAATACCGTAAACTTATTTCTTGAATACAAGTTATATTACTTTCTCGTTCAAATGAGTTAATATGCTTAAACCCTTGTGAGAACTATTATTCATGATAAACTTAGTATTGATCTTGAATATTGTGAAAAAGTCGATGCCATTTGATTCGGCTAGACTATATGCATGTTTATAATAAAACTGTCCAAACCAATTGATTGGTGCGGAAATCTTGAAAACTGAGTTGAACAACCCTTTTGGTAAGGGGAGTGTATGTTGTTGGAAACCCCAACACATGAATAAATATTATTGTGGTGTTATGCATAACGTGAAGTATTGTAGACTGATCATCTATAGTACTTGATATCTTTGGTTATCAATTTAATATTGGTAACTCTAGTGAAAGTTCAATGGTCTTTAGTGACTGCTCAGTATAAAGTGATTATCCAGTTGGATACATTGTTAGCCGTTGAATTCATATACATCTGTTGAATTATATTGAATTGTCATATCCCTTATTCATGATGTTATCCTGACACTTTGAACTATCTTAGAAATAACCCTTCGATATTTCAAATCTTGTGATATTATATCCTACACCCTTGTTGTATATTACTTGCTGGGCAATTTGTGCTCATCCTTGCTTATTTAAAACTTTTCAGCTAAGGCGGAACAGGGAGGTGTCTCTGGGAAAGACAAGGGCAAGGGCAAGGCTACTGACTAGCTTGTCCCTTTTATGTTTAAATCTATCATGTTGTAATAAGACTATTTGCAAACTATGTTTAAACTTAAGTAGGATTATGTAATAAGTCTTTATTCGATATTATTATGTAATCTATTTAGAAATGTAGGTTGCGAGACTTGGGGGAATAATTATAATAAATCATTGTATATTATTCTAAATTAGATCTTTCGCTGTGAATGAGTGATTTTAGTTATTATGGTAATATCTTGAGAACGTGACGAACCGAATTCGGGTGACCAAGTGGAGGTCAGAATTTGGGGGCGTCACACACTATTACATAGAATAGTGAGGACTACTAACTAATACTATCATTCGAACCATCACTCCGTTCCCCGACTTGCCCCAGCTACGTTCTCATTTCCTGAAGAGAACAATGAAAGAAAGGGTGAGCTCAACTAGCCCAGTAAGAAATATTATGACTAAGATAATGCAGAATAAATTATCATTAGGTTTCAACAATGTTAAACTGATAAAATATAATAGACATCAAGTTTAACTACAGTGGAATAAGCAATCCATTAAAAGAGTCAAGTAGAAAATAAACTCAACTATCTTTTATGATTTAAAAGATTTTTCAACACTGTTATCGCTGGGACTCAGCTTAATAAAATAATCCACATCATCGAATCACTCCTGCACTACAGCCAAGGATATTCGTGTATTCATTAATGGTCATGATCATGCCAATAACTGTCCATCAATGCACTACGGGCCAATGAGGACTTTTACCACATCATTTGTAACATTACGGTCATGATTACACCGAATAATCCCTGGTCATAATCATACCAAGTCCATCTATGCACTACAGGCCACAGATGACTTTCAACATAATATAAACATGAGGATGATGACAATGATATAAGAATTCAATAAAACAAGTTAAAGAATTATTTTATCCAGGAATTAATAACGTTCAAATTGTCAACATGATACTGCTTTGTGGAGTAAACTTCAAGACTGATCAGGAGAATATTTTCATGAATAGATACTAGATGAAGCGCAAATGTTAAGGATATTCCACTAATTTCATGGAGTATAGAAGTCAAAGTTTTAATCAACTGAGTATAATAAAGAATAGAATAACAAAAGAAATCACCATGCATGCGATAGACCGCACAGACAGGTTATTCTTAACAGAATAATAATAATGGAACCAGGTCCGGCGTAAACGCACAGACAGGATATTTCGACAGAATAATAAAGAACAATATAATAAATAATGGAACCAGGTCCGGTGTAAAACACACAGACAGGATATTCCGACAGAATAATAATAAAGACGGAATCAGGTCCGGTGTAAAATACACAGACAGGATGTTCCAACAGAATAATAGGAGAATGTCACCAAGTATAGGGTAGACCGCGTATACTGGTTATTCCAACAGAATAATAAAGAATGGAATAACAGAAGTTCTCTTCATGAATATAAAAGAAATAATATTCCCTACCTTAAAAGAACTGGATATTGGAAAAGTGAAGTAGCAGAATACTTTTATTCTCTCTCTCTTATTCTTTCTATACTTTCTCTCTATAGCTTGAATGAATTCGTGAAAAATAATGAAGCCCTAGGCCTCTATTTATAGAAAAACTGAGGGTGGCTCTTGGTCTTAACGAAGGGTCAAATGACTCTTGGTCTTAACGAAGGGTCAAATGACTCTTGGTAATATTGAAGGGACAACTACTATTGACGAAAGTAATTACTATTGACCAAGGTAAATACTATTAACGAAGGTAATTACTATTGACCAAGGTAAATACTATTGACCAAGGTAAATACTATTGACGAAGGTAATTACTATTGACCAAGGTAAATACTATTGACCAAGGTAAATACTATTGACGAAGGTAATTACTATTGACGAAGAGACTCTTAGATGATGACATATGGCCCCCCATAAAAATAACCAAACTTACCACAACGTCTCAATTATTGATTTAATAATATAACATATTATACAGATGATACTATGACAATAATTTAAGAGATATGATGCAGCAATTACTGTAGCAATAATTGAGTATAGCTGAGTGACTTCTCACGTATGCATCAATAATCAATACCGTGTGCTACTATGCAACCACGCGTATTACTGTACTTTTACTACCGGGTAGTTCAACAGTTTTAACGGTAACACCTCAGCCGTTATTTTTATAGAAAGATAATTTTGTCGTTTTCTCAATCCGACAATAATTCCGTTGTGGGGTCCACCAATGATTGTGCCGTCGTACGAATATTCCCCGATAAAAAAAATATTCCCCGACCAAACGAATATTTTAAAACAACTTGCGTACTTTGTAAAATTTATAAATATTACCCACAACTATAACATTATATCAAATTAACTCCATAATATTCAAAAATGATATTTATAGAAAATTCATCTTTATTTATAAAAGTTGGGGTCTTACATTAATTAGGATGGACATGTGTTAAATTTATAGAAAGACATGTGTCAATATATTGTGCTATGTACTGTGATTTAGTATATACTAGATACAAACCCGCGCGTTGCTGCGGAATTATTTATTTTGTTAATAATAAATTTATAAGTATAATTAATAAATTAAAATATAATAAGAAAATGGTAGATTGTTGTGCGATAATCAAATTTTGATAACATATGTTACATAGAGTTAGATAAAAGTTTTGTGCCCAAATACATATCCAAGACACCCTAAACCTCAATAATGAAAAGCAAAGAGATGAAACATTACATATTAAACAACAAAAGGCAGTAATTCTAACCATTACTCAGCCGAGGATAAGCTGAAAGAAGATATTTAACTAAGTCCATGAGATACCATCTGTAAAATTTTCGTTAAAGACTTAAACTCATCCAGATACACTAAATTGTAGATTATAAACTATCAACTTTTATCTAATCATGAGTTGCAATAGAGTTCCTTTTCTCTTTTTCGTGTGGCTTCTCTGTATTAACATCCTTAAATTTGTTAGGCTAAACATTACATGTTCTTTACAATGGTAAAACATCTAATAGTAACAATACATTCATGATAAGATTCATAAAGCTGATAAAATCCACATAATAGAGAAAATCAATTTTCCATCACAAGAAGATATTCATGTATTGAAAAATATGTAAATGAGTTGCTTAGTGCAATATAATCCATCCCCAAATGAGAAAATTGTGTTGAGCAATTCATACAACAGAAATTTTACCTTAAGAGACAGAATGGTCAGAATAAATATGTTGATTGCAAAATTAACCACCAACACGATTGAGGTGTAAGAGCCAAAAAGCAACTCCAAGGTTTCAAATGCATTTCCAATGTGAATAAAATTCTGATTAATTGAACCATCTGGCTTTAGTTTTTCAGGTGATAGTGATGTCCAACATCTGAGGCCAGCGTAGCTCAAGACTACTAAAATCAATAAGTAGTTTGCACCCATGGACAATAAATGAACTCTCTTTACCACAACCAAAATCACAGGTCCTCTCTTGGATACTATCCATTCTTGTATTTGCGAATCTTGGCTTTGCAAGTTAGCGATGTCGTAAAGTTCGTCATCGAATATTAGATAGATAATATCTTAATAAATAACTTTGTCATTACTCTAGTACCTCTTTTAACATGTCATCAGTAAGGTAACATGGGTCTGGAAGGATATTAGAGTACTAAAACACGCATAAAGGAACACATATGTCTGCGTGTGAGAGTGCATGAGATTGAATTGCAATTGTGATTGAATTTCCCAGCTATTGCAAACAAATTCAAAAATTTAAGTGTATGCAATTTAAAGTTAAATCAGTATCAAGGGAATAGATAGAGAAAGACCTACTTCTTTCTGTGAAATGTAATGGTTTCTGTTAATGTTGCATTTTGGAAAAGCTAATTCACATGCTCGTTGAAACAATGGTTGCTTCAGGACATGAGCTGACCCAAGCAAAAATGCAAATAGTACATATTGTTGAAATAACAATAATGCACCAATTCATCCATTAAATTTAATAAACCATGTTGCAGTCAATTTTTTGGTGCGGATAGGATTCACTATTTTACTCAATATATCCAAACAAACAAAAATTAGCACTTAAAGGATCTTTTTAAAAGTCGCTACAATCTTATAAATATTTGCAACAGGAAAATGGGAAATAGTAAAATATAAGAGTTTAGACATACCTAATATTTGATTTCAACATAACATAAACTATCAACCAAATAAATAATTTCTTGGATAAATAAATAATGTTCCGTGTCAGTCCAAATAAATTATGTTCTATATGACAAATGAATATATTAGAATAAGAGCTTTTGCACTTATTGTGATTTTATAGAGGTTTCACAAGCTTGAAATTATTTTTCATTTTATAAATAATTTAACATAATTTGTTTAACTCACAAAAGTAATAATTTTTTGTTTTAAAATTAAAGATATAATTAGATTTTTAAATTCAAATGATGACGTATTAAATTAATGTGAAATATTTAATATAATGTAAATGTTTGCAATATGAACAGTCACGATCTATTGGATATGGAGAGTAATAGCCATAATATCATAAAGTAATGATTTGAGGAGATAATAATCAAATTATAAAAGATAATATCAGAATAGTTAACATTATCAAAACAATATAGATTTGTAGTGATTTAGGGAATATTATAAAGTAGTGAATTTAGTAGGTAATAATTAAATTACAAAGGATAATATTAAAACAGTTGATATAATTAAATTACAAAAGATAATATCAAAACAGTTAACATTATTAAAACAGTTTATATTTGTTGTGATTTAGTGGATTATAAATTTAAAAAATTAATTTTGAGATTAAAAAAGTAGTAATTTTAAGAGTTACTAACTATTTACGGGTGAGAATCGTAATCACTATTAACAGACTACAAAATTATAGTCCCTTCCTAAAAAAGTCCTACTTTGTTGTTGACTTCTTTTATTTTGAAATATTAAGGTTTGAAATTTTTCACAGGACACACTTTTATATTTAATTTTTCAAACGATAACTTTTAGTCTTTGAATTTTAATATTGCAAAAAAGATCATCCAGAAAAATTATATGCAAGTGTGTTTAATGCAAACCATAATCTTTAGATTTCAAAATGAAAAAAAAAAACACTCTTTTTTTATGATGGGGGAGTATGCCTTTCCATTTTCGAATTTCTAAAGAATTAAGGAAACAACTCTAGTAAGAAAAAATGAATTTTAACTGAAACTGAATGATTTTGCAATAAATAATATATTAGACAATGCAATTATGCAAGTCAAAATTGCATAAAAATTGTTATACAATAATTTACAAATTTATCACATGAATTGAAGCAGCAAATTTGTTAATACATAATTGCATGTGTAAGAAACTAACAGAAAGAAATTACCATTGAAGGTATATTCCAGAGCCAACATTCAGCTAAAAATATAATTATATATATAAATATATGAGAGAGAGAGAGAGAGACTGACATCAACAGGGGCTTGAGAAGATTGTAAGCTAACGGCACGAATTGAGCATTTCTTAAACTTGTTCGAATCAGAATCGTTGTTTTGGGCGAAGTAATTCCAACGCCGACCGTCGATCTCCTCGCTACAAATTAACCTCAAGCTTGAATCCACACATCAGCAAAGAGTTGTAAATCTAAGAGATCACCCAAAGGAATTTTTTGATTTGGTGTAATCTGCCATCTAATTTATGTAAGATTCAAATTATTCAGATTTTATGAGAGAACAAAATTCATATGTTATGTTAGCTGTGCATTTTTGTAAAGGGTAATTAGGAAAATTAATTAGGATAGATATGTATTAATTTTTTAGAATGATATATGTCAATTTATTGTGTCATGTATTGTATTTTAGTATATATAATAATAGATTTAGTGTATATAATAGATGAGACTATTTTATCAGTTGTTTGTTTTAATCAAATAATCTCATTTAAATATTAGGCTATTTGTTAAAAAGACTCAAATATCTTGATCAAATAATTTCAAGTATTCCCATAAAAAAAACATTTTCTCCCTCCACTTCGGACAAAATCATTATTATTAACACCGACCAATTACTATTAGCCATACAAAATATTGGATAATCTTATTAATGTAAAATAAATTATTGAATAATTTAATTAACATTTACGATAATTACTATTTCAAATGTCAAATACCAACTAAAAATTCTTTATATGTGTCGATAACAACAGCATAAATGTATAATAATAATAATAATAATAATAATAATAATAATAACTTGTATAAAACATGGATAATTACTCAGAATAAGATATTTAAAGAATTTATGTACCATAAACACATTTTTTGTTGTTCGGAACTCGACTCCACTAAATCAATATTACATTATGATTAATTAATTATAATATTAAATTAGAAAATTATTAGAATTAATTTACGTAAATGTTCACTTTTGAGTTCTATTTTAGTTCCAAGTTGATACAAATTTTGTTTTGAAGATTGCTCGAGAAGATGTAGTTCAGAATGTGATGCAAAAACCGAAGGATCCCCATTTTCCCCTTTGTTGTACTTCCACACCCACCCCTTTTTTTATTCTTTCTTTTTTTCTCCTTTTCTGTTCTATCTTTTTTTCTGAGAGCCAATTTACAAAAGAGCAGGGCTAGATCTAACAAACAAACAATTATGGATTTCGCAATTAATCATGGATTTCATTCTTGGTTGATTATTGCCATTGAATACCTCTTTCATTTGCTGTAACCCATATATATATAGCACATTTTGCATTTTAAGGGGTTGAGGGAAACGTTATACTTTATAATCATTTTAACCATTTAAACATAGTTCTTTTCACAAAGTTTATTATCAATTAATCATTAAATGTGAGATTATATTCTAGCACTACCAAGGGAAGAAATAATACTCCGTTTGGTACATTATGTTCCTTCTGACATATTGTGCAGCCATGAGAAGTAAAATTATTAAAAACTAAAATTTTGCTAATTGGTTGTTGAAGAGATTAAATTCTAATTGATTTATTATTATTTATCCATAATTTAAAAAAGGAACCTCAGTTGTTTATCAAGGGTATTTTTGTACGAAGTTGTTTGTCAAGGGTATTTTTGTCAAGGACTATAAGGAGCATTAAATAGGATGGACTGGTGTTGAATTTGTAAAAAAACAAATGTCAAATTATTATATCATGTACTGTGATTTAGTATATATAAATAGATAATAGGTAATAATAGATTTAGTATATATAATAGATGAGACTATTTTATCAGTTGTTTGTTTTAATCAAATAATTTCATTTAAATATTAGACTTTTAATTAAAAAGACTCAAATATCTTGATCAAATAATTTCAAGTATTCCCATAAAAAAACATTTTCTCCCTCCACTTCGGACAAAATCATTATTATTAACACCGACCAATTACTATTAGCCATACAAAATATTGGATAATCTTATTAACGTAAAATAAATTATTGAATAATTTAATTAACATTTACGATAATTACTATTTCAAATGTCAAATACCAACTAAAAATTCTTTCTATGCGTCGATAACAACAACAACATAAATGTATAATAATAATAATAATAATAATAATAATAATAATAATAATAATAATAATAATAATAATAATAATAATAATAATAATAATAATAATAATAATAATAATAATAACTTGTATAAAACATGGATAATTACTCAGAATAAGATATTTAAAGAATATATGTACCATAAACACATTGTTTGTTGTTCGGAACTCAACTCCAGGAATATTGTGCAGCCATACAGGAAATCCACTAAATTAATATTACATTATGATTAATTAATTATAATATTAAATTTGTAAATTATTAAAATTAATTTACGTACGTACCTATAATTCTATTCAGCACAAACATAAGGCCCAATCCGAATAACAGAATAAAGTCCTTCCTCTTGAATGGTTTCCGTTCACCATCAATGGTGATAGCTCTTCCATCGTGCGAAACGTGAATGACATAAGTAGAAGAAAGACAGAGAGACAAAACGAAAAAGAAGAGGAAAATTGACAGTGAAAAAGAAGTCATGGTTGCTCTTCACTTATGAGAATAAACAATTAGCCTGATTAATATACGTACATATATGTATGTATATGCATGGAGGATTAGGTCAGGTGATCATTAACATTATTTCAAACTCTAATTCAGTTAGGAAGTTTTATCCATATAAAATTTTGCTGATTGGTTGTTGAAGTGATTAAATTCTAATTGGTTTGTTATTATTTATCCATAATTTAAAAAAGGAACTTCAGTTGTTTATCAAGGGTATTTTTGTACGAAGTTATTTGTCAAGAGTATTTTTGTCAAGGACTATAAGGAGCATTAAATAGGAATGACAGGTGTTGAATTTGTAGAAGGACAAATGTCAAATTACTGTGTCATGTATTGTGATTTAGTATATATAATAGATTTTATGAGATATAATAATAAAATAATCAGGGTTTACACTAATAATGAGCAACAAAAAGATAATAGCCAAAAACAGTCAAACCTTTCTACGTTAAATTGTAAAAAACTTTTTGGAAACTACATTCTTTGTAATATTGTATGTTTGTCCATCTTTGTCACAAATTAGTATTTTTACTACACTCTTGCTTGTAACTCTTTATACTGCTACATACAATTGGTCATGGCTAAAAATTGGACGTGACAGATATAACCCAACATGTGAGAGAGATTGCCCTTGGCTCTTGTTAATTGTCATGAAAAAGCAAACAACCAAAGAAAATTGTCTTTGTTGAAATTTTAAAGGTAATCTAATGTTTGACGGTGTTAAGACCAAGCGAGGTATGAAAACTTTGTGTCCAAAATTGCTGACTGAAATTACTTTTGCTTCTATCAGATGTTTTCCCAATTGAGTTACTATATTAATCTCGTGACATTGCACAAACCAGATCACTGATCTATATTTCGGAGCAACATTACAGGAACTCCAATCTTCAACGTTATCTTGTGGTTTGACATTCCAGAAGATGTAATGCTATTCAAAAATTATAGGGTGTAAATGCTTTCATAGCTGTTTGAGTTTTCATCAACCTTACATAAGACATCTTAGATATGGTACTTCATCACCTGGCCATAAATACATCACATATTCGTTCACCTTATTTATAGCATCAAGTTTAGGAGCAAGGATGGCTTGGTCTTGAAAATAAAAGTCATTCTCAAATTTTTCTAATAAATTAGGATATGTGATATCAACAATTGCTGCAAGGGGATTGATCGAATATTTGATAAGAAAATTAGGATAAATAATAGAGAGTAATGATAATAGCTCAATAATGATAATATCATAAAGTAGTGATTTTAGGAGATAATAATTAAATTAGAAAATATAACATCAGAACATTTTACATTACCAAAATAGTTTAGATTTGTAGTGATTTAGAGGATTATACATTTAAAATATTAATTTGAGATTAAAAAAAGTAGTGATTTTAGTAGATAATAATTAATTTAGTAATGATAATATTAGAACAGTTAATATTATTAGAACAGTTTAGATGTATAGTGATTTAGGGGATTATAAAATCAAAATAATAATGTAGGATTAAAAAGTAATGATTTTAGAAGAGAATAATTACGTTATGATAATATAAAAACCGTTTAGATTGAAAAAGTAGTGATTTAGTGGATTATAAAATCAACATAGTAACTTATGATTTATATTATTTGTTATTTTAATTTTGTTTTAAATGTTTTAAATTGTATAATATTATTTTGTAATATAATTATAAATAGTATAATATTATGTTGTAATATAATTAAATTAGTAATGATAATATCTGCACAGTTTAGATAGGTAGTGATTTTATTATATACATGTATTATAATATTATACTATATACGTATGATATAATGTATGGTATAATTATGAATGTTATAATATTAAAAAAGTAATTATTTTAGGATATAATAATTATGTTTTAACATAATTAAATTAGTAATAATTTAGAAAAGTAGTGGATTTTAGGGTTTATAAAATAAACATATTAGTGCAGGATTATATATATGTATGATAATGTATGGTATAATATTATAAATGGTATATAATACTGTAAAATTCTAAAAACGGATTTATTGGGCTATTACTGTTAGTAATGTTGGAACTTATATATATGTATGGTATAATATTATAAAATTCAAAAATCAGTGTAATTATGTAACAGTTGACATTACCAAAACAGTTTAAATTTATAGTGATTTAGTACATTATAAATTCAAAATATTAATTTGGGATTAAAAAATAGTGATTTTAGGAGATAATAATTAAATTAGAAAGGATAATATCAGAAAAGTTGACATTACCAAAATAGTTTAGATTTGTAGTGATTTAGGGGATTATAAATTCAAAATATTAATTTGGGATTAAAAAAATAGTGATTTTAAGATATAATAATTAAATTAAAAAGGATAATATCAGAATAGTTGAGATTACCAAAATAATTTAGATTTGTAGTGATTTAGTGGATTAGAAATTCAAAATATTAATTTGGGATAAAAAATAGCGATTTTAGGAGATAATAATTAATTTAGTAATGATAATATTAGAACAGTTAACATTATCAGAATAAATTAGATTTGTAGTGATTTAAGTGATTATAAAATCAAAATATTAATTTGGGATTAAAAAAATAGTGATTTTAGGATATAATAATTAAATTAGAAAGGAAAATATCAGAACAGTTGACATTATCAAAACAATTTAAATTTGTAGTGATTTAGTGGATTATAAATTTAAAATATTATTTTAGAATTACAAAAGTAGTGATTTTAAAAGATAATAATTAATTTAGTAATGATAATATTAGAACAGTTAACATTATCAGAACAGTTTAGATTTTGTAGTGATTTAGGGATTAAAAAATCAAAATAATAATAATATAAAAACCGTTTAGATTGAGAAAATAGTGATTTATGAGATTATAAAATAAACATAGTAAGTTATGATTGATATTATTTGTTATTTTAATATTGTTTTAAATGTTTTAAACTATATAATATATTATGTTGTAATATAATTATAAATAGTATAATATTATGCTGTAATATAATTAAATTAGTAATGATAATATCTGCACAATTTAGATAGATAGTTATTTTGTTATATACGTATATTATAATATTATATCATACATGTATGATTTAATGTATGGTATAATATTAAAAAAGTAGTGATTTTAGGATATAATTGTTTTAAACTGTATAATATTATGTTGTAATATAATTATAAATGGTATAATATTATGTTGTAATATAATTATAATGGGATGCACATTAATTATATAGAACATGTGTTACAATGTGGGAAATGCACATGTCATTCAATGGTGCTATGCACTGCAATTTAGTATAGATAATAGATAACAGATAATAGATAATAAATAATAGGTAGATTCCATTCAAAATCTTACCACATCAGCACAGCCTCATATGAGCTCACGTAAATTGTTCATTCCATTTTAATAAAATAATTAAACCAATTTCAAGTTTCATGACAAAATTAATTATACTTCCAGTATCCCATGAAAAAAACCCAGTTTAGATTCTTTTACTAATCAATTAGTGAAAATTACAATTTCAGTTCATGTAAATTAATTTGATAATGTAATAGTTGATTTCTTGAACTACTTTAAAAAATATCAGTTACTACAAAATTATTATTTTAAAGATAAAAATAAATATTCACATGAATTTTAAAATTTTAAAAATTAACTATAATGAAAGTTAAATAGACTCATTTTGTTAAACAGAAGAGTATATACGAAAGAAAAATGTTAATAAATTCTATATATGAAAAAATTATATACAACTTACGTGTAAGTTCCATTAGCTAGCTCAATTAATGCTTGAACCGCCAACCTCCGTCGCGCCACCTCATCCAACACAACCATCTCCACCAGAGGCGGAGCACCTGTCCAGATTTAGGGGAGAATTAGGGGATTGAATTTAGGTTTTTTACAATTTCAGTTGTTATTTTAGATGTGTATTTTTGTCAAGGGCAATAAGGAGCATTAATTAGGATGGACAGGTGTTGATTTTGTAGAATGACAGATGTCAATTTATCGTGCCATGTACTGTGATTTAGTATATATATATATAATAGATAATAGATAATAGATAATAGATAATAGATAATAGATAATAGGTAATGATTTCTCAATCAAAACTCTAGAATATTGCATTGTATGGTCATATTTATGGAAGTGGTTAAATAATTATGAAATAAAGTAATTGAACTTTCAAAATTAATATGAAAATATAATGAAAAATTTGAACCTTAATGGTTCATAATATGGAATTATTTAATTGGTATATTAAAATAAATATGGAAATATCGAAATTTTAATTGAGTCTAAGTTTACTTTCAAACGGCCCGATTCAATTTGCAATTGGTCTAATTAATGAATAGATCATATTTCATGATTTAAGAAGCGGTCAATGAAATGGTAATGAGTTGTCCATCCGAGTTATTAAAAGATATTAATCTTTTCTTCATTTTGTTCCATATTAAAAGTTTCTATTATTTAGTAAATTCTGTTTGAATCATTTCCTTAAGAACCATGACTTTTTTATTGGAATAAATCAATTTGTAATAAGCTGATTGAATGTTATATTCCATAAAAATTATAAAAAGCTGTCGATTATTTTGTTGATTGAATCCTTCAAGGATTTATTTTTTAAGTAGCATGATTCAATTGGATGAAAAAGTATTGGTCGCGTAATTGGCACAAAGAATAAAATAATAAATATGAAAATATTTTAAAATATTATTTTTTAGTACTTCCAATAATTGATGGAGTTGGTTAGAAAATAAGTTTTTAAAAGATTTATTATCGTTCATATATCTAACTAATATTATTTTCATAAATCTTGGAATGAGTTTTATATTATTTAAGTATTCCATAATTTATTAATTGATTGACTTTTTCATAAATTAGTTGTGACGACCCCAAAGTAGGTCCATTTCATCCAACCTATTCTGAGTCGTCAAATACATGGTACAGAAAACAACTACAACTTTATTACAACAATTGTCGTGCAAAATACAACAACACATATGCTATGAGTTTGGATACACATATATACCAAATGTGACTCATGTTCCAACCGTGGACATCACCTCACAATGACACCTTACATAAAAGTATAGTCAAAAACTGTTTTAGAAATTAGAATCTTTGAGAAGTGCTCAAGGAAACCTTCGTACATGGGAGGCCATGCGTCTAGGTTATGATAGATATCATATGGCCACAGAATTATCCTTGGTTGACCCAATAGACCCCAAAGAAAAATGAGAAGATTACTATCATATTCTTTCCAATGGTGAGTCTTCTCTTGACATATCATTATCTCTACTATCTCTAATTGAGAATTATACTTCAAACAAACACCAAGATTATATAGGTAGTGCTCGTATATATACTCAGCAAGTGGATGAGCACATCCCTGTCTTATGATGACACGGGGTTGTATGTCGTTAGACATCTTGTATGATAGTGGCAAAACACCCTTCCAACGTTGGGTACACCTTACCCTATTGGATTCACCAAATAAAATTACTAAATGAACTTTTCTATACTGCTTCGAGAGAACATCCACAGCTAGAGACCACCGTTCTATTTTCCCGTTACCTTCGCTCGACCCAGCTACACTCTTATTACCTGAAAAGAATTGTGAAGCAAATGGGTGAGCACAACTAGCTCAGTAAAGAATATCATGACTAAAGATAATTAAATTATCAATAGCCTTCATCAATAATAAATCAGAGATTTAGAACATATGGTAAATGATAAAAATTTCAACCATAGTTGCAGCGGAACGAGCAATCCATTAGAAGAGTCAAATAGACCATAAAATCTATTATCTTCTCCATGTTAAAAATTCATCAACAATGTTTTATCCCTGTAACATCAATCAACAGTTCTGGTCCACAATCATATAAATAACTCATAATCATAATTGTGATTCTAAATTTTTCTTCGCACCCACGACGAAGAATATTTTCATCACCTGTCTTTACCTGAAACATCAAAGATCATGGTTATACCAAATCACAGTTCCTGTCCATAATCATACTAATAAATCCATCTTTGCACTACGGCCAAGGATATTCAACAACAGTTCATCATTGCACTACATGCAAAAAATATTCATCAACAGACCATCTTTGCACTACAGGCCAAAGATATTCAACAACAGTTCATCTTTGCACTACGGGCCAAAGATATTCATTAACAATTCATATTTGCACTACAGGCCAAATATATTCATATCTCAAAGAAATATATAATCATTTCAGAATTTATATAAACAATAATTATAACCATGTTGATCAATTCACCTTTGTACTTAAGCTTAAGATATTCAATTATAAATTCAATGGTCATGATCATACCAGTCACAATTCAACTTTGCACTACAGGCCAAAGAGAACCCTAGTCATGATCATACCAATAATCTACCCATCTTTACACTCCAGTGAAAGAGAATTTCAACATCAGGATTATAAAAATGTTATATATGATAATAAAATCAATATAATCAATACATAGTTTTAATCCCAAGAGTAATATTCATAACTCAACTATAATTTGGTTAGAAAAAGAAACTAATTTTGTCGTGAATAGTAACTCGTGAATAGTAACTTATGAATAGTAACTCGTGAATAGTAATCCCGACACAAAAAGGTAGAAATTCCACAATAAAATCTATACCAATATTTCGGTATAATGATATTGAAAGAATAACATTTCTTAAGCTTATAAACAATTTATTTTAATTATTTATACTTTACTAAATAATGTATTTAATCATCTTAAAATGTCAAACTCATAATATTTCATCACCAATAATCAAAAACCCTCATCAAAAAATCTGCATATACCTCATATAGGATTCTCAAGCTATAAAATCCTATTTTCCAATTTTCTTACTTCACATAACATATTTAATTCATTTACTCATAACTAGACTATTTTTATGAAAAATACCAAATCAGTTCCAAAAATATTTCTTTTCTGAAATTTAGCAGAATATAGTCCCATATTAAACATATATTTTTTTCAGAATTTTTAAAATTCATTTACCATTTTTTATATGACCAAAACAGTCGAATATTTAGACATTTATCAAAAATTGTACTTTTGTCCAAAAATTCTGAAATTTACAGAGTATACTTCTATCATATACATGTACTCCCAATAAAAATTTCATCAATTTTGGAGTTAACCACAAAGAGTTATAAGCGGTTACTTTTAAAAATAGTATTTTTCCGTAAAATCCATAACTCTTAATCTATACATCCAAAAATCACCATTTTTGGACACAATCAATAAAACTCATCAAAATATCATTTCAAATTTTTCTAGAATTTTCTGAAGGTCAGAAGAATTACGAACTGAAAAACATAACAACCCTTAAAATCCCTTATTATCCCATACCTCAAAAGAGCAGCACTTCTGACTGGATATCGGATATGACGCTGAAGAAAACTTGCACTGATGAATAGCAACTCACCAAGTATCTAAATACTCACAAAATACACTCAATAATCTAGAGAGAGAAAGAGAGAAAACTTGTTTTTGGTGTGATTTTCAATTCTAACTTAGCTCTCTATTTATAGGAAAATGTTAGCACGCCGAAGAAGACTTAACCTGCAACCTGATGGCTTTACCTGCTACTATTCTCACCCACCACATTTGAATAAAAATCTCAGCACATTTCTTCACCAACTAAGAGTGGGGCCCACCAATTCTAGAATTTTCCACCAAAATGATAAATTCCGAAACTTCAACAATTTCTGAACTAGTCATCTCGTAAAATTCATAATAAATCATACGTTCATTTTTAACGGTTCAAAATTTGTGGACATATACTCAACTTATATATGTATAACATATTCAAAAATTACCACGATCCAACGGTCGGATTAAAAATTATAACTCCCGTAAAATATCTCAAAAACCCTAATTTGATTTTTAATACCTCCATTCCGACAAAAATACTGATAAAACACGTCAACATTAGTTCCTTCATTTATAACAACATAAATAAATCCATCATTTATATCCACATCAAATAAATATTTCATTATCATATAAATTAATAATTAATTATTCACAAATAATATTACAGAATCACAATAATGACAACCAGGCAGTTCCCAGGAAAGAGGGGGCTTTTCGATAAGGATTTCTCCTTACTGGCGCGTAATTAGGTGACCAAACCTCTCCTTGACAGAACTTTCTAGACATTGCCAATAATGCTATCTAATAATATTATTTAAATAATATGAATTATTGATCTGATAATGGGAAATACTGTGCAGGAACAATTATTGAATCAACAATAATATAACCTATCAACGTAGCAATTATTAAATCAATAAAATAAAATATTGAACAGTAATTACTATAACAATTATTGAGTAGTGTCTTCTCACGTAAGAATCAATAATTAAAAAAATACTGTACAATACCGTGTGCTACTGTGCAACTACGCGTATTACTGTATTTTAACCACCAGGTATTCCAACAGTGTTAACGGTAACAACTACGCCGTTATTTATAAAAACTCAATTTTTGTCGTTATCTTCATCCAATCGTTTTCCGTTATGGGGCCCACAAATAGCTGCGCCGTCGTACGAATATTCCCCGACAGAAAGAATATTCCACGACCAACGAATATTCCCCGACAACAATAATTATTTTATAACCACTTGTTTATTTTGAAAAATGTTCACATTTCACCCATAACTTTAACTTTTATCAATTTAACCATTTACTGAATTGTAATTATAAGAAAAATTGAATACTTTTATTTCATAAAATTCGGGGTCTTACATTAGTTAAGCAAATAAATTTTCATATCTTTAAAATCAATTAGCGTGGTTCAAATAATTGAAAGAATTTTTGGAAGCTAATAGATTGAAGTTTTAAAATGAATATGGAAATAATTTTTAATTGCATGGAACAATGAAAGTAATTAATTAATCATAGAATAAATTTATTAGGCACATGAAAAGTAGGTAAAATAAATAAAAGTCTAATATTAAAGGAAATTTACTTTTCAAATAATTAAAACTAATTTTTCATAAAAAGCAAGTTGGCCCTATCGTGTTTAAATTGATCTAATCTGGTTGTTGCCTAAGAGAGTTATCTAATTAATGGATCCTAAAATAACGTGGATGTTGATAATATCTATAAAATAAGGTGATCAGTATATATATCAAAGTAATTGTCAAGGGTATTTTTGTCAAGGACAATAAGAAGTATTAATTATGATGGACATGTGTTGATTTTGTAGAATGACATGTGTCAATTTATTGTGCCATATACTGTGATTTAGTATATATAATAGATATAATTGATTAGTGTGATTCAAATAATTGGAAGAATTTTTGGAAGCTTAATTGAAGTTTTAAAATGAATATGAAAATAATTTTTAATTGCATGGAACTATAAAAGTAATTAAATAATCATAGAATAAATTTATTAGGCACATTGAAAAGTAGGTAAAATAAATAAAAGTCTAATATTAAAAGAAATTTACTTTTCAAATAATTAAAACTAATTTTTCATAAAAAGTAAGTTGGCCCTATCGTGTTTAAATTGATCAAATCTGGTTGTTGCCTAAGAGAGTTGCCTAAGAGAGTTACCTAATTAATGGATCCTAAAATAATGTGGCTGTTGATAATATCCATAAAATAAGGTGATCAGTATATAATATCTTAAATAATTGTCAAGGGTATTTTTATCAAAGACAATAAGAAGCATTAATTAGGATGAACATGTGTTAAATTTATAAAAAGAAATGTGTCAATATATTGTGTCATATACTGTGATTTAGTATATATAATAGATATAATAGATTAGCGTGATTCAAATAATTGGAAGAATTTTTGAAAGCTAATAGATTGGAGTTTTAAAATGAATATGAAAATAATTTTTAATTGCATGGAACTATGAAAGTAATTAAATAATCATATAATAAATTTATTAGGCACATGAAAAGTAGGTAAAATAAATAAAAGTCTAATATTAAAAGAAATTTACTTTTCAAATAATTAAAACTAATTTTTCATAAAAAGCAAGTTGGCTCTATCATGTTTAAATTGATCAAATCCGGTTGTTGCCTAAGAGAGTTACCTAATTAATGGATCCTAAAATAATGTGGATGTTGATAATATCCATAAAATAAGGTGATCAGTATATAATATCCTAAATAATTGTCAAGGGTATTTTTGTCAAAGGCAATAAGAAGCATTAATTAGGATGAACATGTGTTAAATTTATAGAAGGACATGTGTCAATATATTGTGCCATGTACTGTGATTTAGTATATATAATAGATAATAGATATAATAGATTAGCGTGATTCAAATAATTGGAAGAATTTTTGTAAGCTAATAGATTGAAGTTTTAAAATGAATATGAAAATAATTTTTAATTGCATGGAACTATGAAAGTAATTAAATAATCATAGAATAAATTTATTAGGCACATGAAAAGTAGGTAAAATAAATAAAAGTCTAATATTAAAAGAAATTTACTTTTCAAATAATTAAAACTAATTTTTCATAAAAAGTAAGTTGACTCTATCATGTTTAAATTGATCAAATCTGGTTGTTGCCTAAGAGAATTACCTAATTAATGGATCCTAAAATAATGTGACTGTTGATAATATCCATAAAATAAGGTGATCAGTATATAATATCCTAAATAATTGTCAAGGATATTTTTGTCAAAGGCAATAAGAAGCATTAATTAGGATGGACATGTGTTAAATTTATAGAAGGACATGTGTCAATATATTGTGTCATGTTCTGTGATTTAGTATATATAATAGATTTTGTAAATGAAAAAAAGTGTTCTAAATGGTTAGTTATATTTTATTTTATTGTAATATAAAACGGCACATATCTAAAATTTACCATAGTAATTTCAATATTATCTGTTAAAATAATCATTTAATAATTTAGGTGTTATAGACGACAAATATATGATTAAAGTTTGTAAAAAATGTTGCAAGTATATGAGTAAAATTACAAAGAATGATCCATTATTCTCTTCTTAATCACCAGCCCTAGTATAAATGTGAAGGGAAATGGTATTTATTGTAAAACTTTACGTTGGGTTGGGTTGTTAGTTACCTAGTTATGTATTAGTAATAAATAATAAGAAATAAATGGAATGATTTTATAATTCTATTTTCCAATCTTTATATGTAATACGCGTGGAATAATGCGGGTATCAAAATTATAAAGAATATTTCCTTTAAAAGCAACACCAATTAATTAAATTTCTACAAATATATGATTATGAAAGTAAATTCGATAGTATATTTAAATATTTTGCATTTGATATTCCTTTTGATGATGCATAAAATTATTTTGTCATGATTACGATCAATATTATTTTGTCTTGATTACATTCATAACTCAATAAAAAGGGAAGAAAATAAATGTAATATCATGTTGTCTTTGATTACGATCAATATTATTAATACTATAACTCATAAAGACTTATAATGAAAAGAAAAAGTATGTCGGTTTTCACTTATAACCGTGTTAGTTATAATTATATTTAAGTGTATAAAATCTTATTTTTTTCATTTGTTTATTATCACCTCCTAAAAAAAACTAATGTAAACTTATTTAACTTCTTAAAAAATAATTAAATCTATAATATCTAGGAAGGTACGTGATGACATTGGCAAATTTATAAATGATGTAAAAAAAACAAATAATTAAGTCCCCCTTCTCATTTTTTTTTTTGGGGTGGGAAGACGTTTTGTGATTATCCTTTTTTCTTAAGAACCATAAGAATTAGAAGTCATGGAAATTTTATTTATGTCAAAAATTATTTATTCAAGAATGAAAGTCATTTTGGCAACTAAAATTAATGAGCTAAGGCAATTTCCTTCACATTTTTAACTTGAATGGATAATTAATAATCTTCACAAAACTTTACCCTTTATACATGCAATTAAACATCAAAATTTAGAAGAATCTAACTACTTTATAATAAAATTTATTTTTTTTAATATATATATATATATATATATATATATATATATATATATATAGTTGCATATGATGAATGCAATGAGCTAATTAAAGTTGTAAAATGAATAAATAATTCAGGCTCGATTCATACTCGCTTGATTAAAAACTCGATTCGAGCTCGACTCAAAATATAAATGAGTCAAATATGAGTCTAACTGAGTATACTATTTAAGAGATATATGTTATTTAAGACTTAATATGTATGTTTTAGATCCGTTATGTATATACATACATATATATATATATATATATATATATATATATATATATTATTTTCTCTACATTATTACAAGAGACATTTATTTATTTTTTGTTTAAATGTATGTTAATAATTGGAGATGATCATAAATAAATATTCTTTTTATTTTTTGTACAATACTTAAGTATGGCAATATGCCAATATATATGTTCTAAATTAAAATAAAATAAGCTAGTTTGATTCAGCTTATTTTTTCTAAGTAATAATTAATTTTTGGTTGCTTGTTATTAACTTTTTGTAGCACACTTATTAAATATTAAGAGATTTTGGTCCAAACTAATAATCAGGTCAAGGATTTTTAATTATTTTTTGTATGAATTTTATTCCAAACTCTTCTACCTTCAATGTTTGATAATATTGGTATCAAATGTATTTCTAATAGTTATAGCATCATTTATTTGTAATAATATAATTGAATAAAAAATTTAAATATTACTAATTATTTTCAACAACTACATACTCTACACATAATTAAATATTAACAAAAACTATTAAATACAACAAATATAAATATTAAGTGCTTTTATTTTTACCAAAATATAAATATATAATTTATAAGACAGAAAGTGCAAAAGCGTTACGTGTCAAACAGCTGACCCTTCGACTCGTTCCAAAGCAACATGTGGTCTCCGCTATTTTACGACACACCCTGCCCTTTCCGCTTGTAGACAAACTCAATGGACTCTGTGGGTCCAGCCTCCACCTCCCTCCAATACCGGGGCTGTAGTATTTAAAACCAACCAATAATCGTCTGCCATGTGTACATTTCTCACAACTCTGAGCAGTTCGAGTTTGATAACGTTATCTTCTACTCATTGGGCCTTAATCTCCACGTGTCGATTAGGTTGGATTCTCCCCCTGCTACTAATCCTTAATTAAAGCAAAGCTAAGCTATCGTAATCGGATCCAATCTTCTGAGCTTTTGGGTCGGTCAAAAAGTACATAACCCGGGTTTTTTGTTTTAGAAATCAATTGCAACCGACCTACGTACCCAACAAAGAAAGCAAATAGTAGGATGAAAAGGATAATATGTTAATTTTCATTTTGATAATACTATATTATAATATTTATACTTTTCAAAGGATAATATGATATTTATACTATATATTATATTTATTCTATGAAAGTTATACATCACGTTGTATCAGAGCGAGCACGGGCGGGAGGGTCAACCGCCCCCGCAATTATATATATATTGGACTTTGAAAATTTGATTGAAAATTTTTGCTTACTAATATTAGAATAAATATATTTCAATAAATATATTTTCATATATTTTGTTGTAGTAGAACTTCTAATATATTTTGCTATAGTCAAAGTTCTCATATATTTTGTTGTAGTCGAACAATTATATTTTATGTACCGAAAATTTATTTTTTTGAATACAGCTTGTACTTTTTATTTATTTTTATATATTTTTTGGGCGAAGACAATGTTTCGAAAAGGACCTCGTTTTTATTTTTCTCCCTCCCTGAGCCACTAAAATCTCATGAACGACTCTGTATTGTATGGTAGATAAACTTTAAGCGGTTGAAAATTTTAACTATAAATCGTAATGTTATTTGGTTATATAAATTAAATACAAATTTTTTTATTGTAGTTTTATTTATTACAACTTATTTTCTTTTGCATACGAACTACGAATAAAGAAATACACTTTAAATTGATTAGTTGTAATTTTCGTGAACCATGTCACAATATTATTATACTTGACGGAAAAGAAACAAAGTTTATTATCATAATAAGCTTACCTTTACATTTTTGACAATTAAACAAGTTTACATATTTTCAGGGAAATTAAATTAAATTAAGGGTTGGCATTATCGAGTGCAGTCGAGTGATTCTTTTAAGACTATTAGTCCTACCCTAGTCCATACATTAACTAATTAAATAGTGTTACAAATACAAACTATTTTATAAACTCTGATGTGGTATATCCCACCTTAGCATATTGATCAACAAATTATTTTAATATAATTTTTGGCCCCACACAATATACCGAGGTAGAGTATGTCACATCAACAATTTATAAAATATTTATAGAATAATTTGTGTCTCTAATATTATTCTAACTAATTTACTTGAGAAATTGAAAACGGTGGCATAATTCAAGCCCTGATCAGGGAATATACCCGAACCAGCTTAAAGCTAGCGGGCTGTAAAGTCTATAAGCTTTATAAGTCCAAAACATAGCCAATTTAAATAAAGAAATATAGAGGAACAAGTACAAAAACTCAATCCCAATCCGCAGCAGAAAACAAGAAAATGTGATTTTTCCAAAGCGGAGTAAATTCAGAAGAAAACAAGAAAAAGCTGCAGGATTCTGGAAGTTTTTAGAGTTTTTTTTTTTGGTGGGTCTTGTGATTGTGAAGGCGAGTGTTTTTGGTGGCCATTGTTACTCTATTTTTATCTCATCGTTTGAAAACTTAAATTCCTGCTTCATCCACAATTGGAGGTTCTTGTGAATGAATGGTTTAGACCAATACACAGAGGTTGGTTTTTTTTTCATCGTTTCTCTCTCTCTCTCTTCTTTTCTCAAATGTTCTTTTAATTTTCTTAGCCGCTGCTTTCCATTCTTGTCATTTATTTATTTGAATTGTTATTTATATGTGTCATGCTTTCTGTAACATTTATTTGTGCTGGAATATAGTGAACTGAGCTTACTATAATCCAATTGACAATAAAAAGAGAGAAGGAAATGACCCATTACCCAAAAAAGATTGATAAAATGTATTGTCTTCTTGGTAGTTTATGTTGACAATATGTTCATTTTGCTTTGATGTAGTTTTACTGCAAGTGTTCTGTTATTTCCTTTTACTTAAATTTTTGATTCATATTGCAGAAACCCCAGAAAAGCTCCATTTGCTGGTCAAGAGCTAAAGAATTCGGCTTGAATTGGTTACATTATATATAAGCTGTTGATTTGGTAGTTGGCTATTTATTGTATTTTCCCTCTAAGGTGAGGTGGGCTTTATTTAAAAATAGACTACTTTAGTGGGGTTTGGGTTATTTAAAATTGTTTACAACACTAAAGTTTCAACTCCAACATGTCAGTTGCTCTGGTGTGGGTTGTTTCCCCCAATTCTGAGATTTCCAATTGCTTTGGGTACTTGGAAACTGGGCGAGAGGGAAGCCGACTACTAGATTCATCTAGGTTGATTTCCCGTGATAGGAATTTGAATAGTGGTAGACTCAAGAAAGGTAAGATACAGAGATGGAGTTCTTGCGCTCTCAATGCTGAATTAAGGTATTCATGTTTGGGTAGCTCAAGGTTACAAAATGAAAGTAAATTCACTGTGCATTCAAGTATGGTTGCGAACCCCACTGGAGAAATGACGTTATCATCTGAGCAAAAGGTTTATGATGTGGTTCTAAAGCAAGCGGCGTTGGTTAAGAGGCAGTTGAGATCTAGCGAGGATTTGGAGGTGAAACCCGATATCATTCTACCGAGGACGCTGAGCTTATTGAGTGAAGCTTATGACCGGTGTGGTGAAGTCTGCGCCGAGTACGCCAAGACATTTTACTTGGGTTAGCCTTCTATGTCCATTCTTTAATTAAAGAGATTTTATGGAGGTGCAACTGGGGACTCAAAAATAGCGAACATAGTTAATTGGAAATATAATTTTAAACTTGTTTCCCTTTTTTCAGGAACACTGCTGATGACCCCTGAGAGGCGAAGAGCTATCTGGGCTATATATGGTGAGTTCAATGACTTGTTAATTTAATCAAATCAGTCTTTGTATCTGAAACATGAATGAAACTTTAGATGGGTGTGATTCTGAACGAATTGATGTAGCATGTAGGGTGTCAGAGATAAGATTCAAATAATGAAGTGAAAAAATGATCACGCATAATAAAAACATGGCTGCAACTGAATGAAAAATATCATGTGTGAACTGTGAGAAACACACTATAGTCATGGTTACCAAACTAACTTGTTCTTGCCTATATGAAAAGCATCTACTATTTCATATTCTATCAGGTACACATAATATTCCATGATTATCAGCCTATTTGCTAGTTCCCCTGTTAAATTCATGATTATTTTTAAGTTTTCTCGTTTAGAGCTGAATTTTAAATGTTAATAACAAAGGTTCAGAACATTTTCTTGTAGTTAGATATTAACTCTCAAATGTTTGCTATGCATGAAGGCTTTTTCCCTTATGCAGTCACTCCTGAAGTATAGTGTTACTTATCATGGAATCAACTATTTTTAGTCAAACCAAATACTTTAGTTTTAGTCTGCCTGTTCCACTAATTGGTCCACTAATGGGTTTCTGTCTTCATACTTGATAATCTTTGACTATTTAACTTTCCACTTTGTTACCTCTTTCCTTATACTTTTAGTAGTCCAAACAAAATGGAAATGGAAAAGCTAAGTTAGGCAGACCATTTTCTTCTTATTCTCTGTCAAATTATTCTTGTTGAATTATTATTTTTGTTAGTTTTAGCGTATGGGAAACCACTTATGGAATTTCTGAGAGCAACAATCACTTTGATTTTGCAATCTAAAGCACACCAAAGGACTTGTCAATTGCTAGTTATCTCATTTCCAACATAGAAGCTAGGTTTGATTATATTTTAAAGTATCATCTAGTCCGGACAAAATAGTTATGTAAAATTAAACTGCTCCCTCAAAATTAATTATATCTTGAAGACCAGTGAAGGAGCTAGACTTTTCAAAATGGGAGACCCTCAACAATTTTAAGGCAACAACTAGAAATTTTTTAGACGACCACGTTATTTGTTGCCGGTATTATTATTATTATTATTATTATTTATTTTAAATTTTGAGATTGGGTACCTTTGTATTACGTTTTTGATTTATGGGTACCATATTGAAAATTTACAAGGAAAAGTAGAGTTCTGGAAAAAAAAAACTGGAGGGACAATGCCCCCATCTTCCCTTGATTTTGACTTGAAATAGTACTGCATGCAATAAGAAACTTGAACACATATGTGATGGCCCTAGATTTTAACTCTAATTATTGGTTAGACTGCTGGGAAAGACTTTTAAAAGGAGATTGTTTAACAGAACTTCCAAACAAAATGTTAGAATTAGATCACACACACGACAGTAAAGAAATAACACTGAGATTTACGTAGTTTCCCAATTTGAATAGTCCACGGGTGCGGCGTTCCTTTTTGTTATTCAACTTGATAGTTACTTAGGGCTTTACAATTGATAGTATTTATAATTATTATTCCTATTCCAACCCTAATTCACATTATAGTCAATGTTCTAAAAGGCGCTAGGCGGGAGGCGGGCGGCCAGGGGGGGCCTAGCGCCTAGGCGGCCTAGGCGGGGCCTGGGCGGGGCCTAGGCGGGATTTTTTATTTTAAACCAATTTTAATATTTTAACTTATATTTATTCAAACAAACCAATAATATAAAGCAAAACAATCTATAATAAAGATAATAAAGGCATTTGCTTAAAGTTCAAACACATCCATGTTGCTACTAATGTCAAAGTTCAAAAACAAACATGCAATTGCTCAAAGTTCAAATATATTTTTAACGTATTATTTTTATTTATAAATTTATAAACAAGATTGCTATTAAATAATAAAATTTAAAATTTCAAGAATTTAATTCCATATTAAAACTTAAGAAACTGAACATAAATTTAAGAATTATATTTAATTAAACTAAATATTACAAATGTATCATTATTTATATAATTTGAAGTTGGTTCAAGTTCAAAAAATTACAATTATAATAAAATTATCCATTTTGACTTGCTATTGTTCACTTCTTGTTGTGATTTGATATGTTACAACCTGTATTATGAATATGATAAATCATTAAAAAAATAAATATATCAAGATCTGGTTTAGGTAGTTATTAAAATTAAAAAAATCTCTCCGCATAGACCCCGTGTAGGCTCCACTTAATTTTTTAGAGGGATTTTTTTGCCGTCTTGGGCCTAGGTGAGGCGTATGGGGGGTCTAGCGCCTAGGCGGAGCGCCAAGGGGGGCCTAGCGCCTAGGCGGGGATTTTTAGAACAGTGATTATAGTCTAAATACCCATAATGTCCTTGTAAATATCGAACCAAAAAACTGATGTCCGCTGACCGGCGCGGCCTGCGTAGCTTTTAGACTGCCAATGGTGCGCCCCGCGCTAGTGCTGCAGAGTCTTGTCTGCGCCGGGCGCTCCCAGTAAGCCTGGACTGGCACGGCCCGCGCTGCTCCTCTAGAAACTCCGTAACGTACCGCGGGGGCTCCGCCCCCTGCACCCCCCAACCTTTGGTTCACAACCTAATGGGCCAGTGCTTCCCTCCCTCACTCCGCTACGCACTCGACCTTTTTCAGGAACTTTTCAGTTATGAGTCACAGTCACAAGTACCAACACAAATATAACATGGTTGATGCTCAGTGTTCCTCATGATGGGTGGATATAAATTCGCTTTATGTTGTCTGCCATTTGTAAGTGATATTGATTTTAACTACCATTAAATTTATTTTGAAAATACTTTTGCCACTTAAGAGTATTTGATCAATTCCTGAATTCAAGACATATTCTACTTCAGAAAGAAAAATAAATTTTGGAATCTCTAACATAAATAAATTTTGATTATGATTCCCTTTATATGTAGTTGTATACAGAACCCCTACTCATCAAAATTAAAACCAAGATAAATACTGAAACGCCTATGCATTTTTATATTAATGTAGAAATTTGTTTGTAACTTGTCACATATATATCATCATTAAGTATGGCTTATCATGGGGATGCTTTCTTTCTTCTTCATGTTAGCTTTTGTGTCCTTTTTCTCCTCTTAGTTTGAAATAGTTACTGTAAGTGTGAGCAATTCTCGTAATCTTGGATAATGTATGGATATAATACCCACCAAAAACAATTAAAAAAAAAGAAAACTAAACTTGTTTACTCCTCTATTTCTCACTTTACACTATTCATCCAGTGTGGTGTAGGAGAACAGATGAACTGGTTGATGGGCCTAATGCATCACATATAACTCCTTCAGCTTTGGATAGGTGGGAGTTAAGATTGGAGGATCTTTTCAAGGGGCGTCCATTCGACATGCTTGATGCTGCTTTATCAGACACGGTTACCAAGTTTCCTGTTGACATTCAGGTTGGTTAGTATATTGCAATTGCTTGACAGCGACTATAATATCCAATCTAATGGAGTTCTACTCGCACTAAAGATGTTTGATGTTAATAATAAATCAAATTCAAGAATCAATGAATTCTGAATAATGTTTATAATGTTCTTTCTCAACATAGGGGCATCACAGCCAATACTATTCCTTCCTAATTTTATGTAGATTATTACAAGTCTTGACATCTTATGTATTTTTTCGGTGTTTTCTGCACTTCTCCTGATTATTTTCATTGTAGCTGTTTATGGTTGATTTAAGGTTCAAGTATTATGGTCTTTAAAATATAGGCTGTATATCTTAATAATATGAACTGCTTAGTAATGTAGAATCTCCCATGTCTTCTTTTCAGCCATTCAAAGATATGATTGATGGAATGAGGATGGACCTTAAGAAGTCAAGATACAAAAACTTTGATGAGCTTTATCTTTACTGTTATTATGTGGCTGGTACAGTTGGATTGATGAGCGTTCCAATTATGGGCATTGCACCTGATTCACAGGCTATGACAGAGAGTGTTTACAATGCTGCTTTGGCATTGGGGATTGCTAATCAGCTGACTAACATTCTCAGGGATGTCGGGGAAGAGTAAGTACTTAGCAGCAAAACTGTTCATGCAAGTCTTATTAAGTATTAGTTTCATTCTCTTTCAGTTTAATACCTTCCAAATCAATAACAAGAGGGGCCATGAGTTGAATAATTGAAGTCTAGTGATTATTTACTCAGCCATCAATTAGCGCTAATACCCTAGTGATACAATTCAGTATTACAAATGATAAAAAGATGATGGTTATACATATCTTCACATCAACAATTTTTGTCTCAAATCCTTGCCAGATCTTGAATTTTATTTCCTTTTACTGATCTCCTGACAATCACATTGAGCACCAATATAACATTTTGTTGATACATGCTTTAATATAATGAGTATTAGATGCTTCAAAATCCTTTGCTTATTGTATCTGATATGTTTCTTTTTTTGTTGCAGTGCAAGAAGAGGAAGGGTTTATTTACCACAAGATGAACTGGCGCAGGCAGGTATTTCCAATGAGGATATATTTGTAGGAAAAGTGACGGATAAATGGAGGAACTTCATGAGCAAGCAAATTAAGAGAGCAAGAATGTTCTTTGACGAGGCAGAAAAAGGAGTCACAGAGCTCAGCCCTGCGAGTAGATGGCCGGTAAGCAGTTCACCACCTCTATTTATTTGATACTTAAGACTTATTATCATTGGATATGATGAAAATCGAGAAAATAAAGAACTTTGAAACTCATAACTACACTGGAGTGAAAATACTTGCTACTAATTCATAAAAAGGAATTCTGTATCATGTTGAAATTTCCTTCAATGTTAGTTCATGTGGAGGAATTGAAATGAAATTATATATCATATCAAGTTGAAATCTTCTTTACCAGAATTGATGTTGTCTATATATTGATTCTTGATTGTTGCAGGTATGGGCATCTCTGTTGTTGTATCGTCAGATATTAGACGAGATTGAAGCGAATGACTTCAATAACTTTACAAAGAGGGCTTATGTGAGTAAACCCAAGAAAATACTTGCTTTACCTGCTGCATATGCAAAGTCTCTTGTTGCCCCATCAAGAACAGCTTCTCCATCGCTGAAGGCATGACCAAGAACCATGAACATCAAATTCTAAATCCGAAGAATGATATATTTTCTACTGTAGAAAGGAAGCAGGCAAATATACGTATATTACAAACTGTCAAGTGTTCATCAATTTAGGATACCAACTTCTTCTTTTCCCTCGTCAGCCTAAATGGTTTTTATATTTCTAAATTCTACTAGCAAAAGTAATGGTTTTTATATTAATATTTATTTATAGAAATAACAATTTTCTTGTTTTAAGGTCACACGGTAAGAGGGACTCTTCATCTTATAGGTAACAATAGACCTGGCAAACGGGCGGGTTCGGTCCAAACGGGCGGGTCCGGGCCGGGCGAGTGGTGGGCCGGGCCAAAAAAGTCCGGTTTTTTTTGGGCCAAAAATTTTCAGCCTAAAGCCCAGCCTGTGGCGGACTTACCAAGACGGCCCGCGGGCCGAGATCACTTTTGTGTCTATTTTTTGTTACTTTTTTGGGTTTGGCCCAAACGGGTCGGGCCAGTGACGGGTAGGGCAAAAAACAGGCGGGCCAAAATGCCCAATTTTTTTGGACTAAAAAACTGCCGCCCAAAGCCCGGCCCGACCCACGGGCCTCTTTTACCAGGTCTAGGTAACAACACCTTGTACTTTCAGCAGGTGCATTTTTGTTTAGGAATTAGGCAGAGTGTCTCAGCCTCTAAGTAAAATGGATCCTGTTAGGATGAAATTTATTTTTTGGTAAGTTGGTCAATTAATCAATAAAATATTGGCACACATTGAGTCTCGCCTGTGTGTTAGCACTCTATTGGCCAATTAACTAATTTACTTAAAAATAAACTTCATGCTACTTCCAAGTAAACCTAATTCTCACTCCCTACCTTCCAAATTAAACAATACAACATTTTAGCCCATTCTAATTTATATATATATATATATATATATATATATATATATATATATATATATATATATTTTAAATTTTAGACAGTAATAAAATGTCATAAAATTTCTAATATGTGAGGCTGAACAAAAATGTTGCTAGCAGAACAATAAGCATCACTTAATTTTTTTTAAATCGCTAGAATAATTATAAAAGTATCGCTAAATGTGTATTTATTATGAGATTATAACTTTTGCTCTGTTATTATGAACCTATACTCTACATTGATTAAGTACCATCGTACTTAGACCTGACAAAATATGGTTATGGGTTAGTTTTGGTTTTCAAAATATGGTTAACCAACCATTTAAGAACTAAAATCATATTAACCATTTTTAATATGGATAATGTGGGTTGGAACCATATGGTTATGATTAAAAACCATATTAACCATTTTAAAATATTTTGACTTTTAAACAAAATTTTTAAAAAATAAAATTATTGTATAATATAGATAGAGAGACGGATATAAGGGGGGGTGGGTGGGTAGGGGTAGAGGGTGGGTAATGTATACATAATCGCTTAATATTAATTTTTTTGGTGGAGGTGGGCGTGGGGTGGGTGTGGGTGGGGGTGGAGGTGGGGTGGGGGGTGGGGGGTGGGTTGGGTGGGGGTGGAGGTAAGTGGTGTATACATAATTACATAATATAATTTTTTGGTGGGGTGGGGGTTGGGGGTTAGGGGTAGTGGGTGGAGTGGGTGGGGGTGGGGTGGGGGTAGGGGGTGGATGATGGGAGGTAGGGGGTGGGTGGGTAGGGCGTGGGGGTAAGGGGTGGGTGCGAGTGAGGGTGGGGGTGGGGGTGGGGGTGGGGGTGGGGGGTTGAGCTTCTTCAATATATAAATATGGGTGGAAAAAACTTTTGATTTGGATTTGGAATAAAATATAGGTCGAAAAATAGTTAACCGGGTTGGAATTATATTTCATTTTAAAAATATGGTTCCAAACTTTAACCAACCCAAATAAATAAATATAGTTAACCAATCCATTTGGTTCCAGTTAATATAGATTAACCCGACAATTAAACAATTATATTGCCAGGTCTAATCGTACTATTGTTGTTATATTTCTAGTTAACGTAAGATGCATGCTTGGAAAAATAAAAAAATTCAAAAAAATTCGTTTTTAGAGACAGATACATTGCATTATTTACCTATAATTGCTAAACCCGCTCTCTCCCTCTACTCGTCAATTCAATGAGTTATGAACATTAAGAATTCTGAATATCACGAAGACAAAAATTCTAAATAAAAAAAAATTGTAAAAATAAATATTTCAGAAACTCCAAAGGTAGTAATGGGATTCGGTTACTATAAAATTAACTTCATGATAAGTTGGTCAATTAACCAATTCATGCTAGCCACTCCCGTGATAATGGGCTTCTTGGGCTCTTGGCCTCTTGGACTCTTGGCCATGATTGTCTGATAGCCCATTTAGTTGATTCCCCATTGGAATCTCAATAGGGGCGTGGCAGGGTTTCGTCGAGAGCAGATCCTCTGTCCCATTTTTTATGTCCTCCCACTTAAATTTTGATACCTAACTTCTTATTTATTTTTAGAGTTAATTAGTGTTAAGTAAGATGTTAGATGTCAAAATTTAAGTGGGAGACACAAGGGGCTAAGAAAAATGGGAACATATGATCTGCTCTCGGCTTCGTCGGGGCGGGATAGGGATTACACATACCATCCTCATTCTTGATCTTATAAGTATTTTTTATTTAATCCTTCAAATTTTATAAATTTCATATTTAACCCCATATAATTTACATGCAACGTGTGTAACGGAGTCGTAATTTACAATAAATTATAACCCAACTTGTTTGTATTCTTGTTTAAACGTATGAGAATAAATGTGAATGAGATATTAATCTTGTGGTTAAAACTTAGACCCTAGTATTACAAACAGTTGGTAATATTTTTTTTCTCTGGCACTTGAAAAAGGAGAACTCGTGTTTGAATAAAAGAAAAGGATGAAAAAGATGGTCCCTTTTCTCGTTTTTATTTGTCCCAACATGAATCAATTCAATACTTGTGCAGTCTCACTTAATCCTATCACATTCCATACCAACCATTCTCTCTCACCCACCAGTTGGTGGCATGTGACAACCCCCACAAAATCTTCAACAAAGGAGTTATACATTATGGGACAGAACTGATCACATGACAACCCCCACACAAAGACCATAAAATTATTTTCGTTTGGTCCTATTTAAAGAGAATAAATAATCAATCACTAGCTGTAGACTTGTAGTGTATATATTTCCCTGTTAACATATATACATTATAGGCAGCTTGGGTACTTAATTGGTCTATAGAAAAATGGTGGTTAAAGTGTTTGGCCCTATTAAGGCAGCTTGCCTGCAGAGAGTTTTAGCTTGCCTTCAGGAGTTGGGGCTGGAGTTTGAGCTTGTTCATGTTGATCTCGACTCGGGAGAGCATAAAAGACCAGAATTCTTACTTAGACAGGTGATACATGCATGTACGCACATACACACACAAGTATACATGATTCGTGTACGTTGTTTAAATTTCTAAGCCTAATGGAAGTATATAATACATGTTTATACCTCGTTTGTGAGTATTTTGAGGGGAAGGGAAAGGACGGACGGAGAACGGGAGAAGGGAAGTTATTCTTTCCAAACTTTCTCTTCCCCTCCATTCCATTTTCCAATACCTCCAAAACAAAACTCACAAACACGCACTTAGTGCCCGTATGCATGCATGCATGTCAATTCTTAAAAAAATAAAAATAAAAGAAATCGATCGTTACCCCTTTTTCACCGCAATGAATGGATCTTGCAATGGGATTTGTACTTGAAAAGACGAGCAATATTATTTATGCATCGGTTATCCTCAAAGAACCATGAGGGTCATTATTTGTTTTGTTTCCTATTAAGAAATCAGCGGGAAATTAATGATTTCTTGTTGAGTTGTTTTCTACTTGATGCACTTCATTTTTCTTCTGATAATGCACTTCATTTTTAGCCATTCGGACAAGTTCCTGCTATAGAGGATGGCGATTTCAAGCTTTTTGGTAAGACCAACTAGCCCTCGACAAGCTCCAAATACTATGATCAATGATCCCTAATTTGTAATCAAATAGATAATTATATTTCTCTACAGAGTCTAGGGCCATCATCAGGTACTATGCGGCAAAGTATGCCGAAAAAGGTCCTAAACTAATTGGAACCACATTGGAGGAAAGAGCCGTAGTTGATCAATGGCTTGAAGTTGAAGCACACAGCTTCAATGACATGGTTGCTACACTAGTTTATCAGCTACTGATTTTCCCAAGAATGGGCGGACAAACCGACCTTGTTTTGGTTCAAAACTGCGAGAAAAAGCTAGAGAAAGTGCTCGATGTTTATGAGCAGAGGCTATCGAAAAGCCGGTATCTTGCGGGAGATTATTTTTCCCTTGCTGATCTGAGCCACCTTCCTGGAATAAGGTATTTGATGAATGAAGTTGGATTGGGGCACTTGGTAACAGAAAGAAAGAGTGTGAATTCTTGGTGGATTGATATTTCAAGCCGCCCTGCTTGGAAGAAAGTAATGCAGTTGATGATGACTTAATAAGTTACATGAAAATCGGACTGATTTGTATTTTTATTTTTTATTGGGATTCAAAATATAAATAAGTAAAATTATAAAACACACATGTCCGTCTAATATTTGCATGGTTGATTTTTACCTTACCAAGTGATGTGCTAAAACTGTACCGTGCCTACTATTTTACTTCCTACAAATAATGGCAATTTGGGTTTTTTGGAGTTTTGGGTAACAATGTAGTACTATTGCTATTTTGTATCAAATGTAATGAACAAAAAACAGTACACCCAACCCAACCCAACCCAACCCAACCCCAAGGAGCTATTATGAACCCGGTGTAAGACAAGATCATGGTTCAATGATCTTCGTTGGACCGATGTACATAAATTTATGGATACGGTTTCTCAGGACTTGGATTGCATCTATTTGGACTCGGCCCAACTATTAATTATTTTCCAAGTCATCTATGCTATGAACCAGTAAGCCCAACTTTCTAGTTGATTAATGGCTTCAAGTTGAAGCACACAACTTGATTGAAAAGAGGAGCGAGGGATGTCTCGGAGAAAAATAATATATAATTCTATCTTTCTTCCTCTTTTTTTCTACTAATAATTTTTGTATTCCTATTTTTCTTTATTTTTTTCAAAGACATTCTTATTATTTTCATAACTTATAAACAGCTATTAATTAATATTTATAGGATTATAGAAAAACTAGTTAAGCTCATATAACCACGTACATTTACTAGATACAAAAAAATTTAATTTTAATTTATTAATCCAATAATTAATTCAAGTCCTTGAACCAACCTATAAACTTGTTATTACCACCCAACACCAATGTCAAATATTATTTTTAATGAATGGTTTATGGTAATTTTCTTTTTCCCTGATTGGTATTTAGGTCAATTTATTTTTTTATTTCATTCTTAAATTTAACTAAGCATGTATTTGAAATGTTAAGAAATCAATCCATTCCTTACTTCAGTTCAGTTCATTTCATTTCATTCCATATTTCATGGAATGAATATTTCATTTCATTCCATTCCATTCTACATATATTCTATTTTTCAATCCAAACACACCATTAATTTTATTTTATTTTCCATTGGAGAAGGTTCTAAGGGCAAAGGTGCAAAAATACTCCTGACGTTTTTCCCGATTTTCAACATGCACTCTATACTTTTTATTTTCCAAAAGTATCTCTAACGTTACAGTTTTTGGGTTGAATGTGCCCCTCCCGTTAAAAAGCATACCACGTAGACAAACGTGACTGACAGCTAGACAAATTTTGCTGACGAGACATGTAGAGAGTAAAATAATACTAATACAATATTAATTGAAATAATACAAAAATCAAATCCAATATATTCACTTCTCAGATCTCTCATACCTACCCAATGATTTCGTCACCTAAAGCCAAACATCACCCAAATACAATAAAAATGGAACTCAAATTCAGGCCATAAAGGCCTTGTGTATTAAGAATTTTAGGATTTGATTAAATAGATTGTACTTGTTTTGATCATGCTCTGTTTTTGATAAAAATAGGGGAGAAAACGCATTTTGTAGCACAGAGTGTAGATACAGGCAGATGTTGGTGGATGAGAGAAAGGAGAAGTATTGTAGCTCTAAAGCTTCAAGATCTGCTACTGCTGCTGACATTTCAAATTCCCTTTACAGTAGTGTTAACGCCAAGTTTCGTCCGCGCGTCCAATCACAAAATCCACGCGCTGAATCCTGCACAATAACAGATCACACAGAAGCTTGACGGCCGTACCGCCGGGGGATAGCTCCGGTGTGAGAATAAGCACAGGCCGTTCACAAGGTTTAACAATGGAGGTTTATATGTTTAGTGCTCAAAGTAGATATTACCCGTTAATTGTAACCTTGGCCTTGTATTTATAGAGCTCCCATCACCTTGGTATCCTCTTTTTGTATCAGGGTAGGACTCCAAAATATGTTAGCTACCATATTTGGGTCCAACACAATCTCCTTAAAAAGTGCAAGTGGAATCCCTTTCCATCACTACATCCAGAGTTACCTTGTTGACGTAGGATTAGGGTTGATGCCCTTAATCACGTAAACTCCTTGTCGCACCAACTCTGCATGTGGACTGCTCATACGCTCAGGCCCAAACCAATAGCCAAACCCAACAGGCCCGAACTCAACCCTCACGACGACCACGGGCCCCAGCCTATTGGGATCGGGTAACCGACCCCGATCTTACATCTCTAAACATACGAGCCCGACCTCCATTGACCCGACCAAAGCCTTCAGAACAAAAGAGGGTCGGGAAAACACTCCCGAACATTGCCCCTCAGTCTCTTGTTATAAGATATTTATGACACGAGACTTGAAAGGACATGAATTCGGATAGTCACGCCATAATGATGAGTTGTCTCGGGAACCCAAACGGTTTCTCCTCGGTCTGCGAGCTAGTACACGTTTTCTCACAACTGGGCCCACCTGCCATAAATAGCCGCCTTTGGAAGCCGTGCCAGACGGGCTATATAAGCCCCCCAACATACAGCAGCGTCACTTTTTCGAGCCTTTAATATTTTGAATCTCTGTCGAACTTTTCCGGCAAGAGCGATTTCCGGCGAGACACTCATTTTTCCAAATTTCTTCAGTTCGTGCCATTTCTCCACTAAGCTCTTGTCTTGTACCTCTCTTCCCTTCTTCCCTCCATAAATGGCTGATTCCAGCGATTCTCGTCCTCTACCAACCATAGCAGCCGGCACTCCCACTCTTAACTCCGGTGACCTTCTCCAAATCGAGCTGGAGGCTGCTCCGGTTGAACTCTCCGTGGAGAACGCCGAAACCAGAATTCGCCAATTCTACGCTTCGGAAACCGACTACGCTGTCATCAACACCAAATCTTCCATCACCCACTCTCAACTGTCGGACATCCAAACTTTATTCAACATCTCCAAAGAATACAAGCTTCGGGTTCCTGAGGCCAGCGAGAGGATGTACCACCGACCCGAGGGCGAATGGGTAGCCGTCCATCTGTATGCCCTAAGGTACGGGGTTCGGTTCCCCCTCCACGAATTCATCTCCTCTTTCCTCTGCCTGGTAGGGATCGGGTTCTCCCAGTTGGCTCCCAACTCCTATATCCAGCTGATCAGCTTTATCGCCCTCTGCCAGGAGGCTGGCATCACCCCCGGGCTGGATTTCTTCTTCGTTCTGTTCTCGGTGGGTTGGTCAAAGGAGCCCGGCCTTCGCCATCTGAACCGTGTTCCTGGACGGGACACCTTCGTGAAGACCCCATCCAGCAACAAGGGGTGGCATTCACAATGGTTCTTCATGAGGGGAACCGATCTTAACCTTCTCCCCAACTGGGCCGGTCCCGAAGATATCCCCATGAAGGTCAACAAATTTCCGAAGAGTCGTTCGGCAGCCTTCAAGAAGTTTTACGCCCTTCTGAGGCAGACTAATTGGGGTCTAGGAATCGTGTCCA
The DNA here is from genome assembly GCA_016801055.1 of Panax notoginseng. Classification (NCBI taxonomy): domain Eukaryota; kingdom Viridiplantae; phylum Streptophyta; class Magnoliopsida; order Apiales; family Araliaceae; genus Panax; species Panax notoginseng. The sequence continues at coordinate 58,754,517 of CM029013.1, read as the reverse complement.
ACGAATCCTGGCTCTACGAACACGGCTGTAAGTTAATCTATCCGACCTTGTTTTCTTATTCACCCGATCTTTTGCTTCGATTTTCATAATGATCCTTTTATTTTATGTTGTAGTGACCATCTTCAAGCCAAACAATACTGAAGAGGCCCTGTCCCCATTGCCGATCCTTGTCGAGCCAATCCATCTCCCAGCCGCTGACGACTCTCCTTCAGACGAGGCTGTTCTAATTGCCGAAATGTCTGTCGGTTCGTCAACCGGCCCTCTTCCCGAACCTTCCAAGGCTGATGCTTCCACGAAAATTGTGTTGCAGATGAAGGGGGCCGACAAGATGGCTTTGCTAAAGAAGTCGAAGAAAAGACCTTCTGTTCGAGCTCCCCCCAAGGCCATTGTCGCGCCCCCGCCGAAGCCTGCTCTGAAATCAACTCCTCCACCTCCGCTCATAGTGACGGTGGCCGAAGATTCGGAGGGTACTCCAGATCAACTTCTGGAGCCCGCTTCGAAGAAGCAGCGGTTGGTCGAGGGGCCCTCCCATGCCGAGGAGGTCGTTGCCCCGATCAATGCTTCTTCCCCGAAGTCTAAGGCTAGCTCTTCCGGAGGATCCCCAACCACCTGCTGGCCGAAGAGCCCAGCTGACAAATTCCCTTTCCACTTGCTTGATCAATTCAAGCTATCCGGTGATGATGAACGGTTCAAGAACTTTTCGTCAGAGGATTTTCTGGTTACCTATCTCCGAGCCCAGACTCAGGTATTTATCCTCATTTGTATATATGTCTTCATTCATTTTTTTTTTGCTGTCTGACCAATTCGCCTATGTATTTAGGCCAACGCGATCCTTGCTCGAGCTATCGCTCCTCTTGCCCGATCTACCAAGAGAGAGGTCCAGCTGAGAACCGACGTGGAGCTTCTCCAACCCGAATTATCGGGTCGGGATTCGGAGCTGAGGAGGGAGCGGGATCTTCATGTCGATACCAGGAATAAAGTATCCCAGGCTAATCGTCGGATTGCTAAACTCGAAGAACAAAATTCCCTACTTCAACAAGAGTTCGTCGGTCTCAACGATCATGCCAGGAAGCTGGTGCATGACAAGGAGTTGATGGCCGAAGAGAATAGAGCCCTGGTGGGGAATCTGGAGGTCCTCGAGGAGAAGTTCACTGGGGTTCATGCTCAGCTGAGGACTTTGATCCAGGCGAACAACACCTTGATGGCCGAACAGGTCTCCCTCAAACAAGCTGCCATCAAGGAATACGAAGAATCGCCTGCTTTGACCGATAAGATCATGACCCAGTTTGGTGAAGGGGTGGAGGCCTATCGGGAAAAAGCGAGAGCGAAGCTTGTCGAAGCCGGCCTGGATGCCTCGATCCTTGACTCTTCCGATGAGGAGGCCGAGGCCGATGATGACTTACCATAATTCTTTTTAGTATCTGCTTTTCATAGTTGTAATTTTTCTTTTCTAAGTCTTGTAACTCACCTGACCAGTGAAGCCGACGGTGTATGTACCCGAAGCTCATCTGATTGGGAATTGTAAAACTTTGTGAATATAAATGAAGATAAAAGATTTCTAAGTAGTTATCTCGATCAGTTTAACTTTATTTTTATCGCCCAGTTAGGTCATTTCTGACCGTCTGGTCCATTTATGTCTAAAGTGTACTGTCTCGGATAAGTAACTTTTATCGATCAGTTATACTTGTGGCGTTTTATCAGCCAGTTAAGTTCTTTCGGACTGTCTGGTTGTTTTACGCTCGAAGCTTGTCTGATCGGACGTGTATCTTTGTCGATCAGTTACACTTGTGGCGTTTATCGATCAGTTAAGTTTTTGGGACCGTCTGATCGTTTCACGCTCGAAGTTTATCTGATCGGTAAAGCAGTGCAAGATTAAAATGAAGTACAAACGTTTCTCTTGAGAGAAGTTTTCATTTCATTGATAGACCGCATAAATTACACCGTTATCGGGAAAGAACAGGCACGTATTTACTGGTAATATCTCCTAAGTCTTCCAGCATGCCATGTATTCTTTACTTCCGACCCGTCCATTGCTCGAAGCCGGTAAGTCCCTGGCTTCGGCACTTCTAATATCTCATAAGGCCCCTCCCAGTTAGGCATTAACTTTCCTGTGTTCTGGGGGGTTGACGCCTCTGCCTCCCGAAGGACCAAATCTCCTATCTCAAACCTCCTCAACTTCACCTTCTGGTTGTAATGTCGAGCTGTCTTCTGCTGATAAATGGCCAACCTCAACACCGCGGCGTCACGAGCTTCATCTAGCAGATCCAGATTCATTTTCAAACCTTCATCGTTGTATAGTTCTTTGAATTGGCTGACCCGAAGGGTGGGTGACCCAATCTCTACCGGTATGAGTGCATCGGTCCCATAGGCCAGACGAAAGGGGGAGTCTCCAGTTGTTGTCCTTGGGGTCGTCCGGTATGCCCACAAAACGCTAAGCAGTTCCTCGGGCCACCGACCCTTCAGTTCATCCAATCTTCTTTTTATGCCGTTGAGTAAGGTTCGATTTGTCACTTCCACTTGACCGTTTGACTGAGGGTGGGCAACCGAGGTCTTCCGGTGTTGAATTCCCAATTCTTTTAGGAAGCTTTCGAATTTTGACCCCACGAACTGTCTACCGTTATCCGATACTACAGCCATCGGGATGCCGAACCGATAAACTATTCCTTCTTTCACGAATTTAAGACATTTCTGTTCGGTAATTTTCTGCAGTGGTTTGGCTTCGACCCACTTCGTCATGTAATCGATAGCCACTATTATAAAGCTGACTTGCCCTTTGGCCTTCGGCAGAGGTCCTAGGATGTCGATTCCCCATACTGCGAAGGGGATCGGGGATAAGACCGAGTAGAGTTCTTCGGGGGGTTGATGCGGGATGTTGCTGTTTAGTTGACACTTGGGACATTTCTTGACGAGTTCCTTGGCCTCTGTGTAGATAGTTGGCCAGTAATACCCCTGTCTTAGAATTTTATTCGCCAATGACTTGGCGCCCATGTGATCTCCACAGATCCCTTCATGTACCTCCCGAAGTGCGTAGATTGCCTCTGACGGTGTTAAACATTTAAGTAAGGGAGAGCTGAAGGCCCTTCGATACAAGTCTCCATCAATAAGTACGAAATTCGAACTTCTATGCTTGATCTTTCTTGCTAGGTTGCGGTCTGATGGCAAGGTTCCGTCAGCCAGATAATGGATGTAGGGCGTAAGCCAACAGTCTAGCCGATCAACACATAATGTCTCCTCTTTTGAGACACTAGGCTGCTCCAATGTCTCTAGATATACCGAACCGTTGAAGGAGTTGGCATCGGTTGTCGCCAGTCTGGCCAGGGCATCTGCTATTGTATTGTCGGATCGGTCAATTCCCTGACAGCTGACGGTGTGGAAGTATGTCAGTTTATTCTTTGTCTCAGCTAAGTACTTCGTCATTCTCGCCCCCCGAGCCGCATACTCTCCCGATATCTGTTTGACGACCAGCTGCGAGTCACTGTAGATGACCAAGTTTTGTACTTCTAGGCTTCGGGCCAATTTTAACCCGGCTAGAATGGCCTCATATTCTGCTTCGTTGTTGGTCGCTCTGAACTTAAATCGAATAGCTTGTTGGACCTTGAATCCTTCGGGGCTCGTCAGTATGACCCCTGCACCACTGATGTCTGACGTTGACGAGCCATCGACATATAGTGTCCATGAAGTCTTTATGGGTTGTGTTTCGGCCACCGATCCCACATCTGGCTCCGAAAACGAACATTCCACGACGAAGTCTGCTAGCGCCTGCCCTTTGATTGCCGTTCGGGGATGATACTCTATCGCGAACTGTGTTAGCTCCATTGCCCATGCCGCCAGTCTTCCAGAAACCTCAGGTCGGTGTAGAATTTTCTTCAACGGCTGATCGGTGTATACCACCACCACCCGACCCTGGAAATAATGCCGAAGTTTTCTGCTTGCAATGATTAAGGCATAGGCGAATTTTTCCAGGTTCGGGTATCGGAGTTCTGCGTCCCGAAGTACGTGGCTGACGTAGTACACGGGGAACTGATTTCCCCCTTTGTCTCGAACCAATGCTGCTCCCACTGCCATCGAACTCGCCGCCAGATAAAGATATAGGGGCTCTGAAGGGATTGGTTTCATCAGCAGAGGTGCCGAAGAAAGATATCGTTTGATCCCTTGGAACGCGTCCTCGCATTCTGAGGTCCACTGGAAGCTTTTCTCGTTCTTGGGTCCTTTCAAGGTGTCAAAAAATGGAAGGCACCTCTCAGCTGATTTAGAGACGAACCTTCGTAGGGCCGCTATCCGACCCGTTAATCTCTGTACATCCTTGTATGACTTTGGTGATTTCATATCCAGGACTGCCTGGATTTTCTCTGGGTTTGCTTCGATTCCCCTTTTGCTGACCAAGTATCCTAGAAATTTACCCGATCCCAATCCAAAAGTGCATTTGGTCGGGTTTAGCCTAAGCTTGCGTTTTCGGACCGTCTCGAAACAGTCCTCCAGATCTTCAAGATGTTCACGGACTGACATGCTTTTAACGATCATGTCGTCTACGTAGACCTCCATGCTCCTCCCCAATTGTTTCGTGAACACCAGGTTCATCATTCGTTGATAAGTTGCCCCGGCATTTAATAGCCCGAAGGTCATTTTTCTGTATGCGTATATCGCCCGATGTGTGATAAAACTTGTCTTCGGGATGTCTTCCTTGTTCATCGAAATCTGGTGGTACCCAGAGAATGCATCCATAAAACTCAACATACCGTATCCCGACGTGGCGTCGATCAGTTGATCTATGTTGGGCAAAGGGTAGAAATCCTTCGGACACGCCCTGTTTAGATCCGTGTAATCAATACACAACCTCCATTTCCCATTTTGCTTCTGGACCAATACCACGTTGGCCAACCACTCCGGGTAATCAATCTCAAAGATGAATTCGGCCTCCAGGAGCTTGGTGATCTCTTCGTCGATAATTTTTTGCCTTTCTGGGGCGAAAATCCTCCGCTTCTGTATGACCGGTTTCTTGTCCGGATCCACGTGCAGCCGGTGTAGAGCCACAGATTCACTTACCCCGGCATGTCGCTGGGTTCCCATGCAAAGATATCGGCATAGACTCGGAGTAATTCTATCAGCCCGGTCCGGAAGGGTTCTGATAACCCCGACCCGATCTTAATTATTTTGTCTTCCTGCCCAGGTACCAATTCTACATCATCAGTTTCTTCGGCCGGAAGAGCAAGTGGCTCCGTGCTTCCCTCCGTGAATGGTTCGATCTCAATGGCCATTGTCTGTTTTTGTTTGCAGACCCCGACCCCTGAAGAAATCAAGCTGTTTCGGTAACACCTTCGGGCTATATCTAGGTCACCTTTTACCTCCCCGATCCCGTTCGGTGTTGGAAACTTGATTTTAAAATGGGGTATTGATGTTACTGCTTGCAGGGCTGCCAAGGTAGGCCTTCCGAGGATCGCGTTGTAAGCCGAGTCTATTTGGACGACAAAAAATTTCACCACTATTTCGACTTGATTAGGTGCCGTACCAAATTTGACTGGCATCTCGATGGTGCCCAACACAAGCACCGGATCTCCACTAAATCCGTACAAGGGGCCTTCCCCTCCCAAATCCATCTTCTTTCCTTGCAGGTCTAACCTCTGATAGGCGTGGGAATACAGGATGTCTACCGAAGACCCGTTATCTATCATCATTCTTTTCATATCCACTATCCCGACCTGAGCCGTTATTACCAACGCACCATCGTGGGGCTCGATGAGATCTGTCGGGTAATCCTCGTCCGTAAACGAGATAGACGTTCCCGGATATGCCCGATCCTTTCTAGGGGTTGACCCCGCAACAGATAGCACTGCCTCCAGAGTCCCACTTCTTTTTCTTCCCGATACCCGTCTAACGGAACCCCCCGAAATGACATCAACTACACCTCGGGCTGGGGGGTTCTGCGGCGTCTTGGTATCCGGGATCTGATCTGTGGTCTCCTCTCTGGGCACCTCGGCATTTCCCCGGCCTGCCACGTATTGTAACAGTTGTCCGTTTTGGACATTTTTCTCGATCATATCCATCAGATTAACGCATGCTTCGGTCGAATGTCTGGTACTCTGATGGTATTCACAATACTTATCCCGACCACGCCTCCCGGGCTTGGTTCGCCTGGGGCATGGCTCGTAGAATGGTTGGTTTTTCATTTCCTGCAGGATTTTCGACCGATCCGCGGTGAGGGGAGTATAGACCTTGCTGACGTTACGGTTGGGTAGTGGAGGCCGGTTGGTACCTGAACCTCCCCCATTAAAGTTTTTCTTTTCCGTTCGGTCTGATTTCCACTGGTTATTGTCCGAACGTTGGTAGATCGGTTTTTCCCGATCTTTAGCTTTCTCGTAAGGTTGTTGGTGTGGTTTGAAATTTCCCAAAGCTTCCTCTATAGCGATGAACCCTTCTGCCCGATGAAAGGCCTCGGTCAAGTCTGCTGGAGGGTTAATCACCAAATCCTTTTCCAGCTTCTTAGATCTCCCGATGTCTAAGCCGGTCGTAAAAAATCCCAGTGCTTGTGGGGAATTCAGCTCCGCTACAGATCCTACTGCCTCTCTAAATCGTTTGACGAACTGACTTAGGGTCTCGTCTGATTTCTGCCGTACTTGCATGAGGGACGCCGTGATCTTCCCTCGTCTTCGGTTGCTGCCGAACCGAGCATGGAATTTTTCACGAAGATCGTTCCATGACCCGATTGATCCTGGTGCCAGGGTCCCCAACCACTCCCTGGCACTCTTCTTAAGTGTTGTAGCGAACATGTGGCATTTGGCCGCATCCGAATGCCCATAGTACGACATCAGGCGATCATATCCATCCGAATGGTCGTAGGGATCTCCCAATCCGTCGTATGTCTCCATCGGGGGCATCTTCTTCTTTGGATCGGCTATCACCCGGTTGATTTCGGGCGAAAAGGGAGATCCTAAACCTGCCGAAGATGTCCCCGTCGAGTTTTTTGTCCCTAGCAACCTTTCTAATTCAGACACTCTCCGGGTAAGGGGGTCGGATCCTTCCTTATGAGGGGACGATCGAGGTTTGTCCCTCCCATAATCAGGAGACGCTTCCCTTTCTAGCCCGGTCCTGCCTCGGTGTTCTGATCGGCGCCCGGCCGAAGGACTCCTCCTCCTGCTCTTTCCATCTCTAGAGCGACTCCGGTGCCTGCTCTGTTCTCTTCTTGCCTCTCCCCGCCGAGGCGATCGGGACCGGCTTCGATTCCTACGCCTTTTGGAACTCACTTCTTGATCCCCGACCATGTTGGCCATCTGTCTCTCCAACTCCAATTATTGTAGCTGGAGCGCCAACATGGCGTCTTTATTCTGGTCCAGTCTCTTCTGCAAGAGAAACTCTCGTTGGTCTCGGCTTCCTGCTCCCCGGTCTTGCCTCACGGGGGCTTGAGAGTGCCTCTCGTCGGCCTGACTCGCCTGATGAGGCGTGTGTTGACTCTCGGGGAAGAGCTTCCGCCGAAGATCATGGACCGGTAACTCTTCTACCTCCTGTATTTTAGACCCCAGTCGGTCCTTCACTGACCCCCTCGCATGAGTTGTTTGGTGGGACTGCTGGGTCTTGGCCCTTTCCGAGACAGCGATATTATCTCTACTCGTCATTATTGCTGCCGAAGAAAAGTATTTGTGGTTGCAAAGAAGCACGCCCTCCTTCTAGCGCCAATGTTAACGCCAAGTTTCGTCCGCGCGTCCAATCACAAAATCCACGCGCTGAATCCTGCACAATAACAGATCACACAGAAGCTTGACGGCCGTACCGCCGGGGGATAGCTCCGGTGTGAGAATAAGCACAGGCCGTTCACAAGGTTTAACAATGGAGGTTTATATGTTTAGTGCTCAAAGTAGATATTACCCGTTAATTGTAACCTTGGCCTTGTATTTATAGAGCTCCCATCACCTTGGTATCCTCTTTTTGTATCAGGGTAGGACTCCAAAATAAGTTAGCTACCATATTTGGGTCCAACACAATCTCCTTAAAAAGTGCAAGTAGAATCCCTTTCCATCACTACATCCAGAGTTACCTTGTTGACGTAGGATTAGGGTTGATGCCCTTAATCACGTAAACTCCTTGTCGCAACAACTCTGCATGTGGACTGCTCATACGCTCAGGCCCAAACCAATAGCCAAACCCAACAGGCCCGAACTCAACCCTCACGACGACCACGGGCCCCAGCCTATTGGGATCGGGTAACCGACCCCGATCTTACATCTCTAAACATACGAGCCCGACCTCCATTGACCCGACCAAAGCCTTCAGAACAAAAGAGGGTCGGGAAAACACTCCCGAACAAGTAGTAATGGTGGTTGCATTAGAAAATGTTGTCTAATTTGAAACAGTACTTGTACGCATAGTAGGAGACAAAAGCAATTGAATATTTGATTATTGAGAGGTTTGGATTTCAGATGTATGAATGACAAGTATTTGTTTAATTGTACAAAGAATATGGTCTTGAAGCTAGACTATCATCTACAAAATGGGCTCGTCCCATACATTTTCAAAACTTATACACTCTAAAAGACTACTCAAATCTTTCCTTTCTTTTCTCCATCTCTTTAACGTCTCTCCATCCTAGTCTGTCCGAAAAAATAAATCTAATACCATCGCTCCACCGTACCATGCACCCACATCATTGATTCACAAGATCTGGCCGGTGATAGAGTTGGAGACGACGAAATCCTTGGACGGAGGAATCCCCAAACTTGCGTAGTTGTCGCTCTCAATCGAACCCTCGTCGGACTCTCTGAAATCCACCACTGCAGATCAAAACCCACCTCCCGCAAATTAAATCCACCTTCACTCCCTCGTCGGACCCTCGTCGCACATGTTTCCCCTTCGTCTTCCACACTAGATCTGATCATCCCCGCTAGATATGAAATCTACACACACATCGCAGTATTTTTTGCTCTTCTCATCTCCGTCAACATCTTTCTTATTCTCTTTGTTATTGTCGTCTTTGTTTTTCTTCGTGATTGGAGAGAGAATTTTCACCTTCTTAGTTTTTTGCTAGATTTCCTCTCGGAGTTTAGATCTGAGAAGAATGGTGGGTTTAGAGAGAGAAAATGAATATGATTTTTTGGGTAATAAAAATTTATTTAGGTGTCAGCCTTGTCAGCAAAATTTGTCCAGATGCCAATCACGTTTGTCTACGTGGTATGTCTGTTAACGGGAGGGGCACATTAGACCCAAAAATTATAACGTTAGGAATATTTTTGGAAAAATAAAGTATAGGGTGCATGTTGGACATCGGGAAAAATGTCAGGAGCATTTTTGTACCTTTGCCCTATATATATATATATATATATATATATATAATTATTTGGATTCAATATCTTTTATGGTTAAAAGAATTGAAGTTATTAGAATTAGACAAATCATGAAGCAACCCTTTTGAGTTATCAACGTCCTTCTGAAACTCGGTGTTGGATGAAGTAGTACTGAATATTCTTCTTTGCTGCTTGATTTTCCTTTTTGGATGTGTAGAACGAGGGATAAAAACTCCGATACCTTTGCTTTGATCTCTTTTACAAAACCGTACCGTATCAATCATAAGCTATTTTATGTGTAGTTTTGAATTTATCAAACCACACCTAAACGGTTTCGTGTGCGATTTGGGCTTCAAAACACATCATACTTACCCATACATTTAACCCTAATCCACAACAAATTCAAATAAATTTAAAATTTAAATTATCAAACAAAAAAGCCCTAATTAATTACCTCATAAGTCCAAAATACATCAAATAAATTGAATTGAGTTTAAACCCAAGTTTGCAACCAACAACAAATTCAAACAAATTATAAATTTTAAATTATCAAATAAAAAATGTAAGACCCCAATTTTTTTTAATAAAGATGAGTTTTCTATAAATATCATTTTTAAATATTATGAAATAAATTTGATATAATGTTATAGTTGTGGGTAATATTTATAAATTTTACAAAGTACGCAAGTTGTTGTATAATATTCGATTGGTCGGGAAATATTCGTTTTAATAGGGAATATTCGTACGACGACACAATTATTGGTGGACCCCACAACGAAATTATTGTCGAATTGAGAAAACGACAAAAATATTTTATGAAAATAACGGCGGAAGTTTTACCGTTAATACTGTTGAACTACTCAGTAGTAAAAGTACAGTAATACGCGTGGTTGCATAATAGTACACGGTATTGATTATTGATGCTTATGTGATAAGTCACTCAGTTTTGTTTTATTAGTATTATTAATGTAATAAAACAGAAAAACTTTTTATATAAAATAGAATATTTTTATAAAGTTATCTCTTTTATTAGACTATAAATAGAATATATTATATTCTATTATGCATAGTGTTTTGTATAGTAAAATCTTTTTATATAAAACAGAATACTTTTATAAAGTTATTTGTTTTATTAGATTTTAAATAGAATATATTATATTTTATTATGCATAGTGTTTGCATAGTAAAATCTTTTTATATAAAACGGAATACTTTTATAAAGTTATTCGTTTTATTAGATTATAAATAGAATATATTATATTTTATTTAAAAGATTTTGCTTTAGATATGGATCGTCCGATTAAAAGTAAATCAATATGGTCCGTTCATGAATTAGTTACTATGCAGTCCATTCTTCTATAAATAGAAGCTCATTCCTTCATTATTTCTTACCAATTCACTGAAACTCTAGAGAGAGAAATTATAGAGAGAAAGAAGAAAAGTATTCTGCTACTTCACTACTCCTATATCCAGTACTCTTCTTCTTAAGGTAAGGGGTATTATTTCTTTTGTATTCATGAAGAGAACTTCTGTTATTCTATTATTTATTATTCTGTTGGAATAACCTGTATACGCAGGCTATTCTATACTTGGTGAACTTCTTCTGTTATTCCATTATTTATTATTCTGTTAGAATATCCTGTCTGTGCGTTTTACGCCGGACCTGATTTCGTCTTTATTATTCTGTTGGAATATCATGTCTGTGCGTTTTACGTCGGACCTGGTTCCGTCTTTATTATTCTGTTGGAATATCATGTCGGTGCGTTTACGCCGGACCTGGTTCCATTATTTATTATTCTGTCGGAATATCCTGTCGGTGCGTTTACGCATGACCTGGTTCCATTATTTATTTTTCTGTTAGAATAACCTGTCTGTGCGGTCTATCGCATGCTTGATGAATTCTTTTGTTATTCCATTCTTTATTATACTCAGTTGGTTAAAATTTTGGCTTTTATATTCCATAAAATTAGTGAAATATCTTTGATATTTGCGCTTCATCTAGTATCTTTTCATGAAAATATTCTTCTGAGTATTCTTAAATTTTACTCTACAAAGCAGTATCATGTTGACAATTTGGACGTTGTTGGTTCCTGGATAAATTAATTCTTGAACTTGTTTTATTGAATTCTTATATCATTGTCATCATCCTCATGTTTATATTTTGTTGAAAGCCATCTGTGGCATGTAGTGCATAGATGGACTTGGTATGATTATAACCAGGGATTATTCGGTATAATCATGACCGTAATGTTACAAATGATGTGGTAAAAGTCCTCATTGACTCGTAGCGCATTGATGGACAGTTATTGGCATGATCATGACCATTGATGAATACACGAATATCCTTGGCCCATAGTGCATGGATAATTTGTGGTTGTGATACTAATGAATATCCTTGGCTGTGACAACCCCAAAATAGGTCCATTCCACCCAACCTATTCTGAGTCGCCAAATACATGGTACAGAAAATAACTACAACTTTATTACAACAATTGTCGTGTAAAATACAACAACACATATGTTATGAGTTTTGATACAAATATATATACTAACTGTGACTCTTGACACCAACTTGGATAGCACGTCACAATGACACCTTGCATAAAGGTACAGTCAAAAACTGTTTTAAAAATTAAAATCTTTGGGAAGTGCTCAAAGAAACCTTCGTACATGGGAGGATATGCGTCTAGGTTATGATAGATATCATATGTCCACAGAATTATCCTTGGTTGACCCAATAGACCCCAAAGAAAAATAAAAAGATTACTATCATATTATTTTTAATGGTAAGTCTTCTCTTGACATATCATTATCTCCACTGTCTCTAATTGAGAATTATACTTCAAACAAACACCAAGATTATATAGGTAGTGCTCGTAGATATACTCAGCAAGTGGATGTGCACAACTGTGTCTTATGATGACACGAGGTTGTATGTCATTAGACATCTTGTATGATAGTGACAAAACACCCTTCCAACGTTGGGTTCGCCTCACCCTATATGATTCACCAAATATAACTGCTAAATGATGTATACAACACACTTTTCTATACTGGTTAGGGAGAACTCCATAGCTAGAGACCACTGTTCTATTAATTGTTACCCCCGCTCGGCCCAGCTATACTCTTATTACCTGAAAAGAATTGTGAAGTAAAAGGGTGAGCTCAACTAGCCCAGTAAAGAATACCATGACTAAAGATAAATAAATTATCAATAGCCTTCAATAGTAATAAATTAGAGATTTAGAACATATGGTAGATGTGAGACCCCAGATTTTATGAATAAATATTTAATTTTCTCGAAATAATTATGGTGTGGATTTGATATAATATTATAGTTGTGGGTATTATTTATAAATTTTGCAAAGTAAGCAAGTTGTTATAAAATATTCGTTTGGTCGGGGAATATTATTTTTGTCGGGGAATATTCGTACGACGGCACAATCATTGGTGGACCCCACAACAGAAGTATAGTCGTAGTTAGAAAATGACAAAATTATCTTTCTATAAAAATAACGGCTGAGGTGTTACCGTTAAAACCGTTAAAACTGTTGAACTACCCGGTAGTAAAAGTACAGTAATACGCGTGGTTACATAGTAGCACACGGTATTGATTATTGATGCTTACGTGAGAAGTCACTCAGCTATACTCAATTATTGCTACAGTAATTGCTGCATCATATTTCTTAAATTATTTTCATAATATCATCTGTATAATATGTTATATTATTAAATCAATAATTGAGACGTTGTGGTAAGTTTGGTTATTTTTATAGGGGGCCATATGTCATCATCTAAGAGTCTCTTCGTCAATAGTAATTACCGTCGTCAATAGTAATTACTGTCGTCAATAGTAATTACCGTCGTCAATAGTATTTATCTTGATCAATAGTATTTACCTTGGTCAATAGTAATTATCGTCGTCAATAGTATTTACCTTGGTCAATAGTAATTACCTTCGTCAATAGTATTTATCTTGGTCAATAGTATTTACCTTGGTCAATAGTAATTACTTTCGTCAATAGTAGTTGTCCCTTCAATATTACCAAGAGTCATTTGACCCTTCGTTAAGACCAAGAGTCATTTGACCCTTCGTTAAGACCAAGAGCCACCCTCAGTTTTTCTATAAATAGAGGCCTAGGGCTTCATTATTTTTCACGAATTCATTCAAGCTATAGAGAGAGAAAGTATAGAGAGAATAAGATAGAGAGAATAAAAGTATTCTGCTACTTCACTTTTCCAATATCCAGTTCTTTTAAGGTAGGGAATATTATTTCTTTTATATTCATGAAGAGGACTTCTGTTATTACATTCTTTATTATTCTGTTGGAATAACCAGTATACGCGGTCTACCTTATACTTGGTGACATTCTTCTATTATTCTGTTGGAACATCCTGTCTGTGTGTTTTACACCGGACCTGGTTCCGTCTTGTTATTATTCTATTGGAACATCCTGTCTGTGTGTTTATGCTAGACCTGGTTTCATTATTTATTATACTGTTCTTTATTATTATGTCGGAATATCCTGTCTGTGCGTTTACGCCGGACCTGGTTCCATTATTTATTATTCTGTCGGAATATCCTGTCTGTGCTTTTACGCCGGACCTGGTTCCATTATTATTATTCTGTTAAGAATAACTTGTCTGTGCGGTCTATCGCATGCATGGTGATTTCTTTTGTTATTCCATTCTTTATTATACTCAGTTGATTAAAACTTTGACTTCTATACTCTATGAAATTAGTGGAATATCCTTGATATTTGCGCTTCATCTAGTATCTATTTATAAAAATATTCTCCTAATCATTCTTGAATTTTACTCCACAAAGCCGTATCATGTTGACAATTTGGACGTTGTTAATTCTTCGATGATGTGGATAATTTTATTAAGCTGAGTCCCAGCGATCACAGTGTTGGAAAATTTTTTAAATCATAAAAGATAGTAGAGTTTATTTTCTACTTGACTCTCTTAATGGATTGCTTGTTCCGCTACAGTTAAACTTGATGTCTATTGTATTTTATCAGTTTAACATTGTTGAAGGCTAATGATAATTTATTCTGCATTATCTTAGTCATAATATTTCTTACTGGACTAGTTGAGCTCACCCTTTCTTTCACTGTTCTCTTCAGGAAATGAGAACGTAGCTGGGGCAAGTCGGGGAACGGAGTGATGGTCCGAATGATAGTATTAGTTAGTAGTCCTCACTATTCTATGTAATAGTGTGTTAATAAATGTAATGATGACTCCTTTTGAGTATGAATACTCTCTAGAAGATAATATTTGTATTCAAACTCACAGTTTATGTTTTGTCGTATTGTACACGACAGTTGTATTAGTAAGTTGTATTTGTATTCTGTACTATGTATCTGACGACCCAAGATGGGTGATGTATACCTAATTTTGGGGGCGTCACAGTAGATGATAAAATTTTTCAACCATTGTTGCAGCGGAACGAGCAATCCATTAGAAGAGTCAAATAGGCCATAAAGTCTATTATCTCCTCCATGTTAAAAATCTACCAATAATATTTTATCTTTGTAACATCAATCAACAGTTCTGGTCCATAATCATATGAATAACTCATAATCATAATTATGGTTCTAAATTCCTCTTCGCATACAGGACGAAGATAATTTTCATCTCCTGTTTTTACCTGAAATATCAAATATCATGGTTATACCAAATTATATTTCCTGTTCATAATCATACTGATAAATTCATCTTTGTACTACGGGCCAAAGATATTCGTCAACAGTTCATCTTTGCACTACTGGCCAAAGATATTCAACCACAGATCATCTTTGCACTACATGCCAAAGATATTCAACAACAGATCATCTTTGCACTACAGGCCAAATATATTAATATCTCAAAGAAATATATAATCATTTCAGAATTTATATAAACAATAATTATAACCATGTTGATCAATTCACCTTTGCACTTAAGCTAAAGATATTCAATTATAAATTCAATGGTCATGATCATACTAGTCAACAATTTAACTTTGCACTACTGGCCAAAGAGAACTCATAGTCACGATCATACCAATAATTTACCCATCTTTACACTCAAGTCATAGAGAAATATCATCATTAGAGTTATAAAAATGTTATATATAATAGTAAAATCAATATAATCAAAATATCTAGATTTAATCTCAAGAGTAATATTAATAAATCAACTATAATTTGGTTAGAAAAAAAAACCAATTTTGTCATGAATAGTAACTCGTGAATAGTAATCCATGAATAGTAACTTCGTGAATAGTAACTCATGAATAGTAACTCGTGAATAGTAACTCATGAATAGTTAACCCGACACAAAAAGGTAGAAATTCTACAATAAAATCCATACTAATATTTCAATATAATGATATTAAAAGAATAACATCATTATGAAGAATATAGAATCCCTTAATATCCCTTACCTCAAAAGAGCTGCACTTCTGACTGGATATCAGATATAACGCTGAAGAAAACTTGCACTGATGAATAGAAACTCACCAAGTATCTAAATACTCACAAAATACACTCGATAATCTAGAGAGAAAAAGTGAGAAAACTTATGAATTCTGGTGTGATTTTCAATTCTAGCTTAGCCCTCTATTTATAGAAAAATGTTAGCACGCCGAAGCAGATTTGACCTGCTACCTGATGGCTTTACCTGCTACTATTCCACCCACCAAAATCAGCCATCTTCCCCAACAACCAAAAGTGGGGCCCACCCATTTCTAGAATTTTTTACCAAAATCATTTATTAACTTAATTTCTGAATCAGTCACCTCTGAAAATTCATAATAAATCATTTGTTCATTTTTAACGGTTCAAAATTTATGAACATATACTCAACTTATATGTGTATAACATATTCAAAAATCACAACAATCCAACGGTCAGATTAAAAATTATAACTCACACAATAAAGCTGTAAGAACACTGATTTGATTTTTTAATACCTCCAATCTGATAAAATACTGATAAAATACCTCAACATTAATTTCTTCATTTATAACCACATAAATAAATTCATCATTTATATCCACATCAAATAAATATTTCATTATCATATAGATCAATAATTAATTATTCACAAATAATATTACAGAATCACAATAATGACAACCAGGCAGTTCCCAGGAAAGAGAGGGTTTTCCGATAAGAATTTCTCCTTACTGGCGCGAAATTAGATGACCAAACCTCTCATTGACAAAACTTTATAGACATTGTCAATAATATTATCTAATAATATTATTCAAATAATATGAATTAATATCTGATAATGGAAAATACTGTGCAGTGACAATTATTGAAATAATAATAATATAAAATATCAATGCATCAATTATTGAATCAATAAAATAAAATATTGAACATTAATTACTGTAATAATTATTGAGTAGTGTTTTCTTACGTAAGAATCAATAATTCAAAAATACTGTGTAATACCGTGTGCTACTGTGCAACTACGCGTATTACTGTATTTTAACTACCAGGTATTCCAACAGTGTTAACGGTAACGATTACGCTGTTATTTATAAAAATTCAAATTTATCATTTTTTTCATCCGACAGTTATTCTGTTATGGGGCCCACAAATGGCTGCGCCGTCGTACGAATATTCCCCGACAACAAGAATATTCCACGATCAAACGAATATTCCCCAACAGAAATGAGTATTTTATAACCACTTGCGTATTTTGAAAATTTTATTTATATCACCCTGAACTTTAACTTTTTTTTATCAATTTAACCATTTACTAAATAGGAAAATTGAATACTTTTATTTAATAAAATTCGGGGTCTTACATTGGCCGTAGTGCAGGGATGATGTGGATTATTTATTAAGCTGAGTCTTAGCGATAAAAGTGATAAAAACCTTTTAAATCATAAAAAATAGTAGATTTTATTCTCTACTTGACTCTTTTAATGGATTGCTTGTTCCGCTGCAGTTAAACTTGATGTTTGTTATATTTTATCAGTTTAACACTGTTGAAGGCTAACGATAATTTATTATGTATTATCTTAGTCATAATATTTCTTACTGGGCTAGTTGAGCTCACCCTTTTGCTTTCATTGTTCTCTTCAGGAAATGAGAACGTAGCGGGAACTAGTCAAAAAACGGAGTGACGGTTCAGATGATAGCATTAGTAGTCCTCACTATTCTATGAAATAGTGTGAAAATAAATGTATTGAGGACTTATTTTGAGTTTGAATTCTGTTTAAAAGAAAGTGTTGTATTTAAACTCATAGCTTATGTTTTACACGACAGTTGTATAATTAAGTTTTATTTGTATTTTGTACCATGTATTTGACGACTCAGAATAGGTGATGTATACCTATTTTGGGGGCGTCACAAAAAAGTCCTTATTTAGTTAAATTTTAAGTCTAAGGGGCGAGGGGTAGAGACTAGAGAGCAAAGACTGAAATGGAATGAGAAAAGGAGTCGAAGTCGCTTGGTTGTCGCTGAGAAGAGGAGAAGTCGCGGTGGAGAGATAACTCTAAAGAAGTACCTGAAATGACTAAATGAACATTTGTTTCAAACTTTTAGGCTTTCAGCCAAACAGAGAACGAGTTAGTATGCTCTCTGACTCACTGCATGTACTTTGTAGAATTAGATTAGAATGAAACTGTTTTCTTTTACCCTCACCAAGTTTAACTTTTCTATATAATATGCCCCCTTAAATTTATTAACTTATATTATTATGCCCCTACCTTTATACCTCAAAAAAAACAAAATAAAAAAAAGTCAGCATAGGTAGCTCCCTATGCTGCCCTCCAACTCCATCTGCCCATAAACGTGGTACATATTGTTGCACCAAATGGCAAACTTCGCAACATATTACTCCCTCCGTCCCATAATATATGATGTTTTAGAGTTGTTCACACGAAATAAAAAAATAATTATATAACATTAAATATAATATCAATTGTCTATAATACTCTTAAATTCTCATAATTACCATACTTATCTCATTCTCTCTCGCATCTGTAATATTTTTTAATTAGGGATAATTTTGAAAAGATTATAATTGATTCTTCTAAATTATATAAAACGATAAATAATTAAAAAAAATAAAATCATCTAAAAGGACCTATATTATGGGGTGGAGGGAGTAGTATTTGGTGAGGTGATTGAACAGTACAGTACAATTATTAATTTGTTTGGAGTTTGGACCACAATTCATTTATATTTGTTTTTATTTTATTTTACTTTTATGGAGATTTATCTAAATAGATCAGAAACAAGCAAACATAGCCAATCAGACTACTATTTGTCCCCTACAAATAGACCTGGCAAAATATGGTTATGGGTTGGTTTTAATTTTTAAAATATGGTTAACCAACCATTTAAGAACTAAAACCATATTAACCATTTTTAATATGGATAATATGGGTTGGAACCATATGGTTATGGTTAAAAATCATATTAACCATTTTAAGATGTTTTGACTTTTAAACAAAATTTTTTAAAAATAAAATTAATATATAATATAGATAGAGAGACGAATATAAGGGGGGTGGGTGGGTAGGTGGGGTGAGGGTGGGGTGGGTAGGGGTAGAGGTAGGGGTAGGGGTAGAGGGTGGGTGATGTATACATTATAATAGCCTAATATTAATTTTTTTTGGGAATGGTGGGAGTGGGGGGTGCTTGGGGTGTATAGGGGTAGGGGGTGGAGTAGGGGGTAGGGGTAGGTAGGATGGGTGGGGTGGTGGGGGTGGGGTGTATACATAATCACACAATATTATTTTTTTGGTGGAGGTGGAGGTGGAGGTGGGGGTGGGGGTGGGGGGGTGGGGTGAGTGGGTGGATGGATGGGTGGGTGGGGTGGGGGTAAGAGGTGTATACATAATCACATAATATTTTTTTAGTGGGGTGGGGGTGGGGTGGGTGGAGGTGGGTGTGGGGTGGGCGTGGAGGGTGGGGATAATGGATGTATACATAATCACATAATATAATTTTTTGGTTTGGTGGGTTGGGTGGGGGTGGGGTAAGGGGTGTATACATAATAACATAAATTTTTTTTTGGTGGGGGTGGGGGTAGGGGTGGGTTGGGTAAGAGTGAGGGTAAGGGGTGTATACATAATCACATAATATAATTTTTTTGTGGGGTGGGGTAGGGTGAGGGTGAGTGGGGTAGGGGTGGGGTGGGAGTAAGGGGTGGGTGGGGGTAGTGGTGGGGTAGGGTAAGGGTGGGTAGGGGTGAGGGTAGGGGGTGGGTGTGGGGTAGGGGGTGGGTGGGAGTAGGGGTGTTCAAAAAATTTGGTTTTTTAGATTTTTTACCCAACCGGTTGAAACCGGTACCGGCGGTACCGATTTTTTTCGGTTTCAGTTTTTTCGGTACCGGTTTTTCGATTTTTTTAAACTTTTCGGCACCGGTAGCGGTAATAAAAATTTTGAATTCGGTAAATACCGAAAAACCGAAATTTTTTTCACCAACTTTTAAGTTACTGCAAACTTACTTCTTCCCATAGCAGTTAGTTCGTGGTGTAAGGATTCTTCCCATAATTATTAATTTTTCCCATAGCAGCTGGTGACAATAATGAAATAAAAATTGTAAAAAGGTGGCAATAAATTCTATATATGTGTTGAAATATGTAACGCCCCCAAAATAGGTCCATTCCATCCAACCCATTCTGAGTCGTCAAATACATGGTACAGAAAATAACTACAACTCTATTACAACAATTGTCGTACAAAATACAACAACACATATGCTATGAGTTTGAATACAAATATATACCAAATGTGACACATGTCCCAACCGTGGACAGCACCTCATAGTAACACCTTACATAAAGGTATAGTCAAAAACTATTTTAGAAATTAGAATATTTGGAAAGTGCTCAAGGAAACCTTCGTACATGGGAGGTCATACTTCTAGGTTATGATAGATATCATATGACCACAGAATTATCCTTGGTTGACCCAATAGACCCCAAAGAAAAACGAGAAGATTACTATCATATTCTTCCCAATGGCGAGTCTTCTCTTGACTTATCATTATCTCCACTGTCTCTAATTGAGAATTATACTTCAAACAAACACCAAGATTATATAGGTAGTGCTCGTAGATATACTCAGCAAGTGGATGAGCACAACCCTGTCTTATGATGACACGAGGTTGTATGTCATTAAACATCTTGTATGATAATGACGAAACACTCTTCCAACATTGGGTTCGCCTCACCCTATTTTATTCACCAAATATAACTACTAAATGATGACCACCGTTCTATTTTCTTGTTACCCCCGCTCGACCCAGCTACACTCTTATTACCAGAAAGAAATTGTGAAACAGAAGGGTGAGCACAACTAGCCCAGTAAAGAATATCATGACTAAAGATAAATAAATTATCAATAGTCTTCATCAGTAATAAATCAGAGATTTAGAACATATGGTAGATGATAAAAATTTTCAACCATAGTTGCAGCGGAACGAGCAATCCATTAGAAGAGTCAAATAGACTATAAAGTCTATTATCTTCTCCATGTTAAAAATCCACCAACAATATTTTATCCATGTAACATCAATCAACAGTTCTGGTCCACAATCATATAAATAACTCATAATCATAATTATTATTCTAAATTTTTCTTCGCACCCATGACGAAGAATATTTTCATCACCTGTCTTTACCTGAAACATCAAAGATCATGATTATACCAAATCACAGTTCCTGTTCATAATCATACTAATAAATCCATCTTTGCACTATGGCCAAAGATATTCAACAACAGTTCATCTTTGCACTACAGGCCAAAGATATTCATCAACAGACCATCTTTGAACTACAGGCCAAAGATATTCAACAACAGTTCATCTTTGCACTACGGGCCAAAGATATTCATCAACAATTCATATTTGCACTACAGGCCAAATATATTCATATCTCAAAGAAATATATAATCATTTCAGAATTTATATAAACAATAATTATAACCATGTTGATCAATTCACCTTTGCACTTAAGCTTAAGATATTCAATTATAAATTCAATGGTCATGATCATACCAGTCACAATTCAACTTTGCACTACAGGCCAAAGAGAACCCTAGTCATGATCATACCAATAATCTACCCATCTTTACACTCCAGTGAAAGAGAATTTCAACATCAGGGTTATAAAAATGTTATATATGATAATAAAAATAATATGATCAACATATAGTTTTAATCTCAAGAGTAATATTCGTAACTCATGAATAGTAACTTCGACACAAAAAGGTAGAAATTTCATAATAAAATTCATACCAATATTTCGGTATAATGATATTGAAAGAATAACATTTCTTAAATTTATAAATAATTTATTTTAACTGTTTACACTTTACTAAAATAATGTATTTAATCATTCTAAAATATCAAACTCATAAGATTTCATCACCAATAATCATAACCCTCATCAAAAATCTGCATATACCTCATATAGGATTCTCAAGTCATAAAATCCTATTTTCCAATTTTCTTACTTCATATAACATATTTAATTCATTTACGCATAACTAGACCATTTTCATGAAAAATACCAAATCAATTACAAAAATATTTCTTTTCTAGGATTTAGCATAATATAGTCCCATAGTGAACATATATTTTTCTCAGAATTTTTAAAATTCATTTACTATTTTTCATATAGCCAAAACAGTCGAATATTTAGACATTTATCAAAAATTGTACTTTTATCTAAAAATTCTGAAATTGACAGAGTATACTCCTATCATATACATGTACTCCCAATATAAATTTCATCAATTTTGGAGTTAATCACAAGGAGTTATAAGCGGTTACTTTTAAAATAGTCTTTTCTCATAAAATTCATAACTCTTAATCTATACATCCAAAAATCACCATTTTTGGACACAATCAATAAAACTCATCAAAATATCATTTCAAATTTTTCCAGAATTTTCTGAAGGTCAGAAGAAGTACGAACTGAAAAACATAATAGCCCTTAAAATCCCTTACTATCCCTTACCTCAAAAGTACAGTATTTCTGACTGGAATACAAAGCCGAAAGAAACTTGCACTGAATAGAAACTCTCAAAGTATCTAAATACTCACAAAATATGCTTCATAATATAGAGAGAGAAAGAGAGAAAGCTTATGTTTCTGGTGTGATTTTCAATTCTAACTTAGCCCTCTATTTATAGGAAAATATTAGCACGCCGAAGCAGACTTAACCTGCAACCTGATGACTTTACCTGCTACTATTTTCACCCACCACATTTGAATAAAAATCTCAGCACATTTCTTCACCAACCAAGAGGGAGCCCACCAATTCTAGAATTTTTCACCAAAATGATTAACTCCGAAAATTCAACAATTTCTGAACCAGTCATCTCGTAAAATTCGTAACAAATCATTCGTTCATTTTTAACGATTCAAAATTTATGGACATATACTCAACTTATATATGTATAACATATCCAAAAATTACTATGATCCAACGGTCGGATTAAAAATTATAACCCCCGCAAAATAACTCAAAAACCCTAATTTGATTTTTTTAATACCTCTCTTCCGACAAAAATACTGATAAAACACCTCAACATTAACTCCTTCATTTATAACAACATAAATAAATTCATTATTTATATCCACATCAAATAAATATTTCATTATCATATAAATTAATAATTAATTATTCACAAATAATATTACAGAATCACAATAATGACAACCAGGAAGTTCCCAGGAAAGAGGGGGCTTTTCAATAAGAATTTCTCCTTACTGACGCGCAATTAGGTGACCAAACCTCTCCTTAGACAGAACTTTCTAGACATTACCAATAATGTTATCTAATAATATTATTCAAATAATATGAATTATTGATCTGATAATGGGAAATACTGTGCAGTGACAATTATTGAACAACAATAATATAAAATTTCAACATAGCAATTATTGAATCAATAAAATAAAATATTAAACAGTAATTACTGTAACAATTATTGAGTAGTGCCTTCTTACGTAAGAATCAATAATTTCAAAAATAATATGCAATACCGTGTGCTACTGTGCAATAACGCGTATTACTGTATTTTAACCACCGGGTATTCCAACAGTGTTAACGGTAACAACTACGCCGTTATTTGTAAAAACTCAAATTTATCGTTTTCTTCATCCGACAGTTATTCTGTTATGGGGCCCACAAATGTCTGCGCCGTCGTACGAATATTCCCCGACAGAAAGAATATTCCACGACCAAACGAATATTCCCCGACAACAATGATTATTTTATAACCACTTGTTTATTTTGAAAATTTTTCACATTTCACCTAAAACTTTAACTTTTTATCAATTTAACCATTTACTGAATTGTAATTATAAGAAAAATTAAATACTTTTATTTCATAAAATTCGGGGTCTTACAATTTCCCCTCCTTATGAAATTTCATCCCCGAAATTTACGTACCTGGTATTTCGAAGAGTTGAGAATACCTTGCTTTCATTTCATATTTCATCTTCCCTGTCCTCATGATTTCTCCATTGCTCATCTCCTATAATTCAGATATCATTCTAGAATACAGCTTCAAAACAAAGGTTAATTGAACAAATTAACATATCACATAATATTTCGATATTATGACTGACCAACAAATAAGCTTAGGTAGGGCATACTAGCGAAGGATTTACTCATCTCTCCCCTCCTAGTTCTATTCCCCGATCTCCGCCAGAGATCATATCCCTAAGCTCTGATACCAAATTGTAACGCCCCCAAAATAGGTCCATTCCATCCAACCCATTCTGAGTCGTCAAATACATGGTACAGAAAATAACTACAATTCTATTACAACAATTGTCGTACAAAATACAACAACACATATGCTGTGAGTTTGAATACAAATATATACCAAATGTGACACATGTCCCAACCGTGGACAGCACCTCACAGTAACACCTTACATAAAGGTATAGTCAAAAACTGTTTTAGAAATTAGAATATTTGGGAAGTGCTCAAGGAAACCTTCGTACATGGGAGGTCATACTTCTAGGTTATGATAGATATCATATGACCACAAAATAATCCTTGGTTGACCCAATAGACCCCAAAGAAAAATGAGAAGATTACTATCATATTCTTCCCAATGGCGAGTCTTCTCTTGACTTATCATTATCTCCACTGTCTCTAATTGAGAATTATACTTCAAACAAACACCAAGATTATATAGGTAGTGCTCGTAGATATACTCAGCAAGTGGATGAGCACAACCCTGTCTTATGATGACACGAGGTTGTATGTCATTAAACATCTTGTATGATAATGACGAAACACTCTTCCAACATTGGGTTCGCCTCACCCTATTTTATTCACCAAATATAACTACTAAATGATGACCACCGTTCTATTTTCTTGTTACCCCCGCTCGACCCAGCTACACTCTTATTACCAGAAAGAAATTGTGAAACAGAAGGGTGAGCACAACTAGCCCAGTAAAGAATATCATGACTAAAGATAAATAAATTATCAATAGTCTTCATCAGTAATAAATCAGAGATTTAGAACATATGGTAGATGATAAAAATTTTCAACCATAGTTGCAGCGGAACGAGCAATCCATTAGAAGAGTCAAATAGACTATAAAGTCTATTATCTTCTCCATGTTAAAAATCCACCAACAATATTTTATCCATGTAACATCAATCAACAGTTCTGGTCCACAATCATATAAATAACTCATAATCATAATTATTATTCTAAATTTTTCTTCGCACCCATGACGAAGAATATTTTCATCACCTGTCTTTACCTGAAACATCAAAGATCATGATTATACCAAATCACAGTTCCTGTTCATAATCATACTAATAAATCCATCTTTGCACTATGGCCAAAGATATTCAACAACAGTTCATCTTTGCACTACAGGCCAAAGATATTCATCAACAGACCATCTTTGAACTACAGGCCAAAGATATTCAACAACAGTTCATCTTTGCACTACGGGCCAAAGATATTCATCAACAATTCATATTTGCACTACAGGCCAAATATATTCATATCTCAAAGAAATATATAATCATTTCAGAATTTATATAAACAATAATTATAACCATGTTGATCAATTCACCTTTGCACTTAAGCTTAAGATATTCAATTATAAATTCAATGGTCATGATCATACCAGTCACAATTCAACTTTGCACTACAGGCCAAAGAGAACCCTAGTCATGATCATACCAATAATCTACCCATCTTTACACTCCAGTGAAAGAGAATTTCAACATCAGGGTTATAAAAATGTTATATATGATAATAAAAATAATATGATCAACATATAGTTTTAATCTCAAGAGTAATATTCGTAACTCATGAATAGTAACTTCGACACAAAAAGGTAGAAATTTCATAATAAAATTCATACCAATATTTTGGTATAATGATATTGAAAGAATAATATTTCTTAAATTTATAAACAATTTATTTTAACTGTTTACACTTTACTAAAATAATGTATTTAATCATTCTAAAATATCAAACTCATAAGATTTCATCACCAATAATCATAACCCTCATCAAAAATCTGCATATACCTCATATAGGATTCTCAAGTCATAAAATCCTATTTTCCAATTTTCTTACTTCATATAACATATTTAATTCATTTACGCATAACTAGACCATTTTCATGAAAAATACCAAATCAATTACAAAAATATTTCTTTTCTAGGATTTAGCATAATATAGTCCCATAGTGAACATATATTTTTCTCAGAATTTTTAAAATTCATTTACTATTTTTCATATAGCCAAAACAGTCGAATATTTAGACATTTATCAAAAATTGTACTTTTATCTAAAAATTCTGAAATTGACAGAGTATACTCCTATCATATACATGTACTCCCAATAAAAATTTTATCAATTTTTGAGTTAACCACAAGGAGTTATAAGCGGTTACTTTTAAAATAGTCTTTTCTCATAAAATTCATAACTTTTAATCTATACATCCAAAAATCACCATTTTTGGACACAATCAATAAAACTCATCAAAATATCATTTCAAATTTTTCCAAAATTTTCTGAAGGTCAGAAGAAGTACGAACTGAAAAACATAATAGCCCTTAAAATCCCTTACTATCCCCTACCTCAAAAGTACAGTATTTCTGACTGGAATGCAAAGCCGAAAGAAACTTGCACTGAATAGAAATTCTCAAAGTATCTAAATACTCACAAAATATGCTTCATAATATAGAGAGAGAAAGAGAGAAAGCTTATGTTTCTGGTGTGATTTTCAATTCTAACTTAGCCCTCTATTTATAGGAAAATGTTAGCACGCCGAAGCAGACTTAACCTCCAACCTGATGGCTTTACCTGCTACTATTCCCACCCACTACATTTGAATAAAAATCTCAGCACATTTCTTCACCAACTAAGAGTGGGGCCCACCAATTCTAGAATTTTCTACTAAAATGATTAACTCCGAAAATTTAACAATTTCTGAACCAGTCATCTCGTAAAATTCGTAACAAATCATTCGTTCATTTTTAACGGTTCAAAATTTGTGGACATATACTCAACTTATATATGTATAACATATCCAAAAATTACTACGATCCAACGGTCGGATTAAAAATTATAACCCCCGCAAAATAACTCAAAAACCCTAATTTGATTTTTTTAATACCTCCCTTTCGATAAAAATACTGATAAAACTCCTCAACATTAATTCCTTCATTTATAACAACATAAATAAATCCATCATTTATATCCACATCAAATAAATATTTCATTATCATATAAATCAATAATTAATTATTCACAAATAATATTACAGAATCATAATAATGACAACGAGGAGGTTCTCAGGAAAAGGGGGTTTTTCAATAAGAATTTCTCCTTACTAGACAGAACTTTCTAGACATTGCTAATAATGTTATCTAATAATATTATTCAAATAATATGAATTATTGATCTGATAATGGAAAATACTGTGCAGTGACAATAATTGAACAACAATAATATAAAATTTTAACGTAGCAATTATTGAATCAATAAAATAAAATATTGAACAGTAATTACTGTAACAATTATTGAGTAGTGCCTTCTTACGTAAGAATCAATAATTTCAAAAATACTATGCAATACCGTGTGCTACTGTGCAATAACGCGTATTACTGTATTTTAACAATTATTGGTCATGTTCATCTCAACATCTGTTCATCTTTGCACTACTGACCAAAGATATTCAACAACAAGTCATCTTTACACTACGGGCCAAAAATATTCATCAACAATTCATCTTTACACTACAGGCCAAAGATATTCTTCAACAGTTCATATTTGCACTACAGACCAAATATATTCATCAACAGTTCATATTTGCACTACAGGCCAAATATATTAATATCTCAAAGAAATATATAATCATTTCAGAATTTATATAAACAATAATTATAACCATGTTGATCAATTCACCTTTTCACTTAAGCTAAAGATATTCAATTATAAATTCAATGGTCATGATCATACCAGTCACAATTCAACTTTACACTACTGGCCAAACAGAACCCATAGTCTTGATCATACCAATAATCTACCCATCTTTACACTCAAATGAAAGAGAATTTCAACATCAGGGTTATAAAAATGTTATATATGATAATAAAAATAATATGATCAACATATAGATTTAATTTCAAGAGTAATATTCATAAATCAACTATAATTTGGTTAGAAAAAAAAACCAATTTTATCGTGAATAGTAACTCGTGAATAGTAACTCATGAATAGTAACTCATGAATAGTAACCCATGAATAGTAACTCATGAATAGTAATCTCGACATGAAAAAGGTAAAAAATCCACAATAATATACAT
The DNA here is from genome assembly GCA_016801055.1 of Panax notoginseng. NCBI lineage: Eukaryota > Viridiplantae > Streptophyta > Magnoliopsida > Apiales > Araliaceae > Panax > Panax notoginseng. The sequence continues at coordinate 58,726,423 of CM029013.1, read as the reverse complement.
ACCAATATTTCGGTATAATGATATTGAAAGAATAATATTTCTTAAGCTTATAAACAATTTATTTAAATTATTTACACTTTACTAATTAATGCATTTAATCATCATAAAATGTCAACTCATACGATTTCATCATCAATAACCAAAACCCTCATCAAAAATCTGCATATACCTCATATAGGATTCCCAAGCCATAAAATTTTATTTTTCAATTTTCTTTCTTCACAAAACATATTTAATTCATTTCCTCATAACTAGACCATTTTCATGAAAAAAATATCAAATCAGTTCTAAAAATATTTCTTTTCTGGGATTTAGTATAATATAGTCCCATGGTGAACATATATTTTTCTCAGAATTTTTAAAAGTCATTTACTATTTTTCATATGGCCAAAACAGTCGAATATTTAGACATTTATCAAAAATTGTAATTTTGCCCAAAAATTCTGAAATTTACAGAGTATACTTGTATCATATACATGTACTCCCAATAAAAATTTCATCAATTTTGGAGTAAACAACAAGGAATTATAAGCGATTACTTTTAAAATAGTATTTTCTCATAAAATTCATAACTCTCAATCTATACATCCAAAAATCACCATTTTTAGACACAATCAAGAAAACTCATCAAAATATCATTTCAAATTTTTTCAGAATTTTTGAAGGTCAAAAAAATTACGAAACTGGAAAATATAACAACCCTTAAAATCCCTTACTATCCCTTACCTCAAAAGAGCAGTACTTCTGATCGGTATAAGGCTGAAGAAAATTTGCACTGATAAATAGAAACTCATAGAGTATCTAAACACTCATAAAATACACTCAATAATCTAGAGAGAGAAGGAGAGAAAACTTATGAATTCTGGTGTGATTTTCAATTCTAACTTAGCCCTCTATTTATAGGAAAATGTTAGCACGCCGAATCAGACTTAACCTGTAACCTGATGGCTTTACCTGCTACTATTCCCACCCACCACATTTGAATAAAAATCTCAGCACATTTCTTCACCAACCAAGAGTGGGGCCCACCAATTCTAGAATTTTCCACCAAAATGATTAACTCTAAAAATTTAACAATTTCTGAACCAGTCATCTCGTAAAATTCATAACGAATCATACGTTCATTTTTAACGGTTCAAAATTTGTGGACATATACTCAACTTATATATATATAACATATCCAAATATTACCACGATCCAACGGTCGGATTAAAAATTATAACCCTCGCAAAATATCTTAAAAAACCCTAATTTGATTTTCAATACCCCCGTTCCGATAAAAATACAGATAAAACACCTCAACATTAACTCCTTCATTTTTAACCACAAAAATATATCCCTCATTTATATCCACATAAAATAAATATTTCCTTATTATATGAATCAATAATTAATTATTCACAAATAATATTACAGAATCACATTTATGACAACCAGGCCGTTCCTAGGAAAGAGGGGGCTTTCCAATAAGAATTTCTCCTTACTGGCGCGCAATTAGGTGACCAAACCTCTCCTTAGACAGAACTTTCTAGACATTGCCAATAATGTTATCTAATAATATTATTTAAATAATATGAATTATTGATCTGATAATGGGAAATACTGTGCAGTGACAATTATTGAACAACAATAATATAAAATTTTAACGTAGCAATTATTGAATCAATAAAATAAAATATTGAACAGTAATTACTGTAATAATTATTGAGTAGTGCCTTCTTACGTAAGAATCAATAATTTCAAAAATACTATGCAATACCGTGTGCTACTGTGCAATAACGCGTATTACTGTATTTTAACCACCGGGTATTCCAACAGTGTTAACGGTAACAACTACGCCGTTATTTGTAAAAACTCCAATTTGTCATTTTCTTCACCCGACAGTTATTCTGTTATGGGACCCACAAATGGCTGCGCCGTCGTACGAATATTCCCCGACAAAAAGAATATTTCACGACCAAACGAATATTCCCCGACAACAATGAATATTTTATAACCACTTGTGCATTTTGAAAAAAATTCATATATCACCCTTAACTTTAACATTTATCAATTTAACCATTTACTGAATAGTAATTATAAGAAAAATTGAATACTTTTATTTCATAAAATTCGGGGTCTTACAATCTCCCCTCCTTATGAAATTTCGTCCTCAAAATTTACGTACCTGGTATTTCGAAGAGTTGAGAATACCTTGCTTCCATTTCAGATTCTATCTCTCAGATCATCATGATTTCTCCATTGCTCATCTCCCATGATAACTTCATTTGGGTTCCTCATTTGTTGGGAAGTCATGACAACCGCCATCCCTCGAACTACTCGGCTTTGACTTGTCTGGAGCAGCATTTGGCGTCATCATTACCGTTGGAATATACCTTTCTATAGGACATATTCCTCCCTCAACTGCCTCTTCGTACTCCTCATTCATGATCTGAATCATCAATCTTCGATCCATATCGGATTCAGGTTGACCGCTATGTACAGGGTAATTCAAAACTCGATGTTGGGTACTCCCAATTGCTTTCCAAAAAAAGAAATTCATATCATCTATTTTAGCCTTCTTAGATCGAACATCTCTTTCCACAATATCCACGTGTCGTGCAGCTTTTGCCCATGCATCACTTATTCTCACTCGTTCAGTTTTTTCTTCTTTCAGCTCAGATTCTATTTTTATCATCTTATACTCTGCCAAAGAATGCTTCTGTTCAAGCATCACATATCGGGTAACACAAGCTTGAATTGTTGCATCCTTTTGTTCCACGACCGCCTGTCGTTCTTCTGCCTGTTCTTCTAACTCATGAATACGATTTTGAAATTCTACATTTTGATCATATAATACCTCTAATAAACTCTCCTCAGGTACTTCTTCTTCCTCTTCTTCCTCAGTCTCAGCTATTACCTCTGTGACTATCTCGGGTGCAACTATCAATTCTTCACTCACCACATGGATATCTCTAATTTCTTCTTCGTCTGACATCACATTATCACGGTTAGTGATTAGAGGTATCCCCACAGTCTCATTCACTCCATTGTTAGCATTCTCAGCTGCCATTATCAAATACTGCCATAAAATAAGGGTTAATTAAACAAATTAACATATCACATAATATCCCAATATTATGACTGACCAACAAATAAGATTAGGTAGGACACACTAGTGAAGGATTTACTCATCTCTCCCCTCCTAGTTGTATTCCCCAATCTCCGTCAGAGATCATATCCCTAAGCTCTGATACCAAATGTGACAACCCCAAAATAGGTCCATTCCATTCAACCTATTCTGAGTCGCCAAATATATGGTACAGAAAATAACTACAACTTTATTATAACAATTGTCGTGCAAAACACAACAACACATATGCTGTGAGTTTGGATACAAATATATACCAAATGTGACTCATATCCCAACCGTGGATAGCACCTCATAATGACACCTTACATAAAGGTATAGTCAAAAACTATTTTAGAAATTAGAATCTTTGGGAAGTGCTCAAGGAAACCTTCGTACATGGGAGGCCATGCGTCTAGGTTATGATAGACATCATATGGCCACATAATTATCCTTGGTTGACCCAATAGACCCCAAAGAAAAATAAGAAGATTAATATCATATTCTTCCCAATGGTGAGTCTTCTCTTGACTTATAATTATCTCCACTGTCTCTAACTGAGAATTATACTTCAAACAAACACCAAGATTATATAGGTAGTGATGTATATATACTCAGCAAGTGGATGAGCACATCCCTGTCTTATGATGACACGAGGTTGTATGTCGTTAGACATCTTGTATGATAGTGGTAAACCACCCGTCCAACGTTGGGTACACCTTACCCTATTGGATTCACCAAATAAAACTACTAAATGAACTTTTCTATACTGCTTCGGGAGAACATCCACAGCTAGAGACCACCGTTCTATTTCCCCGTTACCCTTGCTCGACCCAGCTACACTCTTATTACCTGAAAGGAATTGTGAACAGATGGGTGAGCACAACTAGCCCAATAAAGAATATCATGACTAAAGATAAATAAATTATCAATAGTCTTCATCAGTAATAAATCAGAGATTTAGAACATATGGTAGATGATAAAAAATTTCAACCATAGTTGCAGCGGAACGAGCAATCAATTAGAAGAGTCAAATAGACCATAAAGTCTATTATATTCTCCATGTTAAAAATCCACCAACAATATTTTATCCCTGTAATATTACTCAACAGTTCCTTTTCACAATCATATGAATAGCTCATAATCATAATTGTGATTCTAAATTCCTCTTCGTACCTAGGACGAAGATAATTTTCATCACACGTCTTTACCTGAAACATCAAAGATCATGGTTATACCAAATCACAGTTCTTGTTTATAATCATACTAACAATTTCATCTTTGCACTACGACCAAAGATATTCATTATCATTTTATCTTTGCACTACAGGCCAAAGATATTCAACAACAAGTCATCTTTGCACTACGGGCCAAAGATATTCATCAACAATTCATCTTTGCACTACAGGCCAAAGATATTCCTCAACAGTTCATATTTGCACTACAGGCCAAATATATTCATCAACAGTTCATATTTGCACTACAGGCCAAATATATTAATATCTCAAAGAAATATATAATCATTTCAGAATTTATATAAACAATAATTATAACCATGTTGATCAATTCACCTTTTCACTTAAGCTAAAGATATTCAATTATAAATTCAATGGTCATGATCATACCAGTCACAATTTAACTTTACACTACTGGCCAAAGAGAACCCATAGTCTTGATCATACCAATAATCTACCCATCTTTACACTCAAATGAAAGAGAATTTAAATATCAGGGTTATAAAAATGTTATATATGATAATAAAAACAATATGATCAACATATAGATTTAATTTCAAGAGTAATATTCATAAATCAACTATAATTTGGTTAGAAAAAGAAACAAATTTTGTCGTGAATAGTAACTCGTGAATAGTAACTCATGAATAGTAACTCGTGAATATTACTCATGAATAGTAACTCGTGAATATTACTCATGAATAGTAACTCATGAATAGTAACCCCGACATGAAAAAGGTAGAAATTCTACAATAATATACAGACCAATATTTCGGTATAATGATATTGAAAGAATAATATTTCTTAAGCTTATAAACAATTTATTTAAATTGTTTACACTTTACTAATTAATGCATTTAATCATCATAAAATACCAACTCTTACGATTTCATCATCAATAACCAAAACCCTCATCAAAAATCTGCATATACCTCATATAGGAATCCCAAGCCATAAAATCCTATTTTCCAATTTTCTTTCTTCGCAAAACATATTTAATTCATTTACACATAACTAGACTATTTTCATGAAAAAATACCAAATCAGTTCCAAAAATATTTCTTTTCTGGGATTTAGTATAATATAGTCCCATAGTGAACATATATTTTTCTCAGAATTTTTAAAAGTCATTTACTATTTTTCATATGGTCAAAACAGTCGAATATTTAGACATTTATCAAAAATTGTACTTTTGTCCAAAAATTCTGAAATTTACAGCGTATACTTCTATCATATACATGTACTCTCAATAAAAATTTTATCAATTTTGGAGTTAACCACAAGGAATTATAAGCGATTACTTTTAAAATAGTTTTTTCTTATAAAATTCATAACTCTCAATCTATACATCCAAAAATCACCATTTTTGGACACAATCAAGAAAACTCATCAAAATATCATTTCAAATTTTTCCAGAATTTTTAAAGGTCAGAAAAATTACGAAACTGGAAAATATAACAATCCTTAAAATCCCTTACTATCCCTTACCTCAAAAAAGCAGTACTTCTGATCGGTATAAGGCTGAAGGAAACTTGCAATGATAAATAGAAACTCATAGAGTATCTAAACACTAACAAAATACACTAAATAATCTAGAGAGAGAAGGAGAAAAAACTTATGAATTCTGGTGTGATTTTCAATTCTAACTTAGCCCTCTATTTATAGGAAAATGTTAGCACGCCGAATTAGACTGAACCTGTAACCTGATGGCTTTACCTGCTACTATTCCCACCTACCATATTTGAATAAAAATTTAAGCACATTTCTTAACCAACCAAGAGTGGGGCCTACCAATTCTAGAATTTTTTACCAAAATGATTAACTCCGAAAATTCAATAATTTATGAACCAGACATCTCGTAAAATTCATAACAAATCATACGTTCATTTTTAACGGTTCAAAATTTGTGGACATATACTCAACTTATATATGTATAACATATCCAAATATTACCACGATCCAACGGTCGGATTAAAAATTATAACCCTCGCAAAATATCTTAAAAAACCCTAATTTGATTTTCAATACCTCCGTTCCGACAAAAATACAGATAAAACACCTCAACATTAACTCTTTCATTTTTAACCACAAAAATATATCCCTCATTTATATCCACATAAAATAAATATTTTCTTATCATATGAATCAATAATTAATTATTCACAAATAATATTACAGAATCACATTTATGACAACCAGGCAGTTCTCAGGAAAGAGGGGGCTTTCTAATAAGAATTTCTCCTTACTGGCGCGCAATTAGGTGACCAAACCTCTCCTTAGACAGAACTTTCTAGACATTGCCAATAATGTTATCTAATAATATTATTCAAATAATATGAATTATTGATCTGATAATGGGAAATACTGTGCAGTGACAATTATTGAACAACAATAATATAAAATTTTAACGTAACAATTATTGAATCAATAAAATAAAATATTAAACAGTAATTACTGTAACAATTATTGAGTAGTGCCTTCTTACGTAAGAATCAATAATTTTAAAAATACTATGCAATACCGTGTGCTATTGTGCAATAACACGTATTACTGTATTTTAACCACCGGGTATTCCAACAGTGTTAACGGTAACAACTACGCCATTATTTGTAAAAACTTCAATTTGTCATTTTCTTCACCTGACAGTTATTCTGTTATGAGGCCCACAAATGGCTGCGCCGTCGTACGAATATTCCCCAACAGAAAGAATATTCCACGACCAAATGAATAATCCCCGACAACAATGAATATTTTATAACCACTTGTGCATTTTGAAAAAAATTCATATATCACCCTTAACTTTAACATTTATCAATTTAACTATTTACTGAATAGTAATTATAAGAAAAATTGAATACTTTTATTTCATAAAATTCGGGGTCTTACAATCTCCCCTCCTTATGAAATTTCGTACCCGAAATTTACGTACCTGGTATTTCGAAGAGTTGAGAATACCTTGCTTCCATTTCAGATTCTATCTCTCAGATCATCATGATTTCTCCATTGCTCATCTCACATGATAACTTCATTTGGGTTCCTCATTTGTTGGGAAGTCATGACAACCGCCATCCCTCGAACTACTCGGCTTTGACTTGTCTGGAGCAGCATTTGACGTCATCATTACTGTAAGACCACAAATTATTAATAAATGAAATTTAATTTCCTCTATTTATTATTTTGAAATAGTAAGGGTTGATTTGATTAATGTGGTTAGTTATGGGTAAATTGCGCAAATATTTTAAATAAGTAAGTGGTTATAAAATATTTATTGTTGTCGGAGAATATTCGCTTGGTCGTGGAATATTCTTACTGTCGGAGAATATTCGTACGACGGCGCAGTCTTTTGTGGGCCCCATAACGGAAAGCGATTGGATGAAGAAAACGACAAAAATAAGTTGTTTATAAATAACGGCGTAGTTGTTACCGTTAATACTGTTAGAATACCCGGTGGTTAAAGCACGGTAATACGCGTTATTGCACAGTAGCACACGGTATTGTACCAATTATTGATTCTTACGTAAGAAGGCATTACTCAATAATGATTACAGTAATTAAATAATTGCTACGTTGATATTTTATAATTGTCACTACACAGTATTTTTTATTATCGGAGCAATAATTCATATTATCTTAATAATATTATTAGATAATATTATTGGCAATGTCTATAAAGTTCTGTCTAATGAGAGGTTTGGTCATCTAATTGCGCGCCAGTAAGGAGAAATCCTTATTGGAAAGCCCCCTCTTTCCTAGGAACGGCCTTGTTGCCAGTACTATGATTCTGTAATATTATTTGTGTATAATTAATTATTGATTTATATGATGAGAAAAATATTGATTTTATGTAGATATAGATGGAGAAAATTTTTAATGTGACAATTGTTGAAAATTAATATTTTATTTTATTTTGATAAAATAATTCATTTAAATATATTATTTTAATAATATATTGATGGTGATATTTTTACAATAAATGTGGGATATATAGGTATATGAGGAGGAAGAGTATTTTTTTGGCATTAAATGATTAACACATGTTTTGTGTGTTGGTGGACACAATTCTTGACCGAAAATTTATTATTGACTGTAAAATAGTCCGTTTGTGGATTTCGGTCAATTTCTGTTTGGAATTTAGAAAAACTTTCTTCTGTAAAGTTGTAGAGAATTGAATTTCCTATAAAAACTCGCGAGATTCGAATTTTCTGATAAAATGACTATTTATTATGAATTATTGAAGTTCTGAAGTTCCGAAATAATTAATTTTTGGAAATTTTATTTATTATTTTGAAGAAAAACATTTTTTGGCATTTAAGTGGGCTAACATGTGATATAAATGGGCTGAGATCAGATGTCTAGAGGTGGGCTAAGAAAAATTTTATAAATATATTAATATTATATTAAATTTTCTGCTTTGGTGTTCTAAGCATTTTCCTATAAATAGAGTGCTTAGGTTAGAATTGAAAATCACACCAGAAACACAAGTTTCTCTCTATTTCTCTCTCTATATCGAGCATATTCTTGTGAGTATTTGATACTTTGAGTGTTTCTATACGGTGCAAGTTTCCTTCAGCACTATATCTAGTATTCCAGTCAGAAGTACCGTCTTTCCGAGGTAAGGGATGTTATTTCTTCTTAAATGATATTATTTTCTTTAATATCATTATGCCGAAGTATTGATCTGAACTTTTTATCAAATTTAGAACTTTTCATGTCGGGGTTACTATTCACGAGTTACTATTCACGAGTTACTATTCACCGAAAAATAAAATTTTTTTTTTGTCCAAAATATCTATTATGGATACTAGCTTTGATTGTATCCATGTTTTGATCAATCTTAAATTTTACTCCACTATGATTATTTATGAGGTATTTTTAGACATGGAGTAGTTGAAATACGAATCCTTAATATTTATTATTTTTTTTCACTGGATTCGTTTCCTTTAAAATATTTTTCATCATCCTCAGTCCTAAATGATAATATAATTGAATATCTTTGGCCTGTAGTGCAAAGATTAATGATTTCTGATGAATATCTTTGGCCCGTAGTGCAAAGATGAACAGGTGTTTAGATGAACATGACCAACTGGTAAATATCTTTGGCCTGTAGTGCGAAGATGAATATTGATTGATGTTACAGGGATAAAATGCTGATGATGAACTTTTAAATTCATAGATAATAGTAGATTTCATTCTCTACGTAACTCTTCTATGAATTATTATTTTTCGCTGCGAATATTGATTTAAAACTTGTTGTCTATTGTATTCTATTATATTTTTCCCTGTTGAAGACTAACGATAATTTGTTCTATGTTATCTTAGTCATAATGTTCTTTACTGGGCTAGTTGAGCTCACCCTTTTCCTTTTTGTTCTATTTTCTCAGGAGGCGAGAATGTAGCGAGTACTAGTCGGGGTATGGAATGAAGGTTCTAGGAAGTTGTTTTAGTAGTCCTCACCATTTTTTTTTGTAAAATATTGTACCAATAATTGTAATGAAGACTTATTTGAGTGTGGATATTGTCTAGATGACAATATTTGTATTTACACTCACAGTTTTTATGTTGTATTAATAAAGTTGTAGTTGTTTCTGTACCATGTTATTGACGACACAGAATGGGTGTTGTATACCTATTTTGGAGGCGTCACAATTACCATTGGAATATACCTTTCTATAGGACATATTCCTCCCTCAACTGCCTCTTCGTACTCCTCATTCATGATTTGAATCATCAATCTTCGATCCATATCGGATTCAGGTTGACCGCTATGTACATGGTAATTCAAAACTCGATGTTGGGTTCTCCCAATTGCTTTCCAAAAAAAGAAATTCATATCATCTATTTTAGCCTTCTTAGATCGAACATCTCTTTCCACAATATCCACGTGTCGTGCAGCTTTTGCCCATGCATCACTTATTCTCACTCGTTCAGTTTTTTCTTCTTTCAGCTCAGATTCTATTTTTATCATCTTATACTCTGCCAAAGAATGCTTCTGTTCAAGCATCACATATCGGGTAACACAAGCTTGAATTATTGCATCCTTTTGTTCCACGACCGCCTGTCGTTCTTCTGCCTGCTCTTCTAACTCATGAATACGATTTTAAAATTCTACATTTTGATCATATAATACCTCTAATAAACTCTCCTCAGGTACTTCTTCTTCCTCTTCTTCCTCAGTCTCAGCTGTTACCTCTGTGACTATCTCGGGTGCAACTATCAATTCTTCACTCACCATATGGATATCTCTAATTCCTTCTTCGTCTGACATCACATTATCACGGTTAGTGATTAGAGGTATCTCCACAGTCTCATTCACTCCATTGTTAGCATTCTCAGCTGCCATTCTCAAATACTGCCATAAAACAAGGGTTAATTAAACAAATTAACATATCACATAATATCCCAATATTATGACTGACCAACAAATAAGCTTAGGTAGGACACACTAGCGAAGGATTTACTCATCTCTCCCCTCCTAGTTGTATTCCCCGATCTCCGTCAGAGATCATATCCCTAAGCTCTGATACCAAATATGACAACCCCAAAATAGTTTCATTCCATCCAACCTATTCTGAGTCGCCAAATACATGGTACAGAAAATAACTACAACTTTATTACAACAATTGTCGTGCAAAATACAATAACACATATGCTGTGAGTTTGGATACAAATATATACCAAATGTGACTCATATCCCAACCGTGGATAGCACCTCATAATGACACCTTACATAAAGGTATAGTCAAAAACTATTTTAGAAATTAGAATCTTTGGGAAGTGCTCAAGGAAACCTTCGTACATGGGAGGCCATGCGTCTAGGTTATGATAGATATCATATGGCCACAGAATTATCCTTGGTTGACCCAATAGACCCCAAAGAAAAACGAGAAGATTACTATCATATTCTTCCCAATGGTGAGTCTTCTCTTGACTTATCATTATCTCCACTGTCTCTAACTGAGAATTATACTTCAAACAAACACCAAGATTATATAGGTAGTGCTCGTATATATACTCAGAAAGTGGATGAGCACATCCCTGTCTTATGATGACATGAGGTTGTATGTCGTTAGACATCTTGTATGATAGTGACAAACCACCCTTCCAACGTTGGGTACACCTTACCCTATTGGATTCACCAAATAAAACTACTAAATGAACTTTTCTATACTGCTTCGGGAGAACATCCACAGCTAGAGACCACCGTTCTATTTCTCCGTTACCCTCGCTCGACCCAGCTACACTCTTATTACCTGAAAGGAATTGTGAACAGAAGGGTGAGCACAACTAGCCCAATAAAGAATATCATGACTAAAGATAAATAAATTATCAATAGTCTTCATCAGTAATAAATCAGAGATTTAGAACATATGGTAGATGATAAAAAATTTCAACCATAGTTGCAGCGGAACGAGCAATCAATTAGAAGAGTCAAATAGACCATAAAGTCTATTATCTTCTCCATGTTAAAAATCCACCAACAATATTTTATCCCTGTAATATTACTCAACAGTTCCTTTTCACAATCATATGAATAGCTCATAATCATAATTGTGATTCTAAATTCCTCTTCTTACCTAGGACGAAGATAATTTTCATCACACGTCTTTACCTGAAACATCAAAGATCATGGTTATACCAAATCACAGTTCTTGTTTATAATCATACTAACAATTTCATCTTTGCACTACGACCAAAGATATTCATTATCATTTTATCTTTGCACTACAGGCCAAAGATATTCAACAACAAGTCATCTTTGCACTACGGGCCAAAGATATTCATCAACAATTCATCTTTGCACTACAGGCCAAAGATATTCCTCAACAGTTCATATTTGCACTACAGGCCAAATATATTCATCAACAGTTCATATTTGCACTACAGGCCAAATATATTAATATCTCAAAGAAATATATAATCATTTCAGAATTTAAATAAACAATAACTATAACCATGTTGATCAATTCATCTTTTCACTTAAGCTAAAGATATTCAATTATAAATTCAATGGTCATGATCATACCAGTCACAATTCAACTTTGCACTACTGGCCAAAGAGAACCCATAGTCTTGATCATACCAATAATCTACCCATCTTTACACTCAAATGAAAGAGAATTTCAACATCAGGGTTATAAAAATGTTATATATGATAATAAAAACAATATGATCAACATATAGATTTAATTTCAAGAGTAATATTCATAAATCAACTATAATTTGGTTAGAAAAAGAAACTAATTTTGTCGTGAATAGTAACTCGTAAATAGTAACTCATGAATAGTAACTCATGAATAGTAACTCATGAATAGTAACCCATGAATAGTAACTCATGAATAGTAATTCCGACATGAAAAAGGTAAAAAATCCACAATAATATACATACCAATATTTCGGTATAATGATATTGAAAGAATAATATTTCTTAAGCTTATAAACAATTTATTTAAATTATTTACACTTTACTAATTAATGCATTTAATCATCATAAAATGTCAACTCATACGATTTCATCATCAATAACCAAAACCCTCATCAAAAATCTGCATATACCTCATATAGGATTCCCAAGCCATAAAATTTTATTTTTCAATTTTCTTTCTTCACAAAACATATTTAATTCATTTCCTCATAACTAGACCATTTTCATGAAAAAAATATCAAATCAGTTCTAAAAATATTTCTTTTCTGGGATTTAGTATAATATAGTCCCATGGTGAACATATATTTTTCTCAGAATTTTTAAAAGTCATTTACTATTTTTCATATGGCCAAAACAGTCGAATATTTAGACATTTATCAAAAATTGTAATTTTGCCCAAAAATTCTGAAATTTACAGAGTATACTTCTATCATATACATGTACTCCCAATAAAAATTTCATCAATTTTGGAGTAAACAACAAGGAATTATAAGCGATTACTTTTAAAATAGTATTTTCTCATAAAATTCATAACTCTCAATCTATACATCCAAAAATCACCATTTTTAGACACAATCAAGAAAACTCATCAAAATATCATTTCAAATTTTTTCAGAATTTTTGAAGGTCAAAAAAATTACGAAACTGGAAAATATAACAACCCTTAAAATCCCTTACTATCCCTTACCTCAAAAGAGCAGTACTTCTGATCGGTATAAGGCTGAAGAAAATTTGCACTGATAAATAGAAACTCATAGAGTATCTAAACACTCGCAAAATACACTAAATAATCTAGAGAGAGAATGCGAAAAAACTTATGAATTCTGGTGTGATTTTTAATTCTAACTTAGCCCTCTATTTATAGGAAAATGTTAGCACGCCGAATCAGACTTAACCAGTAATCTGATGGCTTTACCTGCTACTATTCCCACCTACCACATTTAAATAAAAATTTAAGCACATTTCTTCATCAACCAAGAGTGGGGCCTACCAATTCTAAAATTTTTTACCAAAATAATTAACTCCGAAAATTCAACAATTTCTGAACCAGACATCTCGTAAAATTCATAACAAATCATACGTTAATTTTTAACGGTTCAAAATTTGTGGACATATACTCAACTTATATATGTATAACATATCCAAATATTACCACGATCCAACGGTCGGATTAAAAATTATAACCCTCCCAAAATATCTTTAAAAACCCTAATTTGATTTTCAATACCTCCGTTCCGATAAAAATACAGATAAAATACCTCAACATTAACTCCTTCATTTTTAACCACAAAAATATATCCCTCATTTATATCCACATAAAATAAATATTTCCTTATCATACGAATCAATAATTAATTATTCACAAATAATATTACAGAATCACATTTATGACAACCAGGCCGTTCCCAGGAAAGAGGGGGCTTTCCAATAAGAATTTTTCCTTACTGGCGCGCAATTAGGTGACCAAACCTCTCCTTAGACAGAACTTTCTAGATATTGCCAATAATGTTATCTAATAATATTATTCAAATAATATGAATTATTGATCTGATAATGGGAAATACTATGCAGTGACAATTATTGAACAACAATAATATAAAAATTTAACGTAGCAATTATTGAATCAATAAAATAAAATATTGAACAGTAATTACTGTAATAATTATTGAGTAGTGCATTCTTACGTAAGAATCAATAATTTTAAAAATACTATGCAATACTGTGTGCTACTGTGCAATAATGCGTATTACTGTATTTTAACCACCGGGTATTTCAACGGTGTTAACGGTAACAACTACGCCGTTATTTGTAAAGACTCCAATTTATCATTTTCTTCACCCGACAGTTATTCTGTTATGGGGCCCACAAATGGCTGCGCCGTCGTACGAATATTCCCCGACAGAAAGAATATTCCACGACCAAACGAATATTCCCCGACAACAATGAATATTTTATAACCACTTGTGCATTTTAAAAAAAAATTATATATCACCCTTAACTTTAACATTTATCAATTTAACCATTTACTGAATAGTAATTATAAGAAAAATTGAATACTTTTATTTCATAAAATTCGGGGTCTTACACATATGATAAGGAAATATTTATTGTGGATATAAATGAGGGATATATTTTTGTGGTTAAAAATGAAGGAGTTAATGTTGAGGTGTTTTATCTGTATTTTTGTCGGAACGGAGGTATTGAAAATCAAATTAGGGTTTTTAAGATATTTTGCGAGGGTTATAATTTTTAATCCGACCGTTAGATCGTGGTAATATTTGGATATGTTATACATATATAAGTTGAGTATATGTCTATAAATTTTGAACCGTTAAAAAATGAACGTATTATTTGTTATAAATTTTACGAGATGACTGGTTCAGAAATTATTGAATTTTCGGAGTTAATCATTTTGGTATAAAATTCTAGAATTGTTGGGCCCCACTCTTGATTGGTGAAGAAATGTGCTGAGATTTTTATTCAAATATGGTGGGTGGAAATAGTAGCAGGTAAAATCATCAGGTTACAGGTTAAGTCTGATTCGACGTGCTAACATTTTCCTATAAATAGAGGGCTAACTTAGAATTGAAAATCACACCAGAATTCATAAGTTTTCTCTCTTTCTCTCTCTAGATTATTGAGTGTATTTTGTGAGTATTTAGATACTTTGTGAGTTTCTATTCGGCTGTTTTGGCCATATGAAAAATAGTAAATGACTTTTAAAAATTATTAGAAAAATATATGTTCACTATGGGACTATATTATGCTAAATCTCAGAAAAGAAATATTTTTGGAACTGATTTGATATTTTTCATAAAAATGATCTAGTTATGAGTAAATGAATTAAATATATTTTGTGAAGTAAGAAAATTAGAAAATAGGATTTTATGGCTTGAGAATCCTATATAAGGTATATGCAGATTTTTAATGAGGGTTTTTGGTTATTGGTGATGAAATATTATGAGTTTAACATTTTAGAATGATTAAATGCATTATTTAGTAAAGTGTAAACAATTAAAATAAATTATTTATAAGCTTAAGAAATATTATTCTTTCAATATCATTATACTGAAATATTGGTATATATTTTATTGTGAAATTTCTACCTTTTTGTGTCGAGTTACTATTCACGAGTTACTATTCATGAGTTACCATTCACGAGTTACTATTCACGAAAAAATTAGTTTCTTTTTCTAACCAAATTATAATTGATTTACGAATATTACTCTTGAGATTAAAACTATATGTTGATCATATTATTTTTATTATTATATATAACATTTTTATAACCCTAATGATGATATTTCTCTTTGGCTTGAGTGTAAAGATGGGTAGATTTTTGGTATGATCATGACTATGAGTTCTCTTTGGCCAGTAGTGCAAAGTTAAATTGTTGATTGGTATGATCATGACCATTGAATTTATAAGTGAATATTTTTAGGTTAAGTGCAAAGGTGAATTGATCAACATGGTTATAATTATTGTTTATATAAATTCTGAAATGATTATATATTTCTTTGAGATATTAATATATTTGGCCCGTAGTGTAAATATGAACTATTGAGGAATATCTTTGGTCTGTAGTGCAAAGATGAATTGTTGATGAATATCTTTGGTCCGTAGTGCAAAGATGACATGTTGTTGAATATCTTTGGCTAGTAGTGCAAAGATGAACAGATGCTGAGATGAACATGACCAACTGGTGATACAAATGAATATCTTTGGCCGTAGTGCAAAGATGAAGTTATTAGTATGATTATGAACAGGAAATGTGATTTAGTGTAACCATGATCTTTGATGTTTCAGGTAAAGATAGGTGATGAAAATTATCTTCGTCCTAGATGAGAAGAGGAATTTAGAACTACAGTTATGATTATGAGTTATTCATATAATTGTGGACCAGAATTATTGATTAATGTTACAAGGATAAAACATTGTTGGTGGATTTTTAAGATGGAGAAGATAATAGACTTTATAGTCTATTTGACTCTTATAATGGATTGCTCGTTCAGCTGCAACTATGGTTGAAATTTTTATCATTTACCATATGTTCTAAATCTCTGATTTATTATTGATGAAGGTTGTTGATAATTTAATAATCTTTAGTCATGATATTCTTTACTGAGCTAGTTGTGCTCACCCTTTTGCTTCACAATTCCTTTCAGGTAATAAGAGTGTAGCTGGGTCGAGCGAGGGTAACGGGAAAATAGAACGGCGGTCTCTAGCTGTGGAGGTTCTCCCGAAGCAGTATAGAAAAGTTCATTTAATAGTTTTATTTGGTGAATCCAATAGGATAAGGTGTACTCGTAAGGGGTATTATTTCTTTTGTATTCATGAAGAGAACTTCTGTTATTTCATTATTTATTATTCTGTTGGAATAACCTATATACGCGATCTACCCTATACTTGGTGACATTCTTCTATTATTCTGTTGGAACATCTTGTCTGTGTGTTTTACACAGGACCTGATTCCGTCTTTATTATTATTCTGTTGGAACATCCTGTCTGTGTGTTTTACACCGTACCTGATTCCGTCTTTATTATTATTCTGTTGGAACATCATGTCTGTGTGTTTTACACCGGACCTGGTTCCGTCTTTATTATTATTCTGTTGGAATATCCTGTCTGTGCGTTTTACGCCGGACCTGCTTCCATTATTTATTATTCTGTTGGAATAACCTGTCTGTGCGGTCTATCGCATGCATGATGATTTCTTTTGTTATTCCATTTTTTATTATACTCAGTTGGTTAAAACTTTGACTTCTATACTCCATGAAATTAGTGGAATATCTTTGATATTTGCGCTTCATCTAGTATCTTTTCATAGAAATATTCTTCTAAGAAATCTTGAATTTTACTCCACAAAGCAGTATCATATTGACAATTTAGACGTTAATTCTTGGATAAATTAATTCTTGAACTTGTTTTATTGAATTCTTATATCATTGTCATCATCCTCATGTTTATAAAATGTTGAAAGTCATCTGTGGCCTGTAGTGCATAGATGGACTTGGTATGATTATGACCAGAGATTATTCAGTATAATCATGACCGTAATATTGTAAATGATATGGTAAAAGTCCTCATTGGCCCGTAGTGCATTGATGGACAGTTGTTGGCATGATCATGACCATTAATGAATACACAAATATTCTTGGCCCGTAGTGCATGGATAATTGTGATCGTGATACTAAAGAATATCCTTGGTCGTAGTGCAGGGGTGATTCGATGATATGAATTATTTTATTAAGCTGAGTCCAAGCGATAACAGTGTTGAAAACCTTTTAAATCATAGAAGATAGTAGATTTTATTCTCTACTTGACTCTTCTAATGGATTGCTTATTCCGCTGCAGTTAAACTTGATGTTTATTATATTTTATCAGTTTAACACTGTTGAAGGCTAATGATAATTTATTTTGCATTATCTTAGTCATAATATTTCTTACTGGGCTAGTTGAGCTCACCCTTTCTTTCACTGTTCTCTTCAGGAAATGAGAATATAGCTGGGACGAGTCGGAAAACGGAGTGATGGACCAGATGATAGTATTAGTAGTCCTTACTATTCTGTTAAATAGTGTGACAATAATTGTAATGAGGACTCCTTTTGAGTTTGTATAATCTCTAATAGACAATAATTGTATTCAAACTCACAATTATGTTTTGTCGTATTGTACACGACAGTTGTATAATTAAGTTTTATTTGAATTATGTACCATGTATCTGGCGACCCAAGATGGGTGATGTATACCAAATTTTGGGGGCGTCACCGTTGGTATCAGAGCTTAGGGATATGATCCCTGGCTAAGATGTGAGACTAGAACTAGGAGGGGAGAGACAGGGAATTCCTTCGCTAGTATGACCTACCTAAGTTTATTTTGTATTTAATTGGTCGGTCAAAGTATATGGATAATATGTTATATGTTAATGAACCTTTGTTTTGTGGTAGTATCTGAAAATGACATCCTAGAATGTTGAAAATAGCAATGGAGCACAAGAGACCGTTGAGTCTCCACATATCAATAATCAGGAGAATGTGCATCAGGAAGGCGACAATCCTCATGCAAACAACAACACTGGCCAAATGATTAATGATGGACTGTTCAGAGGTTTAATGCAATTCATACAACATCAGGCGAGAGCGGCTCCTGTCTAAAATGTAGGTGGAAATACTGGACACTCTCGGACGGCCACTGCTAAACAGTTCAAGGAGCTGGGACCACCGGAGTTTATAGGAGAGTCAAAACCACTTAAGGCGAAAGCATGGATAAAACATATCACCAAGATATTTGATGTCTTGGGATGCTCCGAGGAACAAAAGGTTCCCTTCGCCACCTTCATGTTGCGTGAAGAGGCAAATTACTGGTGGAAATCTGTAAAACGTACCCAGCCTGACGCACTCAAGATGTCTTGGGAGAAGTTCCAAGAGCTATTCAACGATAAGTACTTTTCTGAGAGTATTCGTCATATGAAGGAGGTGGAGTTTATCAAGTTGGAGCAAAATAATATGACTGTGTCGAAGTATGAGGCTAAATTTGCTGAGTTGTCCCGGTTTGCGTCCCACTTGGTGGATAATGAAGAGCGAATGACGCGAATATTTTTGCGAGGTTTGAAACCTGAGATACGTCAACATCTTATTTCTCATAAACTGTGTTTGTATTCAGATGTTATAAATAGGGCTCAGTTAGTAGAGCGCGATAATGAGTCAACGCAATCAAAGGAGAACAGCTGGCAAAATGATAATACCAGTGAGAGCAGTCATCAAAGCGGAGACAACAAGCGTGGAGGGAATCAACAGGCCAGAAATGGTAACCACTTCGGTGGTAATCAGGGCCAAAATAATAAGAATGGACATTTCAAGAAGAGGAGATTCAATAATGATGGAAAGACGTCAGCACCATCACCCATTGTTAAGGAAGGAGAACGACCACCTATCATATGCTTCAAATACAGAGGAGATGGACACATCAGTCCAAACTGCGCGATGCCGTCCAAAGCATGTTATAATTGTGGAAGAGAAGGTCACCTAGCCCGATTTTGTCGTTCACCGAAGACAAGTTCAGCTAGGATGGAGGCACCAAAGGCCGTCCCAGAAAAGTGAAAGCCAGTAGTGCAAGGGAAAGCATTTGTAGTGACCTCCCAGAAAGCAAAGAACCCGAATGAGGTCATCACGGGTAAGCTTATCATAAACTCTAGCGAAGTCTATACCTTATTTGATACCGGTTCTACCCATTCTTTTATTTCTCCTACTTGCGCTCAACGATTAAATTTGACTCCGGAGAAATTAGACTTTGACTTATCTGTGGAAACTCTATTGGGAGAAACCTTCATTACATCCACTGTTTATAAGTCTTGTTTGGTTCAAACAGGTACCCTCATATTACCTGTCGATCTTATTTCATTGAAAATACTTGCATTTGGCGTGATTCTAGGGATTGATTGGTTAACTACTCATCATGCAAAAATTGATTATTTTTGTAAGGTTGTTAGCTTTCATATTCCTAACCAATCTGTTATGCAAATTCAAGCTACCAAACCATTAAAATCAATCACTGTCATCTCAAGCCGTAAAGTTATTCGTATACGTCAGTTTTGAATAATATTTCTATTGTTAATGAATTTCCTGACGTATTCCCTGAAGAACTTCCTGGCCTACCCCCAGAGCGTGAAATTAAATTTTGTATCGATCTTGAACCCGGTACAAAACCCATTTCTAAAGCCCCATATCGAATGGCTCCTATTGAACTTTAGGAGTTAAAGACCCAACTGCAGGAATTGTTAGACATTGGCTTTATTTGTCCTAGTACTTCTCCTTGGGGTGCTCCTGTTCTATTCGTGAAGAAGAAAGATGGGAGTATGCGACTTTGTATTGATTATCGGGAGTTGAATCATGTCACCATCAAAAATAGATACCCGTTGCCACGTATTGATGACCTGTTTGACTAGTTGCAAGGAGCCAAATTCTTTTTAAAGATTGATCTTCGTTCCGGATATCACCAATTGAAGATTAGAACCGATGACATTCCAAAGATGGCTTTCAGAACTCGGTACGGGCATTATGAATTCCTAGTCATGTCCTTTGGATTGACTAATGCTCATGCTGCCTTTATGGATATGATGAACCGAATATTCAAGGAATATTTGGATCACTTTGTGGTCGTCTTTATTGATGACATCCTTATTTATTCCAAAAGCCGTGAAGATCATGAGCAACACTTGAGGCTGATACTCCAAAAGCTTCGTGAATATAAGCTTTATGCCAAGTTGAAGAAATGCGAGTTCTGGCTTGAGGAAGTAGCATTCCTTGGGCACGTGATATCAAGTCATGGAATATCTATTGACCCAGTAAAGATTGAAGCTATTCAAAGCTGGAAAAAACCTAAATCAGTGACCGAAGTACGTAGCTTTCTCGGCTTAGCTGGTTATTATCGGAGATTCGTAGAAGGGTTTTCTCGAATCGCTACTCCACTAACTCAGCTGACTCGGAAAGATACAAAGTTCGGTTGGAGCGAGGAATGTGAGAAGAGTTTTGAAGAACTCAAGAGGAGACTCATTTCAGCACATGTTCTGACAATACCATCTAGTTCGGAGGGATTTGTCATCTACAGTGATGCTTCGGGCAAAGGGTTAGGATGCGTTCTCATGCAACATGGGAAAGTTATAGCCTATGCCTCACGACAACTCAAGAAATATGAGAGGAATTATCCTACTCATGACCTAGAGTTAGCAGCTGTGGTCTTCGCACTTAAAATTTGGAGGCATTACTTGTATGGGGAGAAGGTGGAGATCTTTACGGATCATAAAAGCCTCAAATATTTCTTCACTCAAAAGGAACTCAACATGCGACAACGACGTTGGCTTGAACTGTTGAAAGATTATGATCATGCCATCCAATACCATCCTGAAAAAGTGAACGTGGTAGCTGACGCATTGAGTAGAAGATCATATGCGGGTACGAGTGTAATATTGACAACACAAAAGCCCATTTTGTGTGACTTGCAAAGGATGAAGATAGAGTTAAAAACTCCAGGGACCCATGTGATAATGGCGAATATACGAGTAGAACCGACTTTAATTGATAAAGTTAAAGCTGCTCAAGCTACAGACCTGGAGCTGATGCGTATGAGGAAGAAAGTGCAAGAAAGTGTTATGCCGGAAGCAAGAATCGATGATGAAGGAATACTTCGAGTCAACTCCAGACTTTGTGTTCCTAAAGACCCTGATTTAAAGTATAAAATCATGATGGAGGCGCATAACACACCGTTTGCAATCCATCTTGGGAGTACCAAATGTATCATGATATTCGTCATACATTTTGGTGGAGCAATATGAAGAGAGAGATAGCGCTGTTTGTCTCAAGGTGTCTAACGTGTTAACGAGTCAAGGCGGAGCATCAAGTACCAAAAGGTCCATTGCAACCACTTGAAATTCTAGAATAGAAGTGAGAGCACATTACCATGGATTTCGTTACCGGTCTTCCCAAAGTTTCTCAAGGCATAGATGCGATTTGGGTCATTGTTGATAGATTGACCAAGTCTGCTCATTTCTTACCGATACGAGAAACTTATACACTTGAACGTCTTGCTCGTATGTACATAAACGAGATTGTAAGACTGCATGGTATGCCAGTATCCATAGTTTCTGATCGAGACCCAAGATTCACTTCACGATTTTGGGTTAGTTTACAAAAAGTTATGGGCACGGATTTACGATTTAGTTCGGCATATCATCCTCAGACGGACGGACTATCAGAGAGGACTATTCAAACTCTTGAAGATCTATTAAGGCTCTGTGTCCTTGATTTCAAAGGAAGTTGAGACAAGTTCTTACCATTGGTGGAGTTTTCCTACAACAACAGTTATCAAGCAAGTATTGACATGGCTCCATTCGAAGCGTTGTATGGAAGAAAATATCATTCTCCAGTATGCTGGGATGAGGTGGGTGAAGCAACGTTGTTGGGACCGGAGTTGGTACGTATGACTATGAAAAAGATTCAAACGATCCGGCAACGTATAAAAACCTCACAAGATCGACAAAAAAGTTATGCTGATCTTCATCGAAAGGACATGGAATTCGATATAGGAGATCATGTGTTGTTACGTGTTGCTCCATGGAAAGGAGTTACGAGATTTGGAAAAAGAGGAAAGCTCAATCCTCGATTCATCGGCCCATTTTTAATCCTCGATCGAGTAGGAACTGTGGCCTATAGACTCGCTTTATCGCCAAGTATGTCTCGTGTTCATAACATTTTTCACATATCCATGCTACGTAAATATGTGGAAGACCCGAACCACATTATTGAGTTAGAACCGGACAAAATAGCGGAAGATTTGACGTATGAAGAGGTTCCTGTTCAAATCTTGGATAAGAAGGAACACATTCTACGCACCAAGGTTATATCTCAAGTCAAAGTTTTGTGGAGAAACCACGATGTTGAGGAAATGACTTGGGAGTTAGAATCTGAAATGAAATCAAGGTATCCTTACCTCTTCGACATACCAGGTACGTACCCTAATTTCGAGGGCAAAATTTCATAAGAAGGGGAGATTGTAAAACCTCAACTTTTTGAATAAAGATGAATTTTCTATAAATATTATTTTTGAATATTATGGAGTAAAATTGATATAATGTTATAGTTGGGGGTAATATTTATAAATTTTGCAAAGTAAGCAAGTTGTTATAAAATATTCGTTTGGTCGGGAAATATTCTTTTTGCCAGGAAATATCCGTACGACGGTACAATTATTGGTGGACCCCACAACGAAATTATTGTCGGATTGAGAAAACGACAAAAATATTTTATTAAAAATAACAGCGGAAGTTTTACCGTTGATACTGTTGAACTACTCGGTAGTAAAAGTACAGTAATACGTGTGGTTGCATAGTAGCACACGGTATTGATTATTAATACTTATGTGAGAAGTCACTCAGTTTGATTCAATTATTGTCAATTAATAATATGAATTATTTAGCGATAATGAAGTTTTGTTTTATTCGTATTATTAACGTAATAAAACAGAAACATCTTTTTTTATAAAACAGAATACTTTATTAAAGTTATTCTATAAATAGAATATATTATATTTTATTTAAAAGATTTTTCTTTAAATATGGACCGTCAGATTAAAGTAAATCAATCTGGATCGTTCATGGATTAGTTACTATGCATTCCATTTTTCTATAAATAGAAGCTCATTCTTTCATTATTTTCTTACGAATTCACTGAACTCTAGAGAGAGAAACTATAGAAAGAAAGAAGAAAAGTATTCTGCTACTTAACTACTTTTTTATTTCAGTTCTTCTTTAAAACGGTAAGGGATATTATTTGTTGTACTCGTAAGGGGTATTATTTCTTTTGTATTCATGAAGAGAACTTCTGTTATTCTATTATTTATTATTCTGTTAGAATAACCTGTATACGCGGTCTACCCTATACTTGTGACATTCTTCTATTATTCTGTTGGAACATCCTGTCTGTGTATTTTACACCGGGCCTGGTTCCGTCTTTATTATTATTCTGTTGGAACATCCTGTCTGCGTGTTTTATACCGGACCTGGTTCCGTCTTTATTATTATTCTGTTGGAACATCCTGTCTGTGCGTTTTACACCGGACCTGGTTCTATTATTTATTATTCTGTTGGAATAACCTGTCTGTGCGGTCTATCGCATGCATGGTGATTTCTTTTGTTATTCCATTCTTTATTATACTCAGTTGGTTAAAACTTTGACTTCTATACTCCATGAAATTAGTGGAATATCTTTGATATTTGCGCTTCATCTAGTATCTTTTCATGGAAATATTCTTCTAAGAATTTTTGAATTTTACTCCACAAAGCAGTATCATATTGACAATTTGGACGTTGTTAATTCTTGGATAAATTAATTCTTGAACTTGTTTTATTGAATTCTTATATCATTGTCATCATCCTCATGTTTATAAAATGTTGAAAGTCATCTGCGGCCTGTAGTGCATAGATGGACTTGGTATGATTATGACCAGGGATTATTCGGTATAATCATGACCGTAATGTTACAAATGATGTGGTAAAAGTCCTCATTGGCCCGTAGTGCATTGATGAACAGTTGTTGGCATGATCATGACCATTAATGAATACACAAATATTCTTGGCACGTAGTGCATGGATAATTATGGTCGTGATACTAAAGAATATCTTTGGCCGTAGTGCAGGGGTGATTCGGTGATATGAATTATTTTATTAAGCTGAGTCCCAGCGATAACAGTGTTGAAAAACCTTTTAAATCATAGAAGATAGTAGATTTTATTCTCTACTTGACTCTTCTAATGGATTGCTTGTTCCGCTGCAGTTAAACTTGATGTTTATTATATTTTATCAGTTTAACACTGTTGAAGGCTAATGATAATTTATTTTGCATTATCTTAGTCATAATATTTCTTACTGGGCTAGTTGAGCTCATCCTTTCTTTCACTGTTCTCTTCAGGAAATGAGAATATAGCTGGGACGAGTCGGAGAACGGAGTGATGAACCAGATGATAGTATTAGTAGTCCTCACTATTCTGTTAAATAGTGTGACAATAATTATAATGAGAATTCCTTTTGAGTTTGTATAATCTCTAGTAGACAATAATTGTATTCAAACTCACAGTTATATTTTGTCGTATTGTACACGACAGTTGTATAATTAAGTTTTATTTGAATTCTGTACCATGTATCTGGCGACCCAAGATGGGTGATGTATACCAAATTTTGGAAGCGTCACATTAACCAACCCAAATAAATAAATATAATTAACTAACCCATTTGGTTCCAGTTAATATGGGTTGACCCGGCAGTTAACCAACTATATTGCTAGGTCTATCTACAAATTTAAAACTTCTTTCTGGTAGATGGAAATTAGTTGCTACAGAATTAACTAGTACTGTATATAGTAGTATTTATGTGGACGACAATTGCATCAATTATTAATCGGTATGAATTCCTCATTATATGGACAGCCAAAGCTAAATAGTACTCCCTCTGTTCTTAAAAGATTGTTGTTTTAAAAAAAAATTGTTCTAAAAAGTTTGTCGTTTACAACTTTCGAAGAGAATAAATTATTTACTTTCCTTTATTACCTCTACCTTCTCTCATTGTCCCAAAAAATTCTTTCACTTGTATTAATAGTTTTTAATTTCCCATATATGGGTAATGATGGAATTTCAAACAAATTTTACTTGATAAATGATACTTTCTTAATCCATGTGTCTAAACTTTAAACGATAATCTTTTAGGAACGGAGGTAGCAGTAAATTATTGGTACATTTACCAAAAAAATTAGCACACATAAATTCTCTCTCTTCCCTATATGCATGGCAAGGACCACTTGAAAGTTGAAACTCAGCTGTGGAACCAGCAATTTATGTCCGACAGGATCAAAATATTTAGGCTTAAATATGAATTAGTACCCTAAACTATAGGCCATATTCCACTTCGATGATCCATCTTTCAATTTTGTCAATTAGGTGATTAAACTATCAATTTTTTTCAATTACAACAAATTGAGCACGCCACGTCAGATATTGCTGACGTGGCTAATTGTGTGGGGTCTTAAGCAGCTTATGTGGCAAAAAAAACTATTTTTTATTCATTGCATAAACAAATCTGTTTAAATAAAGGGCAAAATCGTCAAAACACATTAACATAACAAATTAATATAAAACATTTCCTTATATCTCTCTCCTTATTTTTCTCTCTCCCAGAAAATCAAATGAGCCACCACAACCGCCGCACCAGAAAGTCTCCGATCAAGAATGTCGCCTCTCATGTTGTCACTTCCATCAACAAATCCATTTGCACATGCAGATCTGTACAACCATCATCTTCTTCAACCTCCAGATCCGTTCGACATTTTTATATAGATAGAAAATGGATAAAGAGCTTGCCTTCAGTTAATTTATCACCAATAGAAAATATTAACTTCTCCATCAATACCCCAAGCACTTGCTCTGCTTTTGAATGCAAATTTAATGAAATTCCCCTCATAATATAGAAGAGCAAAGCGCTGGCTCCAGATGTTCTCATCTCTAATGGTTTCTTCACGACTTCAAACATGATTTTTCTGATACCTCCAAATAATAAACCCAGATCTGTACAACCATTATCTTCTTCAACCTCCAGATCCATTCGTTCACCAAACAACAAAACTATCTAGAACACAAAATTTCAACCCTGAATATTTCACCCAAAATTCTCGAACACAAATCACATAATTTATTATAACTAACAGAATTTCCACACAATTCAAGTGCCATTACTGGAATTTCAGCCACAGTTTGAACTAAAGACTTCAAACTATCAGGAAACCTATCCAAATGAATCAAAACAAGGACTAATTCTAACCTTTCGAGGACAGAAAACAAAACCCTGACATCAAGATTCTCGCTTGGAGCACTCTCTCTCTCATCATCATCTTCTCGAACATTCTGAGCCCTAAATCTAGAAACCCCGGCACGGCCATGGCCTTTCTTCTTCCGCTTCGGTTTAT
Source organism: Panax notoginseng (assembly GCA_016801055.1). NCBI lineage: Eukaryota > Viridiplantae > Streptophyta > Magnoliopsida > Apiales > Araliaceae > Panax > Panax notoginseng. Next base: position 58,699,153 of record CM029013.1, on the reverse strand, counting down.
CTTCGAAGAGGTGTTCAACGTCGATTGGATCTTTGCTTTTGAGAGAGAAATCCAGTAGGGTTTGAAGGTTAAGAAGGGTTGATTCTGAAATGGGGTCGCTGTGATGGGTTTCAACATCGATTAGACTTGATTTAAATCTGATTTTATTCTAATTAGTTAATTCATTTGATGTATAGGAAATTGTTTAGGTTTTTTTAATTTTGGTTTTGTTGTTTTACACTTTTGCCCTTTTAAAAACATTAAAATAATAAAATGGGTTAAGTAATTATTTTTTTAATACACATCAGCTTCTTAAGGTCCCACACAATTAGCCACATCAGTAATTTCTGACGTGGCATGTTCAATTTGATGCAATTGAAAAAAATTGATAGTTTAATCATGTAATTGACAAAATTGAAAGGTGGATCACCGAAGTGGAATATGACCTATAGTTTAGGATATTAATTCATATTTAAGCCAAATATTTACCAAAACATTTATTATTAATTAAAGGCCTAAATATTCAATAAAAATATTTTTTTTTTGTAAAACAGCTTAATTTCTTTAATAAATAATACTTTACGTGGAGAGGAGGGAATAAGTAGAAAAGCATTATACCCAATCTCTTAAATATTGAATTATTATGCAGAATATCACGGGAATAATCGATATTTTCATATGATTCTTTCTTGCATGAGTATACAATAAGTCTCATTTTTATGTGAAAATAAATTATGTGTAAATATCAAAAACACATGTAACAATAGTATTCCTCTATAACATTTTTAAAGGATTCGATTGTTACGACTTATGAGCCATTAATTGGTACTTGTAAGGAATTGTATGTTAATTAATATTGTCATGGAAATCCCTTTATTATTGTCACGTTCTGGTTTATTTATCTCAACATTAAACTCGTCGTGTGGTGAAAAATGTAAAAAAGAAAAATAAAAAACGTTTATAAATTCAATAGTATTTAGGTATATATCCAAAAAAAATCAACATCTGCTACATGTTTGTTCACACTTCCTTGTGATCAGATCACTTGATGGCCACACCACCACATCTCACGGTTTCAATTCTTTTCCAAATTTATATGTGGTTCCAAAATGAAGAAGAAAATTTTGTAGGACAGGAAAAGTTTTTCCAGTAAAGGATACTGCTCTCTATATCCTACGAAAAGAGTCTCATTTATTTTTTTAGTTTTTTTTTTTCATAAGAAGTGTTTGTTTTGATGGTAGTAAAATAAAAGAGTAATACTACAGACACAAACTATTTTACAAACTGTTGATGTGACATATTCTACATCAGCATATTGATCAACAAATTGTTTTAATGTAATCTTCGGCCCCACACAATATGCTGAGGTGGAGTATGTCACATCAGTAGTTTGTAAAATATAAAATATTTATAGAATAGTTTGCGTGTAGCATTATTCAAAATAAAATACCACAAAGTATTTTATAGAATAGTTTGTTTGAACAAAGCATTTTGAGGCCTGTTAATATCTTTTTCTTTTTTTCCTTCGTTAATTATATTTAATGTTTACAAAACATGAATTTCATGTCGGATAAATTCAAGAGTATAGATGAGTTGAGGAATGGCAGAGTCTCAACCTAATAAGTTAACTAAACTTTTAGGTAAAGAGGTGGTCCAACGTATTTATTGGGTCAGTCTACATAATTAAATATTCCCAAAACATGATTCACAAGTAAAATACAAAGGAAATTTGTTTTCTTTTTGTTTCGTTGAGGATTCCATTGACTTTCCTGGAACTTATTTATGTATATGTTAATTTTCCTTGAGATTTCCTACGTTAGAATTCCTAAGAGAAGATTCAAAAAAAAGAACAGGCACTGGCCTACAGATTGTTAGACTCTCCAAAGAAATTAATTAAACTTGTTTGGAAAATAAAAAAGGGTAGACGGACCTTCAAACAAAGTTCTTGGAAATTAACATACATATATATGTTTACTTTTGATTATTATTTTTTTCTATATATATATATATATTCCATTTCCTTCTTGCTAAGTAATGAGATGAAAGTTGGTACGGAGATGAGACTACTTTTGTATACACACAGGTACTGTTATTATGTCTATCGAAAATAAATTCAACAGGCACCAAATTATGTAATATTTTTATATAGAAATGCAACTTTTTCTAGAGACATATATATATATATATATATATATATATATATATATATATATATATATATATATATATATATATATATATTGTTCAACTCATTTTATATTGAAAAGAGTTGCATTAGTTAAGAAATTAATTCTCATTTTGAAGTCAATTTCCTAATTAATTCAGAATTGATATGAATTTATTTGTTTTTGTTTAATACAATATTTAAAAGGTATTAATTAATAAATATAAATTTTGTTATTTCCAAAACTCATGAAATATGAATATTAAATTTCGAAGTCAAAATGAGACTTTTTTTTTCTTTTTTTTTTTGGGTAAAACGAACTACTTCAATTTGTTGTTAGTTAAGCATATAAAATTAAATCATAGTATTCTCGGTCTTTAATTTTAAAGAATTGGCCAAGTGGATATCCTTGAATTAAGACTATGACTGACTTTGGTTAATGTTTTGAATTTCAATTTCCTCCACAAATTGGGTGACACAACACGCCAGCCGAGAAAAAATATCGAAACTCATCCATCTGCATGAATTAAAAATCTGCAGAAAAATCTAAGTTTAAACAATTAGTCACGAGTAAGAAGACTCCCATAGCATGCAGGCCCACAGCTTTTTCATGAATAATTAAACACTTCAAATGACTCTCTATTTTATATGATTAATGTTTAAGTATTACTAATTTCTCTTATGAAAAAAGAGTCTTATTTTCTCTATATTTAGGGATTGTATAATTTATTTAGTACTGAATATATCTGAATAGATCGAATGGTTGAATCGATCAGCCATTAAGTACGTTTATTTTGGAAAAAAAATCGTTTGAATGACTGAATCGGTTAGATGATTGAGCTGAATGGCTAAGTCAGATTTTTTTTGGCTGAATGAGCAGCTGAATAAAGTAAAAAAATAATAAATTAAAAAAATATTAACTATTATATTAAGTAATATTAAATAAATTTACAACAACTTTGAATTTTTTCAGAGAGCCAAAATAATAAAATTTTGTCATTCAGATGTTTCAGACATGTTAATTATCAAATAATTTTTTTTATTCAGATTCATTCAATTTTTATCAAACACGATGATTTTATTAATAATAGCAATGAAATTTTTTCCAATTAGAGCCGTTGCAATCCTTGACACCCAAATTCATTTAATATTAGTTGATATACATAATATTTTAAATTAACTATATATACCTTTTATTCAATTTTGATTATATTGTCTTTTTAGACAAGTTTTTTGTTCCTTTTATTGGTCGGTTGTAAAATTTAAAATGTATTATTTATTATGTTTTTCATATTATCCCTAGACATTAAATACATATTTGTTTTATTTTCTATTGAAGGTGTAAGTTTAATTTTGAGGGATTATGTTATCAATGACAATGAAAAAAAAATCAACATAACCAAGTGGTTTTAGTTTGCCTTTGTAATCAATTTATGTAGCTAGTGTGAACTTATTATTTATTAAAAAGATGATCAGTTGGAGTAGATATATACTAGTTTACAACTTCCCATTTTGTATTATTTTTTCTGTTTTATAATATTTTATATATAGTAGGTAAAGTTAATAGATTAATCTAACATTTGTCAATTTGCATTTTCTTTATGTTTAAGCCAATAAATAAATTAAAGACACTGGAAACTATTCATTAGATAGTTTCTAAATATATAAAACCATAACAACCCATCGCTTGGCTTGAAGCATGCAAGCAGTTTGTTATGGAGAAAAGGAAAATACAAAGTGAAGTGGTGAAGTCAAGAAGACGAATATGGTGTGGAATCCATGTAAACCAACATTTTTTTCTCAAGTCAAAAAGTCAATATTCAAACTACTCTCTACCCTGTAAGACCATAGCAACTTCCCTCTTAATTTCCATATACTCTTCTCTGCCCACTAGAAATCATGTGGCCCCTTAATTTCTTAATTCTTTCTTCTTTCTTTTTTCTTTTTTTTTTTGAGGAAAGAAATTATTTATTTCTTTTTCCCCTATATATATGTCCATTATCTCCCAACTTCAACCATCTCAAAAATCACTCTCTTTATCTCTCTAAATATATTCATATATATCTCCTCTAAATTCTAATTCCCATTTGTTCACCTTGAAAAGGCAAACTAAGTTACAATGGATAAACTCCCCAAATGTGCAGCAAATTATGTACCTTTAACTCCCCTCACATTCTTAAAGAGAGCCTCAAAGGTTTATGCCAACCAGACCTCGGTAATATATGCCGGAGTCCGCTTCACTTGGCAGCAAACTTACGAGCGTTGCTGTCGACTTGCTTCCTCCCTTCGATCTCTCAACATTGTCAAGAACAATGTGGTAAGCTTTTTCTACTTAATTGGTTGATTAAATTTACTCATAATAGCATAAATAAATACAGAAAAGATTTTAGTACGTGTGTCAAAAACATGTCAAACTGACAGATGTTTTTTTGTCGGTATAAAATTACTCAAATAAATATGCACGCTTAATTATTTATTAAATTTTATAGATACATGTGGACTAACTACGATGGTTTGATTTGTAAATACAGGTATCAGTTCTAGCACCAAATATTCCAGCAATGTATGAGATGCATTTTGCAGTGCCCATGGCTGGAGCTGTGCTTAACGCCATCAACACCAGGCTTGATGCAAAAAACATAGCCACGATTCTCCGCCACTCCGAGGCAAAGGTGTTCTTTGTCGACTACGAATACGTGCCTCTGGCACGTGACGCCCTCCGGTTGCTCATGTCCGAGTCTTCTGTTTCGGAATCAGCAATCCCTTTAGTAATTGTCGTTGATGATATTGCCTCGCCCACCGGTATCCGGCTAGGCGAGCTTGAATATGAGCAGCTGGTCCGCCACGGACACCCAGGGTACGTCCCAGATGAGCTCGACAACGAGTGGGACCCCATCGCTTTGAACTATACATCAGGTACTACTTCGGCTCCCAAAGGAGTGGTGTATAGTCACAGAGGGGCCTTTTTGAGTACCATGAGTTTAATACAGGGCTGGGAGATGGGAACTGAGCCAGTGTACATGTGGTCACTCCCCATGTTCCACTGTAATGGCTGGACCTTCACATGGGGAGTGGCAGCACGAGGCGGGACCAACGTGTGCATCCGCAACACCACCGCACAAGAAATGTACTCTGCCATTGCATTACATAAAGTCACGCACATGTGTTGCGCTCCTACTGTCTTTACTATTCTCCTGGAGGCAAAGCCGCATGAGCGCTGCAATGTTACCAAAACGGTCAACATACTCACAGGGGGGTCACCACCGCCCGCATCCCTCTTGGAGAAGATGGAACAGCTCGGTTTCCATGTGATGCACGCTTATGGCCTCACTGAGGCCACAGGACCCGCCCTGGTCTGCGAGTGGCAGGCCAAGTGGAACAACCTGCCACGGGCAGATCAGGCAAAGCTCAAGGCTCGCCAGGGCGTCAGTATTCTCACCCTGGCTGATGTGGACGTCAAGGACTTGAAAACAATGAAAAGCGTGCCCTGTGATGGTAAGACAATGGGGGAAATCGTTCTCCGTGGCAGTAGTATCATGAAAGGGTATTTCAAAAACGAGGCTGCGACAAATGAAGCTTTTCAAAACGGTTGGTTCTTGACAGGAGATATGGGAGTAATTTACCCAGACGGGTACTTAGAAATCAAGGACAGGTCCAAAGATGTCATTATATCCGGGGGCGAAAATATCAGCAGCCTTGAATTAGAGTCTGTAATCTACAAGCACCCAAGTGTACTGGAGGTGGCCGTGGTGGCAATGCCACATCCGCGGTGGGGGGAGAGCCCTTGTGCCTTTGTCGTGAAAAAGTCCGGCCACAACATTGTAAAGGAGGATAACATCATTGCGCATTGCCGGGAAAATCTGCCGAAATATATGGTACCGAAAAAGGTTCAGTTCATGAAAGAGTTGCCCAAGACTTCAACAGGGAAATTTAAAAAGGCTGAGCTGAGGGATATTGCGAAGACTCTAGTCATTTCGGAGAATCAAACGGCCACCTCCAAGAAGCAGCAGTCTAACCAAGTTAATAGAGAACGGCCTCAATACAATAACCATGAATCTCATGAGCAGATTCTTGCAATGTCTCGGTTATAAAATTTCAATTAATGTTTAATGTTGCTGTTATAATATTAATTATACTATACACGGAAAATGTTCCAGTGATAATTCATAGAGTGCTTGTACAAAATTTTCTTATTTTGAAATAAAAATAAATTTTGAGGACATGCATTTCTTGTAGGTATGGACAGTATTAATTGCTTGTTATAATGGATTTGTGGTCATGGTAAGACAGATTAATCCCATTCGTCCGAAGGGAAAACTGAAATATGGGACCCAAACAAAAAAGTTAAAAAGAAAATTGTAGTCTTTTATTTTACATTCTAACTCATTTTAATATTTGGTATGATGGTCTTATGATTTTGTTTTATTTTGTAAAAAGTATAAAACTTATTTTAGTTTTGACTCAATTGAACCAAATTATGATAATGTTGAAGTTTTTAATTTTATTTTTACAAAATATTAATGGATAGAGAAATTAATTTTTTTTAATAATTGAATCATATTGTTGGTTAATATATTATATTTATACCTTTATTTTAATAATAGTAACCATTTAATATTAGGTAAGATACCCTTGTAAGAAAATTATTTTCTTAAATATTATGTATATATATATATATATATATATATATATATATATAAGTAATAATAGTATAAGCTTACTTATATTTGAAATATAATTATACTTACGATTTAATAATAATAACAAATTAATATTAAATAAGATGATCTTATTATTATAAAACTATATATCTTTATTTCAAATAGTCTTATTATACAATTAAAATGTTTTTTAGTTTTGTGGTATTTTTTTATAAATATATTATTAAAAAGAGTAATTGTTTATCAATATTTATATTTTAATTTGATAATTAAATCAATTTATTGGTCAATGAATTTTTTTTATGCCTATATATATGTGTATTCTAATAATAATATAATTTAATATTTGTTGAGGTGGTTTTCGTAAGAACATAATTTCTTTCTAAAATTATACTATCTAAGTAATAATAAAATCCTACTTATACTTAAAATATATGTAAGACCCCAACTTATTATAAATAAAATTAATTTTTCTTTATTTATTATTTTGAAATAGTAAGGGTTAATTTGATTAATGTGGTTAGTTATGGGTAAAATGCGCAAATATTTCAAATAAGCAAGTGGTTATAAAATATTAATTGTTGTCGGGGAATATTCGTTTGGTCGTGAAATATTCTTACTATCGGGGAATATTCGTACGACGGCGCAGCCTTTTGTGGGTCCCATAATGGAAAGTGATTGAATGAAGAAAACGACAAGTATAAGTTGTTTATAAATAACGGCGTAGTTGTTACCGTTAATACTGTTGGAATACTCGGTGGTTAAAACACAGTAATACGCGTTATTGCACAGTAGCACACGGTATTGCACCAATTATTGATTCTTACGTAAGAAGGCACTACTCAATAATTGTTACAGTAATTACTGTTCAGTATTTTATTTTATTGATTCAATAATTGCTGCGTTGATATTTTATATTACTTTTGTTTCAATAATTGTCACCACACAGTATTTTTTATTATCGGAGCAATAATTCATATTATCTGAATAATATTATTAGATAACATTATTGGCAATGTTTAGAAAGTTCTGTCTAAGGAGAGGTTTGGTCACCTAATTGCGCGCCAGTAAGAAGAAATCCGTATTGGAAAGCCCCCTCTTTCCTGGGAACGGCCTGATTGTCATTATTGTGATTCTGTAATATTATTTATGAATAATTAATTATTGATTTATATGATGAGAAAAATATTGATTTTATGTGGATATAGATGGAGAAAATTTTTAAAGTAACAATTGTTGAAAATTGATATTTTATCTTTTCTGATAAAATAATATTTTATTATATTATTATAATATAATAATAATGATATTTTTACAATGAATGTGGGATATATGAGTATATGAGGAGGAAGAGTATTTTTGTTGCAAAAGTTGTTTAAAACATGTTAAACGTGTCTATGGGCCCATTTCTTGACTGAAATTTGATTATAGCCTGTAGAATCGCCCGTTTGTGAATTTCGGTCAATTTCTATTTGAAATTTGGAAAAACTTTCTTTTGTAAAGTTGTAGAGAATTGAATTTCCTATAAAAAATTGTAAGATTCGAATTTTCTGATGAAAAGGCTACTTGTTATGAATTATTGAAGTTCCAGAGTTCCGAAATAATTAATTTTTAGAAGTTTAAAATTTTTTAAATAACAAAAACGTTTTTTTCATTATGGTGTGTTCCACATGTGTGTTGAATGGGCTGATTTCAGATTTTCTACGGTTGGCTTAAAAATTTATATAAATATATTATTAATTTATTAAATTTTTTGCTTTGGTGTTCTAAGCATTTTCCTATAAATAGGGTGCTTAGGTTAGAATTGAAAATCACACCAGAAACTAAAGATTTCTCTCTCTTTCTCTCTCGATATATTGAGCGTATTCTTGTGAGTATTTTAATACTTTGAGTGTTGCTATACGGTGCAAGTTCAAGTCATAGCCTATATCCAGTGTTTCAACTAGAAGTACTGTCTTTACGAGGTAAGGGATGTTATTTTATTCAAAAATGATATTATTTCTTCAATATCATTATGCCGAAATATTGATTGAAAATTTTTATCAATTTGGAACTTTTCATGTCGAAGTTACTATTTACGTATACGGCACTATTTACGTATACGGCACTATTCACCGAAAAATAAAATTTTCTTCTTTTCATCCAAAATATCTATTCTGGATACTAGCTTTGATTGTATCCATGTTTTGATCATTCTTGAATTTTACTCCACTATGATTATTTATGAAGTATTTTTGGACATGGAATAGCTGAAATACGAATCCTTAATATTTATTCTTTTGTTTCACTGGATTCGTTTTCTTTAAAATATTTTTCATCATCCTCAGTCCTAAATGATGATATAACTGAATATCTTTGGCCTGTAGTGCAAAGATGAATGATTTCTGATGAATATCTTTGGCCCGTAGTGCAAAGATGAACAGGTGTTTAGATGAACATGACCAACTGATGAATATCTTTGGCTTGTAGTGTAAAGATGAATATTGATTGATGTTACAGGGATAAAATATTGATGATGAACTTTTAAATTCATAGATAATAGTAGATTTCATTCTCTATGTAACTCTTTTATGAATTATTATTTTCCGCTGTAAATATTGATTTAAAATTTGTTGTCTATTGTATTCTATTAGATTTTTTCCTGTTGAGGACTAACGATAATTGTTCTTTATTATCTTAGTCATAATGTTCTTTACTGGGCTAGTTGAGCTCACCCTTTTTCTTTTGTTCCATTTTTCTTCTCAGGAGGCGAGAATGTAGCGAGTACTAGTCGGGGTATGGAATGAAGGTTCTAAAAAGTCGTTTTAGTAGTTCTCACTATTTTTGTATAATAATGTATCAATAATTGTAATGAAGACTTATTTGAGTGTGAATATTGTCTAGATGACAATATTTGTATTTAAACTCACAGTTTTTATGTTGTATTAAAAAAAATTGTAGTTGTATCTATACCATGTATTTTGACGACTCAGAATGAGTGTTGTATACCTATTTTGGAGACGTCACAATATATCTACACTTATGTTTTAATAATAGTTATAAATTAAATTAATATAGTTTAGAAATAATTTGCATCTCAAACTATATCATCCAACTAATAATTTAATTTTAATTAAACTTGAATAATTGTGTATATATTTCAATTAAAGTAACAAACTAATATTATCATTCTCGTTCCAAAATTAGATATATATTTTGACTTTTTGAAGTCAATTTACGAAATTCTAAAATTTAAAATTAATATGAAGTTATTTAATTTTAATACGACAAATATAACAATTGTAAACTAAGTATAAAACACTACTAATTATCATATTTGTTGTTTTCAAAACTTGAATCAAATTATATCAATTTTAAGTTTTAGAATTTCACAAATTAACTCTAAAAAGTTAAAATATTCTCTAATTTTGGAACGAATAGAGTATATAAGATAATCTTATTTTGTTTTTTTATATAATTATGTTATTAACTCTAAAAAGTTAAAATATTCTCTAATTTTGGAACGAATAGAGTATATAAGATAATCTTATTTTGTTTTTTTATATAATTATGTTATTAATTCTAGTTTTTAATTTGGATAGATTAATAATAGATGTTGACAAACTGTAGGAAAAGTAGGTGGTCAAACCAAACAACAGGTGCACCACAAAAATAAGCAAACCAAAAAAAATAAAGAGGAAGAATCAAATTGTCTATTTAATTATAGTATCGATACAGTGGCGGAATTAGAAATTTTTTAGAGGATGGTCAAAATATTTGAGTTAGAAAAGTCGGAAGAAATTCCTCTTCCGAAAAAAAATGAAGTTGACTAGGTGAAGTTGAAAGAATTGAAGCGATAGGAGGAGCTGGCTAAAGCTAAGCAGGCGTTGGAAAAGAAGAAAAAGTTGGCAGAGAAAGTGGCCACTTTAAAGCTCAGAAGAGAGCTAAAAAGAAACTCAAGAAAATTACTTGTGTATTCACACATTTCAAGATTATGTAAACAAAAAATTTAGTGTCGGACTTACAACTGATGAAATTTGTGATTTTTGTTTTTTAACTGATGAAGCACTCAAACAACTTGAGTTAACTTGTAACTCATGTATGTACATTAATTTACAGAGAGAACTCATTAATTTTCATGCTTTAACCAAATTAACCTCTTTATAGCATTTATACAAACACATGATATGCAAGCTTTAAAATTCACAGTGTCATGAAATCCAAGCATATAAACACATAACCTCCATACATAAATCCATCCTTATATTATTTAAACCCTTCATGGTTCCATAATTAAAACTCCCACAACCAATTTCACATCAATAATAAATATATTTCATCAAATTTTTATAAACTTATTAAAAAAAAGGAATAAATAACAAATATATAAATTGCTGCTTTGTCTATATACCAAAATAATTATTCTGAAACAGAGGATCATATGACACCCGCTCCCCTCCCCCTTAACCCCACCCCGCACCCCCCTCCCCCCTCCCCCCTCCCCCCTCCCCTTACCCCTTACCCCTTACCCCTAGTTCCGCCTCCGTATAGATAGATATGAAACTCATCGATTTTATTTTTTTTTGTTAAAAGTTGTTATTTTATCAATACTGTTTTATATCATCATACCACTCTACAATTTCACCATATTGACCACTAATTCTCCTGTTATTCATTACGAGCCGAATTATGATCGTAACATATGTGTATAGAAATTAAAAAGAATCTCATTTTAATTTATTTTATTTTATCGCATACATTTCTACGTTGATCGAAATCCAACTTCATCAAATATTTATCTAAGTATATATCATTTTTCTTTTAACAATATTCTTCATAGTAAATTATAGTTTCAAAATTTAACATTAAGAGAATATAACTTTTAGTGTATATATAACAAGTATAGATTAAGCCACAATTTTTTTCAAATAGGAGACTGACTCGTAGAAAATTACAATCGTCTCAATACTGAAACAACAAAACATAGGAAACTAAAGAGACTAGCATATGCCTTGCCTCGGGGTCATAATCAATTAAAAGGTTTCGCAGGAGTTTAAACATCACTTGATTACGACTCCTTGAAAGAAAGTGTTTTTCACATGGGATGTCAAACCTTGTCGTGGTCAATGGTACGTACGATCTTTTGTTTTAAACAACATGTGATCAGGATGACCATTCACCCTCATTGCCAACGTCGTGTCGCCGTGGCATTGTGCAACGTGAGGAGTACAATGATGACTCATAGGACCACCTTAACGTTCACCCAGAAAAAAAATAAAGACTCATAGGACCATAATATATGTCTTGTTCCTCTTATTCCTAGCTAGTTCATAATATGGACCCCAAAGAAAGAAAGAAATCCTCCTCTCCAGATACGTTTAGGCAAACACTAAAATCATGATTGTTCTGTGCCTTACAGATCACAAATTCCCACCTTTTTCCTTCTTTTCTTTGTGTGAATGTGAGAGAGAGAGAGAGAGAGACTTGGGAAAATTAATGAAGAATGTTTAAAAGGTCAGCAGAATACCCAACAGCCCATACATGGAATGAGAATATCATTCTCTAAATATATTCTTTGAATCAAACAGTAAGCGTAACTAACATTTACAAGTTGTCACAACAATTATCCATCAAACAAGGAAGAGCACACAGGATCCCTCTGAAATTCTCACCCATAAATCCAGTGACATCTAGGATTTGTTTGTGACTTCTGCTTTCTGCTGTATGTAACAACTGTGAATTTACCTGCCAACAATACAAAAAACCTGCAAATCAGAATCCAGACAAAAAGGTAAATTAATTGTATTTCTTTTTCACCACAACTGATCCAAGGTCCAAGCCTGCTAGTAGCTAATATCCTACACAATCAACCAAACTTCACAATGTAGACTTGACTTTTAAATTTTTTGTCAGCTTCAAACTCTCTATGTTCTGCCTCCCCTAGTCGGTGACACAAACCTTGTTTCAATCCAAATGAGCTATGGCAGTGACCTCACTTTAGATAAATACCTCTATAAATTCATTCATTGACCTAATCATAATCAAAGTTGTAATTTCATATTTATTAACTTTGCTTTAGTTTCTTCAGTAACACACCTTTATAAAATTAAAGTCCAACTCACCACTACTTAGATAAAGGCCCTTTGTCAATCGTCGTGGACTTATTACAGAATTATTTATTTCCACATAGTATGACATCGGAATTTTATATAAAGGAGAAACACAATGAAGTGGTCTTTTCGTTCTTCAAGATTTATAGAAAATGTTATATCATGTAAGAATTGAATTAATTCAGGATTATGCTCAAGTGACTTCATGATATGTTGTTTCTAAAGTCTAAAGTTTAAACTAATAACCTTTGCACGTCAGCTTGGAGGGTTCTCAACAAAAATTTGTTTTACATGGATAACCTTTTTTTAAGGCAGTCTCATTTCATCATATGGATAATCACCTTGCAATATAACTATAGATATTATTTTGCAACCTAAATATTGTTCCAAAAGACTCCACTATATACATTCATGAGATTTCTTTATATGTTAGCCTATGAGAATTACTTTCTAGCAACAGAACAGATGTTTTTTATGTACTGCGCTATTAGCACTTCAACTTCGTAGCTGACTGACTTTCGCTTGCATTAGAAAATTCAAAATAGCAAATATACAATAAGTCTAACAGCATTGGCAACTATATGTTTTTCTAAGGTTATGCAAACATCTACATGTTATGCAAAAGTTAGTGAAATATAAATAAAAAAATACCCACTTTCTACATAGACTATGTAGAAAGTTTTGTGTTGGCAGTTATAAAAAATTATGCCTTATTCTGACATTGTTCTTAACTGAGATGGTTTACATTCTAATAATAGATTATAAAGTTTTCAGACTTCCAAATGTTTGTGATAGCCAAACGTTTTTTTTAAGTACTCAGCCCAACTAATACAAGTTAATTGCGAATTATAAGGCTTAACCTAAGGTTTACAACATCTTCCCCATGACTCCAGAAGGAACTATAGTGTAACTCAGTTGGTGTTGAGTCTGATGACAAACTTCTACGACCATTTACAACGAAAATAACTTTAAAATTTTAATTAATCCTCCTTCCATCCCCAATTAAGTGAATGGGCTTGTGGCTGTGCCAAAGAAAGTGACACGACCTGCATTATGAAAAAGATATCTTCGACTTATATATTTAATTAATAGGATGTGTATTACTTGTTAAATCTTTCTAATTCATGCTTTCACATGCAATGTACAGGCACCTATGAATACTGTTGGCAAACAGGGAATAATACTTCATAGTATACTATAATAAATAATCACCAATGTTCAAGAACAGTTGGAAGAAATTGGTATAATGCAGTTATAAAAACATATGGATGTGTTAAAGCATATTATTGGACCAATTATCTCCCACAGAGACATGCCTCTCTAGTTTATATTATTTCCTTCAGTGTCTAAGCATTAATATACCACCCAAAACACGCAAAAAGTTAAATGTATAAAGGGTGAGAAATGTTGGCTCTAAGAAGCATGGATGAAAGAAAAGTGATACCTAAGAACAGCATGCAGCTCGTGGTCCTTCAAGTGGTCTATCGACAAGAACCATTCCTGCGGGATTCTGAGCAGGCTGAGTTCTAGGCAGTTTCTTAGCTGCATGCACCATAACAAGGATTCTTTATCAAATGCTATAGAAAGTGTGAAATGCCATACAGTAATTAAAATGCTAAAAACTACTGGAAATTTTTTAAAGACAAAATCTGAAGAATGGATAAGCCAAAAGAAAATCAAGAACTTTATAACTTTTTTTCAGATAAGCAAGAACCATCTAAATTTTCTGATGAAAGTGGTTTGATTCACTCCATAAAGCAAAGGTATATGAATTGAGCAGCGGCTTTCAAGACAAAATCTGAAGAATGGATAAGCCAAAAGAAAATCAAGAACTTTATAACTTTTTTCAGATAAGCAAGAACCATCTAAGTTTTCTGATGAAAGCGGTTTGAGTCACTCCATAAAGCAAAGGTATATGAATTGAGCAGCGGCTTTCCAATTTATTTCAATAATGCAGGCTGGTTGCATTGTTAAGACTTGAAATCATGGCTAGACTCAATACTTAGCTATCTAGTTAAATTTAAATAGAAGACATTATAATAATCGCATTTCATACTGAACTAGAAATCCATCTCCAAAAAAAACACTACTTGAATAGTGACAGACAAAATCACCACTCCACAAATCAAATTTATTACAAAGAATAGGAATTGGGGAAAACATGAGAGAGGGGGCGGAGGGCCAACTACGCAACTCATACAGCAATTCAAACCTTCAGAAGAAATAGAGAATACAAACCTATTTCATAGAATATGTCATTTACATTGACAGCAGTTTTGGCAGAGGTCTCCATGAAAAAAAGACCATTCTCCTCAGCATAAACACGTGCCTCCTATAAAATCATTTAAAAGACGATTATCACAACTTCAACATAAAACAAATGTAACAGACAGAATCAAATTAAGTTGATGCCTAATAAACATGCTCATAGATAATCCACTGTACATTACTGAAAGACAACATTACAACAACATGAAATCTACAAGAAGGCAATACCAAAAGCCATTTGACATCAACTTCAATGTGTAAAATTAAACAGCAGTGATATTACTTACTTCTGCAGTCACTTTCCTCTTTTCTTCCAAATCCGCTTTATTCCCAGCAAGTGCCATAACCATGTTGGGATTACCTGAAATAACAAGATAGTCAAGTATCTGTGACCTCTGCCTATGAACTGCATACGCAAGTCTCCTGATATAAATGATACAATATGTGTATAGGACAGCAAATACGAGACCTTGTATGGCCATCAGATCTATGTCGTAGTCGTTCATTTCAAGATCCGGCAGCCACGATTTAAAAACACAACTCTCTTGTCGTGCAACATAGTGTTTCGCAGGGAGATTAGCCTACCATAAAATAAAAGCGACCGAGATGCAAGGGGAAAACACGGGGTGTTTCGAAGGAGACTTGCCTACCACAACACACATAGCCCTTGTGTTTGTATATCGTGCTGCTAAATCTTGCAATGAACGGTGCAAGATGTGGTGGCCATATAAGTTCCCGTAGCCATCATTTGTCATGGGTCAGGACCCATATTTTGTGGTGTGTGTCCCCACAAATGACAAAAGGTGGATGTGACAGACAATCAAGTGAGACACAATTTAAAATATTAAACATCCAACGAAATGGAAAAGCCTAATGCTTGAAGGACAAGAGAAATTCAAGCCTAAATACCTTGCTTCTGAAGTTCTTGCACCCACTTCTTAGCCCGTGCAAATGAATCCTGAGTAAAACAAAATAAGAAAAGGACAAAGAACATTAATCAGCACTTGGCCAAAAAAAACATTAATCAGCAAAAACATATATTACCTAACCAACAGTTAAGTAACAAAGTCTTTGTTTAAACATCACAACACAATAAATATTTATCTTAAGGTACAACATACTCTACAGCAAGCACAATGTCATAACAACAGATACTACATCTAATTTCATTTCCATCATCCACAATACCCAACAACAGTCCCATAAAAGTAAATAAAAGCAATGCAGTTTTAGAAAAGTTGTCAATGACAAATTCAAGATCTTAGCTAAATTTGAATAACAACATTGATCTTTTAAGTAAAATCTAGTCTTAAGCACTTTTCATTAATAGTAGATATGGAACATAATGTAACTTTTATAGAATGTGAACTGTGCTTAACAATGACTGTTATTATTTAATCCAATTCTAGAAGTCTATAAACAAGCTAGTGGAAGTGGCAACAGCTCAAACATCATGAGAAATACCTACCGTGTTAGAGATGTCGTAAACAATTATAGCAGCAGCAGCGCCTCTGTAGTACATAGGGGCTAAACTATGGTACCTTTCTTGTCCAGCCGTGTCCCAGATCTCGAATTTCACCGTCGCATCGTTTACCGCCAGAGTTTGAGAAAAGAACGCCGCTCCGATCGTCGATTCCTATAACCAACCACAATTTATCATCATTGAAATCATCGAATCATACTAACAATCGGTAATCGACAAGCAAACATAGCAAATTCACACTATATAGCAAGAAAGATACCTGGAATTCGAGGAATTGACCCTTGACGAAACGCAAAACCAGACTGGATTTACCAGCTCCCATATCGCCTAGTAAAACCTAAAAAACTAATTCGTTAAATAAATTTACAAAGGCCAAAAATCTATTAGCAGAATTGCAGTAATTTGTAGACTTACGAGTTTTGCATTGAGATTATTATGACCGATCGTCGCCATGGAAAACAATACCTTGAAGATCGATGGAGGTTTTTGGAAGTTTTAGAGAGATAAAAAAGGGTTGTTTTAGCTGAACAGATACGTAATTTGGGATCAGTCAAAATTCGAGGAGAGAGGTGGTGTTCGTGTTCGTGTTCGTGTTCGTGTTAGATAGCGCGTCGGCGTCACTTGACTTAAATAAAGGACATAGAATTTGGTAGAAGGATCATAAAAAAGTTTATATCGCTTTTTGTTTTGGCATTGTAACCGACAAAACGAATACCAAGACAAGATTAAGACTCTTCCCTTCATTTATATTAATATGGTTAAGATTGAATTTATGAGCAATTTTTATTTTTCCAGTTATGTGAAGCTTTTTATAAGAAATTTTCATTTATAAATTTTGTGTTTATGATTTTCTTCAAGTTCCACCACCTTTTTTTTTCAAAACTCCTCTCTAGATTTACTCCTAAACCATGGGATAAAATATATTCCTAAAATTGAATTGTAATATTTTCTTTGATTTTTTTTTTTGTCCAATATAGTGTTCTACTATACAATAATTATCTATTTTGATCAAAATATTTATGTGATTAAATAAAATGAACGACGTATTCATATAAAAATATAATTGTAAAGTACATATAATTTTAGTGACATAGTCACTATTAGAGTTGTTAAAACACATATTTTCTGACCAACAATTCTCTCTATTTATTTTTTTTACTTTTCTTTTCCAAATGATATTCAAAAAAATAAGAGTAATTAAAGGATGGGGTGAAGAATAAAAGAGGGAATAGAGGGCTATTTATACGAAGTATAATAGGCTTTCGGGTCGTGTATATATATATTGTATTTATATACAAGGTATTGATTTTAGATGCAATCTCAGTTATTTTGATTTGAGCAATGACCAAAATTTCTAAACCATGTTCCTTGGCATTTTATTCTGTAGAAATACAACAAATTTAAAGCAAAAATTACATTCCTACAAAAATATCTTTATATGAAAAATAAAGCTGATTGAAAACAAAATTTCATTAAGTTTCCAAGAATTTAAGGTTTTGATGGAGTTCTTCCATCAACACAGAATTCATGTCAACTGCAGTGTCCAATTAAAAAAAAAAAGGAAAAGGAAGCGCCTCTTATCGACTGCAAGATGGCAGCAGAAATTGCAAATTTAAGAAGTACAAGGGCCTCTACGAGCACCCGGCTAAAATAAATTAAACAGAGCAGTTAGTTAATCACATCCTTGAGATCTGGAGGGGAATTGTGGCTTCAAGAATTTCTTCTCTAAGAGACGCGTACTGCATCTCTTCTAGGCTACCACGTTTCTCAGTAAGATGCCTTCTGCAATTTTCTGCAGTCGTAACTCCAGATGAGTAGGCTCCATGTACAGATCCCTGGTTCTCCATGCTAACAGCTTCACCTGCGAAGAAAAGATTACCCAAAGGTGCTCGAAGCCTCTCGTACACGTCAGTTGGCTTAGAGACAAGATCGTAGGAATAACATCCAAGGGAGTTGGGGTCTGTTCCCCAATGAGAAACAAGGTACTGAACCTGCATATAGAACCAAGAAATCAATTGTTACAAACTTTGGCACTATCAAATATTAATTGCGTTCTATCGTCGCTTGAGAGAGAAACTAGCTATGCAAAATTTAATATTTAATGTCTATATAAATCTTTATAAACATAGCAACAGACCCAATCCTCTTCTGTTTTTTCTTTTCAAACTCCCCTTTTTCTTCATTTTTAAGAGAAAATGAAGATAAAATATTATTGCTCCACACAGACAAAACCTGCAGGCTAATTATTGTGTTGTATTTTTTATGTTAGTTCAGAAGTCATGAAGTCAGCAAGCAGGCTAGCTATTTTCATCCCATATGCATAGTAAATCTATACATTCAATCAGATTGCCTCAGGAAACTGAAATATTTTAACTGAAGTGAATGCGAAAAATAATTGTGCTTGAAGAAGGGACTTACGGGCTCAGTTGCATTAGGAAACATTTTCCTGAGCTGCAACATTACAAAACTGGAAGCAGCCTCATCAGATAGCTTCTCAAGGTCATACGCAAATCTTCCAGCAGCCATGTAGACGAGGACAGGATGGCCTGTTGCTTTGTGGAGATTAAGAAAATATCCACAAGCATAAGAAGTCGGAGCAACTACACCAAGCAGTTCCACATTTGGCCAAAAGACGGTATCAAATTGCAAGGCAATCTTATTTTCATTCCCTACACCAAGATCTGATATTGCAGAAACCTTCCACTCGGGTAATTTCGGCTCAAACTCAATTAAGTTGGCTTTAAGAATTCCAATGGGCACCGTCACAATGACAGCATTTGCAACAAAGGTCCTCCCATCCTCCACTGTAACCATCACCTCACCAGGTCCATTTGTTATCCTTGAAACCCTTATAAATACAATCAACAAATGGAATCAAATATCTATCCAATCCAATAATTTTTGTAAAATAATTTAGTTTCATATTTCAGTTAACGCAGTAATTGACTCTCATCATACAAGAGCACAAATACAGAATAAATTCAAGCAGTATGTTGATCCTGCACAAAGTATTGTCATGGTTATCATTACATTTTGAGTAAGGTTGAGAGAAATACATGATAAAGCTTTGATATCTTCTTTTTTTTTCTGATAAGTGATATTAATTAGATATCTATATACAAGATTTCATAAGAATTATTTTACAAGAGGATGATACCTATTGACAATGAACTCTGTTCAGAATTATAGGGACATAAGAAACATAAAGAAAATCTTCGGAAAATTTGATGCAGGATCACATGTTTTATTCTTGTTCTAGTTCATTGTTACTAGATTTATTAATTTTATTAATGTTGGAGTAAATACGTATTGTATGATTTTATAACAGCATGCTTAGTAGATTGGAGGAGCAAATAATTATTCTTCAAGCTTCTCTTAGTAATAAGACATTGGGGACTGCTTAGAGACCTAAAAGTCTTGCCAATCGTTCCATCTTGAATATTTTACATTTGGTGTTCTATTATCTTAGAGCATCCATTTCACTTATTATGCAGCTAGTTTTTCCCAAAGCAATTGCTGCAACTTTTCTCAGTGTTGCTGGACCTAGCTTACAAATAATAATAACGATAGCTTACATTTATCCAGAACTTGTAAGTTCAATCATGCAACCGCAATGACAAATTTAGGTTAGATTATTGGTTGCTAAACATAGTCCATAGACTGAGGAGCGACTATTACAGTATTTTAGTCAAGCTTTTAGCACTTCACTTCGAAAAAATGAAAAAATACAAGTCAAAAGGATTTCATGTCATTCAAAGATTGAACAAGCTTACCGGTGATTTAACCGTATATCGATATCTTTCGACAGAGCCTTGATAACAGGATAATAGCCTTGCACCATAAGTCCATGACCACCAGACAGAACATGCTCCTGTACATTAAAGAAAACCATTAATATGTAAGAATTCATAGATGATAAACATTATTTCACAGTGATCATACAAAGATTTAATTTTCATATCATTTAACATGGTCAAGTTTCAGAATCCCCAATTTATTTACATGTCACATTTTCTTCAGAAAACTTACCTATTATAACTTTCCAGTTGCATTAAGAATTATGAACCATGCAGGATTATCTTTATAGTAGGCGTCTTTCCCAGGAGAGAAAATAATTTTATACGAAAGACTATATAAAAATGTTCAACTTGCCTCATCCCAATTTTTTAGAGATATCATATCCGCGTCTGCAGCAAACCAAGCTTCCATCCTACATATGTACCATTGCAATACTTCATGCGCAAGTCCTTTTTGTCTGCACAGCATACAAATTATGTTGATGAATTTCAGAACTCTTACTCAAAAGCTTGAAGGGGTAGCTTGTATCCAAAGTTTTAATGACTGATTCCATACCTCAATTCTGGATGTCTGTCGAGCACAATTGATATTGCTTGAAGAACTGACATGTCATGACTATGTTCATCCCTCACCGTTTCAGTCTAGAGTACCCAACAAATTAATCAGTAGTTTGTCTAGTTGGCCATAAAAGATATCCACTAATACAGAAAGATCTACAGATTTCAAGAGTGAAAGCCTACCTCCTTGAGAATTTTCTTAAAGGCCTCTCCAACTTCAATAACCATTTGTTGAGGAATTTGATGACCATCCATATCAAAAAGAGTATAACTGAAAGGAGATCAAATCCAAATCCTCAAGATAATATTCCAACAAAATAAACAAGAAACTACAATTGCAATGGTCATTTGTTAGACAACATACATCGCTTCTCATTAGGGAACTTACTCTGATACTTATATACATGGATATAGTGAAATATTTTCAATAGATATTTAGACTGAGAACTAAGAGATACTTGTTCACAAATTTGGACAAAGGAAGATTAAACAATTGACATATTAAGAGAACCATATCTCTAAGGAGTTATAGTATACAATATGACCAATATCAAATTGATATACTGCTTAACCCAAACATCCAAATAAATATCAAAGTAGAAGAAGAATTACCTTTCCAAATCATGGTCATACAGAACTGAGTTGTCCCCACTTGTCCTGTATAATGTAAGCCCTAAACGACGTATCATTGGAGCTAGAGGATTCTCATTGCACACACCATGTAGCCTGAATTAGGATATGGTTAATTAAAAATACAAAATCGCAGTGATAAATTTATTATATGCTTCCAAAAATAAAATAAAGCCACCTGACACAACATAAAGTAGTTATTTAGTAAGCTTAGAAATTAATGAACGTCCTTTCGAAGAGTTGAAACAACTCCCAAGTTGAAGAACAAACTATGTAGCTGACAATATGAACTGTCAAAGGATTTACTTTTCATTTATAAACAGGAAGTAACAAATCGCACTCTAGATGAGTTTGCTTCTGAGTGTCCACACAACTAATTGGCTGTGTTAAATAAATTGGGGGTGGGGAGGTAGGTGGTAACAAGGTCAGAGAACAACGTTTATAGGCAACCTCAACATGCCAAATGAAGAAAATTCAACATCAATATCAAGGTTGCATTTTAAACTAGATGATACATGTCACATAAAGCAAAGAAGCTGATCAAAAACTCAATGTAACAAATCTCTGACATAATGCAATCTAAAATTAATCACAATGTTTAAACAATATTTGTTCTAACTTCTCACTAAGGGTGTAAACGAGTCGAACCGAAGCGAAGTGAGAGTTGCTCGAATTCGACTCGAAACGTTCTCAAATTCGACTCGAATTCGAATTGTATTTGAAGAATTCTACTCAGATTCGACTCGACTCGGCTATTTATTACTCGAATTCGGTCCGACTCCGATCTAATTGTATTCAAACAACTCGCAAGCTTCAAATTTAAGTTCGAATTCGAGTCTCCACATAATAACTAACTTTATAATAAATATAATTATAAATTGAATTTGTTATTTTAGTTAGAAATGAGAAAATATATTTACTATTACACTTTAAAAATATAAAATCACAATTGAAATTAAAAACAAAATAAAATAAAATAAAATAGTAATAATTAATTATCCTAATTTGATTTAATTTTGTATATATTATAGAGAATGTATCGAGTATCTAATTGAATCTGTATCAATCGAGTATGTATCGAACCACAATTGATAATTCAAGTAGTTTGAATCTTAAACGAGTCGAGTATAACCTTGCTCAGATTGTACTCATATTTTTATTCGAACTATTTTTTATGCTCAGATTTGAATCATATTATTAACGAATCTAAGTTTCGCTCGTATTTTTTCGAGTCGAGCCCGTATCGAGCCCGTATCGAGCCCGAACTGTTTGGTTCGTTTACAGCCTTGCTTCTCACTAGATAAATAACTCAACAGAGCATTGATGAGTGAGATTTATACCCGCGAATTAGTCCCTTTGTTGTTTAGGTTGTTGCCTGTTTTCTATCTTTTATGTAGCTTTTCTATGTTTTTATTAGTGCATGTAAGTTAAAATTCTCTACAGGCTTGCTTTGCAGATTGTCTAGCTTTGATGGTCATTTTTCTTGCACTCGTGCCCCAGCGCCAGGAGTCGCGCCCCAGCGCCAATGCCAAGCAGAGCTACTGTCTTTTGGCGCTTTGCTTGAACTACAGTTCGCGCCGCGGCACCACGGATGGCGCCAGTCTCGCGCCCCAGCGCCGCATCTCGCGCCCCGGCGCCGCTTGCGCTCCAATGCACAAACAGAGATTAGTCTTTAATGACCTAGAAAAAGGCGTAGAAGTATAAATACAAAGCGAAGCCACCTGCATTCAGCATCGAACATCAGATAGATATCAGAGGAAAATTTATTACAGCTTAGATCAGGATTTTATTCTCTGTTTTTCTAGAAGCTAGTGAAGGGAAGAAGAGTTATTGCACCCAACATACAACTCGGAGTTTTACACGTGAAGAGAAGATTTGGTGGAAGAACACTTCAAACAGGGGTTTTCTTATTCCAAATCTCTCCTTCCTTGTATTTGTCTGATAATGTGTAATGTATTAAAAATGCGTGTTATTACCATAGTTATGAACTAACTCCATTTTTAGGATTGGAATGTAACCTTATGATTAGCTTAATCAACTTTCTATCTCATTTTATATAATGAATCATTTTGGAATGGATTGTTGTATTTTGTATTTAATGTCTTGGTATTGATAGTGATGGAAATTGATAAATAGTTATTACTGTCTATCTTTAAATACAACACCTGTTATGACCATGACATTGGAATGTGTGCATAATGTGCTAATAGTATAGACATATCGTTATTTGACTTGTGTGACCTTGAGACTTAGCTTAATGACCTTGACCTAGTTAGTGTCACCAATAGACGTATTGTGTTCTAGCTAGTTAGGGATGTGCAGTTGACCTTCGACAGAAGCTTATGCCTATTAATGTTCTCGGTTGGCCATTCCTTGATTCGTTTGTAATATGGTGAATTAGAAGATTAGGTGAAGCATTAGGGGAGTTGTAATCCTTTCTTAACTTCCTAGCACAACTACTTCTCTTAAATTTATAGTCTTGTTGAAATAGCTTAACCAACCATTTGTTTCACTCGGTTAGATAAGATTAGTAACGACTTTACCTTAGTAGTTGTTTTCTGTTAAGACTTCGTCCTCGTGGATTCGACACTCTACATTGGAGGAGCGGGAAATGGAAAAGGCATGAAATCCACATCCTCGCCTCCTTGAGCGGCATGAATGTTGGCGAGCGTGTTGGCAAACTCCGCATGGTAATGGTGAAACTGACTCTGCCATTGGGCTACAGTATCAACCTTGCAGTGCAGGAAATCTAAACTGTTCAAAATTTGAGCAAGGGTCCCCGGATCCACGGCCTCGGCAGATGGAGGCTCCTGCCGCAGTTGTGGAGGCTCCTGCCGCAGTGGATGGCTGTGGATCATCGGATGGCGGCGGCGGCGGTGCTGGCAAGAATCCTTCTCCACGGGAATGCGATGGCGCTCCCTCCCAAACTGCGTAACGGCTGATTAGATGATGGTCAATTACAGACATAGGAGGCAATGTCACGTCTTTAATCTCCCATTAAACACCCGCCCTCCTACAAAGACGGGTGATAAAAGACGGGTGCGGGAGACCCGACATAACCTTGCTGTTGATAGCCTTCTTGATTGATTCATTGATCAGGGACCCAACATCAATTTTAAGCCCCGAAACTATCAATTCCCGGGTTACGTCACTGACATGGCGCGTAGGCTGGATATTAGAGCAAATGAAAGCATACCAAGCCTTGCCGTAACGGCTAAGGGCCTGCTGGGGAAATGAAGTCCTCTCAGCCGTGTAATCATTAGTCTTCCACACTGTCCCAGGCTTACACAATTTGGCAATAATTTCGTCAGACTGATAGCGCCGAATCCCATTCTCCCTATAGTCGTGCCCATCAAAATTAGGAGTCCCATACACTTCATTAATAGCCTTGGCATCGAACGGGATCAACTTCCCCCTCATTGGTGCCGCCGGAGGTCCTTCAGGAATGACGTTAGCATATAATTCTTTCACTACCACAACCACGGCAGATTCCGGGGGATTGGTGAAGTGCACCCATTTCATGGCGCTAATCATGGCATTCATTTGGCCATCTTTATCATCAGGGCGAAGTCCTCGCTCAGGCACTGGGGTGCGCAGCAAGAAATTTTAGGTATACCGCTTATAGGCTGCCTCAGTGGGAAATTTGACGGCATCCCATGCCGTAACAGGCGCTCGGGATGAAGAAGGAGGAGGCCCAACACTAGTTCGAGGACGCTTAGGAGCCATTGTTGCAGGAAAAGATAATATAATATTTGTATGTAGCTATGTCTGTGCAAGCCAAAGAGTTGGGCAAATTACCGTATCTGGCTTGGGCTTTATAGGCGAAGAGGCAACAGAGATAGACGGAACCATTGAGACGGTTGGGTGCCCAAACGGTAAGAAACGGACAATGATTAAACGAACGGTCGGGAGATGAACAGTTGGTGCCGCTTAGGAAGAGAGAACTGATACGCGATGTGAGAGAGAGGAATGACTGAGTAATAAAGTGTAAAATGCCTCACTTTAACGCTGGAAACCGCTTGTGGCCAGAAGAGATGACTGAAGAGATGACTGAAGGTACCGACTAGCTATGGGTCACAGATGGTTGGAATAGGAAGCACAATGGGTGTAAATGGTTTTCCAGAGGAAAACAAACAGGGGTTAAGGATAGCCGGCGTACTATTGTTGTTGAAGCCATTAGACGCTGACCAGATTTATCCACTTACATAAAGGCCATCATCATAATTGATGATTATCTACTATTTTGACAAGTATGATTGTGATAGAAAATTTCTTCCAAATATTTAATCACATTAAGGACTGACGACCAGTACTTAAGAGACAAACTAAAACTCATCAAATGATTTATCTATGGACACAAACATAAGGCTTTCGTTCTAGAACCATAACTTCTCAAACTGTCAGTTGTGAATAAAAAATTAGGCAGCTTTTGGTGGCATATGCTATCAACGCATCAGCCAGTAAATTCTGTGTCGCTAAGTAAATGAAACAATGTGTCAGAAGATATATAATATAGATGTCATAGAACATCTTGCTTATTATCAAAGGGACAGAGAAAAAGTAAAGCATGAACTTGCCATGATGCTCCCATATCAACTGGGCAACCAAATGAGTAGTCAGTGTGAATGCGGCCTCCAATTCTATCTCGTGACTCCAATAACAGCACCTGAACAAGATAGAAAAGCTCTGATCAATAACAGGAAAGGAAAAAATTTAGGTCATCCTGTGGGAATTTGTATCATAAGGACTACATGACGACCAACTTAATTTACCAACTTTAAAAATAAAATAAAAAATAATAATAATAATAATAACAAATAAACACCTTAAAAGATGCATTTTGGAGGACATGTGCTGCAGCAATCCCAGAAATACCACCACCAATGACAATGACCGAAGGAAGTGAGCTGCAACGTCTACCAATGCTAGAGGAAAAAGAGCCTGGATATCACATAAAAGCAAGGACAATTAATTCCCATATGACTGAAATAAAAGAAAACATCATAACGGACAGCTCACAACAAATCAAACATATAGACAAATTACAAAAACCTAAATCCTACTCATCAATTGGTATCGAATTTATTTATATAACAATGCATTTTAGCACCTAAGGACAATGCCACTTCACAACTTTCATAACGCGATCGGAGTTGGGATAGACTCTCAAAGAGAATACTAAGTCATACCAAACATTCATCACATGCCACTTCAAGCAAGTAAAAAGAAAGGGAATTGGTATTTCCACAAGTAAAACTGATATTTCCACAAGACCCTCACATGAATAGTAAGTGAGTACCACACTTGTGAGAGATCATGTTGAAATATCAATTTTTACTAGTGGAAATAACCATTTCCTAAGAAAAACCTGAAAGATAGGCCTACACCCTGTCTATACCACATCAATTTTCCTAGTTTTTCACTAATCAAGATGGTTTAGACTTTAGAGTATTGAAAATGTTGGCATGATGTTGAGTCTCATTCTGACCTCAATTTGAGCTGAAGGGGTCTTGTGATCTCACTTCATCATAAAAAAATGAATTTTGGATATAAGGTCGTATAATCTATTTTTCATGTGTAACAGAAAAAACTCAAATGGTGTAACCGCAACAAGTTCAGAACATAATTGAAACAACATTTTACAAAAATCATCCTAAAGTTATCCTTCATCGAAAATTGTATAGGTTATGTTCTTAACACCAAATACATGATCTACTGGTATAATAACCTCCATAAGTTTTTTCAAAAATAAAAAATCTCTATTGTTATGACATTGTTTCATTATTTGTAAATGGATAAACAAATGTCACATTATGTACATAATAAATCTAATCAAGTTATCAACCCAACAATCAAAACTTTATTTTAAAAATAAAAAATTGTCACCTTGAATATATTCCACATTATTCACAAACATCACAGTTAATCAAATAAACAAGTAATGTATAATTGAAACATGAACAATGATTCAATACAGCCGTACCATCGAATAAATTACTGTGAATTGAATCTTTGATCTTCATTATGAAATCAAACAAAGACGTGGATCGGTCGGCAAATTATAGATTCAGAAGAACGAATAATCAGGGTCCAATCAAATTGCGCGAAAAGAGAAAATAAATTACGGGTGTATAGGAATCAAGAAATTAGAGATTAGTTGAAAGGAATGATAAAGGAGGAAGAGAAGAAGGCCGGCAATAAGGCGGCTAAAATTAGAAGAACAACGGAGTTTATCAAACCAGCTCATAATCTGATGAAATTATAATCAAATTGTTGGTGGTAACAATGAATCGACCCAGATCAATCGCAAACTTGTGCGTCGGTTGCATAGATCGATACCCTTCT
The DNA here is from genome assembly GCA_016801055.1 of Panax notoginseng. Taxonomy (NCBI): domain Eukaryota; kingdom Viridiplantae; phylum Streptophyta; class Magnoliopsida; order Apiales; family Araliaceae; genus Panax; species Panax notoginseng. The sequence continues at coordinate 58,671,179 of CM029013.1, read as the reverse complement.
TCTTCTTCTCGTTTTGTATTCTATGGGATTGTCTCTCCCTTCAAAAAGGCGAGAGGGGATATACTTGATGCTACTATAAATAACCCGCGAACGTAACCAAACAGATTCTATATATAATTAGATTAAACTTGATTAATTAATTTGTTAATTAATTAACTATTTAAGACGGTGATAATAAGGGGAAGGGGCTGGGCCAGGCCAATAATCCCCTACGGCGGCGTGTGGTGGCTGACGGGTGTAAGTGTTGGCTACTCCTAATTAAATTAGATTGATTGTACGAGTCGTGTTGGTTTCAAGTTTCAACCTTTCCTCGCACCTTCGGCCCACTTGCCAATGAGCTAATTATGGACAAGTAACAACAATAGATCATAACCAAAAAAATGGGTGTATTGATGTTTTGATTTTGTATTAAAGGTCAATTTTTATTTTGTTTATTGATTTTTTTTTGGTTGTAAAGACATTATTATATTTAAAAAAATTACAAATTAGTCGTTACTTAATATTCTGTCTAAAAAATTAACGGAAGTGCTGAATAGATTAACGTTTAACTGATGTCATATAGGGCATACGTACTTGAATATATGGTAGTTGGGTCCCTATTACATGCAGGGTTAATTAATGTTTTCGTCACTATTTTAGAGGTTGATTTTTTTATTGGTTATTTAATTATTTTTTTATTACAAATACATTATTATACTCAAAAAATATTACAAACTAGACATTACTCAACATTATTTAATTGATGTGTGTATTAGTTATTGATGATGTACCACGTGATATTGCTACTTGAATCATAAAATGAAAAGAAAAAAAAATAGAGCACAATTTCGCTACTATTCGTCTTGGTCACAAATATCATGTTTGTTTCTTTAATACACATGATATTGCACATGGCAAAATGTGCAACATCACCAATAACTAACTCAAACATCGGGTTTTTTTTTGCTCATATGATATGCACGGTTCAACACTTCCATCAAATTTTTGAACGAAATGTTAGATAATGATTATTTTGTAGCCGTTTTTAGTATGATAATGGCTGTAATAAAAAAAATCAGTAATTAAAATGAAAATCGACTCCTAGTACATTAACCAAATCATCAATAAACATTCCACCTAACAGGATCCCACATGCCACATATTCAAGTACTCCACATGACACTTGTTAAATGACGTAGTCGTCTATTCAACATTGTTCGTTAATTATTTAGACATAATGTTAAGTAATGATTAGTTTGTAATTATTTTTTTTACTATAATAATATTTTTGTAACAAAAAAGATTTAGTAATCAAAATAAAAATCGACCCCTGGTACAGTAACCAAAATATCAATTAACCCCAAAAAAGAATCATCTATTTATATGTTCAGTAGTACCTAGGACACATGTATTGCTTGTGTAATTTATATTTTGTGTGTAATTAATTTTAAAAATTATAAATTAAATTTAAATATTAAAATAAGACAAAAAATGAGATAAGAGTTACCTCACACTCTTGCATGAGGTACCTCTTACTACACAAAATAAAAGTGATATATTATTCATCGCTATAGGTTCAGTCCGTCGATATATATTCGGTTCGTCGTTATATGTTATCTGTCGTTATATGTTGTCTGTCGCTAAAAATTAAAACGACGGTTCTATATATAGTGACGGACCGAATCGTCGCCCGGTCCATCGCTAAAAGAGAGTATGCAAAGTATGTTGGATAAAAGGTAAGCTTAAAATTCGGACTATATATATATATATATAAGTTGGAACAGGTCCGGACCTCCCGGACGGGAGAAAATCCGGACCTTTTTTTTTAAAAAAAAAAAAACAACTAATTTTTTTTTTAATATTTTATGGAACTGAAATTTTTTAATAATACAATGTTTGGGCATGATTTGAATACCTATACAAAAAAATAGTGGTACAGTCTGCACAAACTGTACCACTATTTTTTGTTATACGTACCCAAATCACGCCCAAAACACTGTATTATGAAAAAATTTCAATTCTATAATTTTTTATTTATTTTTTTTTTTAAAAAAATCCGGATTTTGGTCCGGTCCGGGAGTCCGGACCTGATCCGGACTATATATATATATATATATATATATATATATATATATATATATATATATATATATATATGTATGTGTGGACCGATACCCCAATAATACAATTGATGCTAACTAGCCAATTTTTTTATTGAGATACTAGTAATTGTCCGTGCTTGAAGGCACGACGTAACGAAATTCTCCCTCTCTCCGTTTTAACAATTCCACTTTCATTTCCTCTCCCACCGCCCTTTCTCGCCCAAATCAATTAGAATGAATCTGAACCGTCTTTATACTTTTCCGTCCAAATTCAAAGTGGGTTCTGTCTTATTAATATAAATATGAACAATACAAGGCAAATTGGCTTCCTTTTTTTTTGACGATGTTTGTTTCTACTTTCTTGATATCAGAATATTCCGTTAATTCTCTAATGACTCCTTAGTTGTGACCCCATGTTCTCTGATCTCAGCTCGAATCTACGGTCATTCTCCTTCTTGATAAGATCTATACAACTTGAATGTGGTGGTTGTTAATTAAATATGAGAATATATATATATGTATGGGGACAAGAAGTGCTGAATTGTCTGGCTGCATTGTGAGAATACCTAACAAACACTCTGTCATTGACTCTTGTTCATATTTTTTTGTAGTGCAATCATGACTAGATTTATATCGCCACCAATTAATAACTTCGGTGGGAGTATTTGTTTTGTTATGTTTCGTTAAGTGTACATATGGCCGGTTCACATAATAGCCATTGTAGTTATTGATTTGTCAACTTGTCCCTACTTTTTTCTTTTTGTCGTCAAAACTTTTACAAATACTCGATCAATCCACCAAAGGATGACACAAAAATAATTTTCACATAAGTAAATCAAACAAGGGGACGTAAGTAAATCAAATAAGAGGACATACTATAAAATGAGTTTCAATTTTATTCATAATGGATCCTACTATAATGCTTTTAACTAAACTAGTGGATCCCATTTTAATTACACTTTTGATGTTAAATTGCCTTCGTAGCACTTTTTTTTCATTCCACCTTTGTATTCAAGGGTGGATTCATAAATTTTTCTTAGCACGTGCGGATTTTAACTAATTTTTTTATTAAAATTAAATAAAGAAAATTTGAATTAATTATAATAATATTTACAAATTGTAATAAATATTCGTAATCTAAACTAAAAAAGAAATTTTAAATAAAAAATATTTAGATACAATTTAGAAACTTATTTCGGTTACTTGTCATAGTTCAATTTGAATGATTCTCAAAATCTCCAAATGCTTAAAGTCTCAAACCAAATTTATTTTCTATTTTCAAACAAACTCATGACTTAATTTCAAAGCATTAACCAGTTTTGGTATATTTTTATAAGTTTCAAATAAATCTCAATGTATTTTTTTTTATTATTCCATTTTGTGGGGTTTGTTTATAATAATTATTTTATTTGTCCTAAAAAATGTAAAAATTAGAGTAGTAGTAAATCAGTACTATAATTATTTACTGTTGCTTCTTTTGAGACTTATTGTTGTGCAGCATGTGCTGCATGTGCATTTAAGAAAAATGATTGATTTCTCGTTTAAATACCTAGTTCTAATGCTAGCAATCAAATTTGAAAAATCATAAAACTACGAGTATTGGAAAAAATCTTGAAAAAATAGCATTGATCCAACTTTTTCCTACATGACTGTAGCAAAAAAATGCATATTTTTTATTCCAGTGCTCTATCTTTATCTTTTTAGATAACACAACTCTCATTAAAACTCACATAAAGGAAAGAGGCAAAATTGCAGATAAAAATAATTTGACACAAATTCAATTCTCAACACATTTGCATCATTTTAGTTGAACACTAAAACTACCTGCTCGTTCAATATTATTGACTCTTGATGCTTATCAAGTTAATGCTTCGCAGTTGATATAGAATTATTAGTATATAGATAGACTCAATTCTCTGAATCCAAAGTTTAATATAACATGTTTTTGCCTCAATTTCCCCCCCCCCTAAATTTAGTACACTAAGAGCATTAATAACAGTTTTCCTAATCAATTCTCTATCCCCAATTTTGAAGAATACTGTAAGACCCCAATTTTTTTTTAATAAAGATGAATTTTCTATAAATATCATTGTGACGCCCCCAAAATAGGTTCATTCCACCCAACCTATTCTGAGTCGCCAAATACATGGTACAGAAATAATTACAACTTTATTAATACAATTATCGTGTAAAATACGATAACACTTAAACTGTGAGTTTAAATACAAATATTGTCATCTAGACAATATCCACACTCAAATAAGTCCTCATTACAATTATTAATATACTATTTTACAAAATAGTGAGGACTACTAGAACCACTTCTATAACTATCGTTCCACACCCCGACTAGTACTCGCTACATTCGCGCCTCCTGAGAAGAAAAATAGAACAACAAGGAAAAGGGTGAGCTCAACTAGCCCAGTAAAGAATATTATGACTAAGATAATATAGAACAAATTATCGTTAGTCCTCAACAGGAAAAAATCTGATAGAATACAATAGACAACAAGTTTTAGATCAACAACTACAGCGAAAACAAGAATTCATTAGAAGAGTTAAGTAGAGAATGAAATCTACTATCATCTATGAATTTAAAAGTCCGTCATCAATATTTTATCTGTGACAACCCCAAAATAGGTCCATTCCATCCAACCTATTCTGAGTCGCCAAATACATGGTACAGAAAATAACTATAACTTTATTACAACAATTGTCGTGCAAAATACAACAACACATATGCTGTGAGTTTGGATACAAATATATACCAAATGTGACTCATGTTCCAACCGTGGACATCACCTCACAATGACACCTTACATAAAGGTATAGTCAAAAACTGTTTTAGAAATTAGAATCATTGGGAAGTGCTCAAGGAAACCTTCGTACATGGGAGGCCATGCTTTTAGGTTGTGATAGATATCATATGGCCACAGAATTATCCTTGGTTGGCCCAATATACCCCAAAAAAAAAACGAGAAGATTACTATCATATTCTTCCCAATGGTGAGTCTTCTCTTGACTTATCATTATCTCCACTGTCTCTAATTGAGAATTATACTTCAAACAAACACCAAGATTATATAGGTAGTGCTCGTAAATATACTCAGCAAGTGGATGAGCACAATCCTGTCTTATGATGACACGAGGTTGTATGTAATTAGACATCTGGTATGATAGTGGCAAAACACCCTTCCAACGTTGGGTTCGCCTCACCCTATTTGATTCACCAAATATAACTACTAAATGATGACCACCATTCTATTCCCCTGTTACCCCCGCTCGACCCAGCTACACTCTTATTACCTGAAAGGAATTGTGAACAGAAGGGTGATCACAACTAGCCCAGTAAAGAATATCATGACTAAAGATAAATAAATTATCAATAGTCTTCATCAGTAATAAATCAGAGATTTAGAACATATGGTAGATGATAAAAATTTCAACCATAGTTGCAGCGGAACGAGTAATCCATTAAAAGAGTCAAATAGACCATAAAGTCTATTATCTCCTCCATGTTAAAAATCCACCAACAATATTTTATCCATGTAACATCACTCAACAGTTCCTTTCCACAATCATATGAATAACTCATAACCATAATTGTGATTCTAAATTTTTCTTCGCACCCAGGACGAAGAATATTTTTATCACCTGTCTTTACCTGAAACATCAAAGATCATGGTTATACCAAATCATAGTTCCTGTTCATAATCATACTAATAAATCCATCTTTGCACTACGACCAAAGATATTCAACAACAGTTCATCTTTGCACTACAGGCCAAAGATATTCATCAACAGACCATCTTTGCACTACAGGCCAAAGATATTCAACAACAGTTCATCTTTGCACTACAGGCCAAAGATATTAATATCTCAAAGAAATATATAATCATTTCAGAATTTATATAAACAATAATTATAACCATGTTAATCAATTCATCTTTACACTTAAGCTAAAGATATTCAATTATAAATTCAATGGTCATGATCATACCAGTTAACAATTCATCTTTGCACTACAGGTCAAAGATATTCTTCAGTCACGATCATACCAATAATTTATCCATCTTTACACTCAAGTGAAAGAGAAATTCAATATCAAGGTTATAAAAATGTTATATATGATAATAAAAATAATATAATCAACATATAGATTTAATCTCAAGAGTAATATTCATAACTCAACTATAATTTGGTCAGAAAAAGAAATCAATTTTGTCATAAATAGTAACTCGTAAATAGTAACCCATGAATAGTAACTCGTGAATAGTAACTCATGAATAGTAACTCGTGAATAGTAACCCCGACTCAAAAAGGTAGAAATTCCACAATAAAATCTATACCAATATTTTGGTATAATGATATTGAAAGAATAACATTTCTTAAACTTATAAATAATTTATTTTAATTATTTACATTTTACTAAAATAATGCATTTAATCATTCTAAAATGTCAAACTCATAAGATTTCATCACCAATAACCAAAACCCTCATCAAAAATCTGCATATACCACATATTAGATTCTCAAGCCATAAAATCCTATTTTCTAATTTTTTTACTTCACAAAACATATTTAATTCATTTACTCATAACTAGACTATTTTCATGAAAAATACCAAATCAGTTCCAAAAATATTTCTTTTATGGGATTTAGCATAATATAGTCCCATAGTGAACATATATTTTTCTCAGAATTTTTAAAAGTCATTTACTATTTTTCATATGGCCAAAACAGCCGAATATTTAGACATTTATCAAAAATTGTACTTTTATCTAAAAATTTTGAAATTTACAGAGTATACTTCTATCATATACATGTACTCCCAATAAAAATTTCATCAATTTTGGAGTTAACCACAAGGAATTATAAGCGGTTACTTTTAAAATAGTATTTTCTCATAAAATTCATAACTCTCAATCTATACATCCAAAAATCACCATTTTTGGACACAATCAAGAAAACTCATCAAAATATCATTTCAAATTTTTCCAGAATTTTTGAAGGTCAGAAAAATTACGAAACTGAAAAACATAACAACCCTTAAAATTCCTTACTATCCCTTACCTCAAAAGAGCAGTACTTCTGATCGGTATGCAAAGCCGAAGGAAACTTGCACTGAATAGCAACTCTCAAAGTATCTAAATACTCACAAAATATGTTTTATAATATAGAGAGAGAAAGAGAGAAAACTTGTTTCTGGTGTGATTTTCAATTATAACTTAGCCCTCTATTTATAGGAAAATTTTAGTAGGCTTGACCTGCAACCTGATGGCTTTACCTGCTACTATTCCCACCCATCACATTTGAAATATAATTCAGCACATTTCTTCACCAACCACAAGTGGGGCCCACAAATTCTATAATTTTTCATCAAAATGATAAACTCCGAAAATTCAACAATTTCTGAACCAGTTGTCTTGTAAAATTCATAATAAATCATACGTTCATTTTTAACGGTTCAAAATTTATGGGCATATACTCAACTTATATATGTATAACATATCCAAAAATTACCACGATCCAAAGGTCGGATTAAAAATTATAACCCCCGTAAAATATCTTAAAAACCCTAATTTGATTTTCAATACCTCCGTTCCGACAAAAATACAGATAAAATACCTCAACATTAACTCCTTCATTTTTAACCACAAAAATATATCCCTCATTTGTATCCACAATAAATATTTCCTTATCATATGAATCAATAATTAATTATTCACAAATAATATTACAGAGTCACAATTATGACAACCAGGCCGTTCCCAAGAAAGAGGGGTTTTCCAATAAAAATTTTTTCTTACTAGCGCGCAATTAGGTGACCAAACCTCTCCTTAGACAGAACTTTCTAGACATTGCCAATAATGTTATCTAATAATATTATTCAAATAATATGAATTATTGATCTGATAATGAGAAATACTGTGCAGTGACAATTATTGAACAACAATAATATAAAATTTCAACGTAACAATTATTGAATCAATAAAATAAAATATTGAACAGTAATTACTGTAACAATTATTGAGTAGTGCCTTCTTACGTAAGAATCAATAATTTCAAAAATACTATGCAATACCGTGTGCTACTGTGCAATAACGCGTATTACTGTATTTTAACCACCGGGTATTCCAACAGTGTTAACGGTAACAACTACGCCGTTATTTGTAAAAACTAAAATTTGTCGTTTTCTTCATCCGACAGTTATTCTGTTATGGGGCCCATAAATGGTTGCGCCGTCGTACAAATATTCCCCGACAGAAAGAATATTCCACGACCAAACGAATATTCCCCGACAACAATGAATATTTTATAACCACTTGCTTATTTTGAAAAAAAATTCATATTTCACCCATAACTTTAAACTTTTATCAATTTAACCATTTACTAAATTGTAATTATAAGAAAAATTGAATACTTTTATTTCATAAAATTTGAGGTCTTACATTATCCCTGTAACATCAATCAGTATACATCTTGAATCAAATAGTCATCTTTGCACTACAGGCCAAAGATATTAATCAGTCGGTCATGTTCATCTCAACACCTGTTCATCTTTGCATTACGGGCCAAAGATATTCATCATAAAATCATTAATCTTTGCACTACAGGTCAAAGATATTCAGTTATGTCATCATTTAGGACTGAGGATGATGAAAAATCTTTTAAAGAAAACGAATCCAGTTAAATAAAAGAATAAATATTAAGGATTCGTATTTCAAACAATCCGAGTTCAAAAATACTTCATAAATAATCATAGCGAAGTAAAATTCAAGAATGATCAAAACATGGATACAATCAAAGCTAGTATCCATAATAGATATCTTGGACACAGAAAAGAAAATTTAATTTTTCTGTGAATAGTGTCGTATTTGTGAATAGTGTCGTATATGTAAATAGTGTCGTATACGTGAATTGTAACCTCGACACTAAAAGATAGAATTTTTATAAAAAAAATCATCATGCTTCGTGAATAGTACTCGTGAACAGTAACTCATGAATAGTAACTCGTGAATAGTAACTCAGAATAGTAACCCCGACATGAAAAAGTTTCAAATTTGATAAAAAGTTCCAACCAATATTTCGGCATAATGATATTGAAGAAATAATATCACTTACGAAGAAAATAACATCCCTTACCTCAGAAAGAATAGTACTTCTGACTGGAATACTGGATATAGTGCTGAAAGAACTTGCACCGTATAGCAATACTCAAAGTACTAAAATACTCACAATTCTAACATAAGCACCCTATTTATAGGAAATTGCTTAGAACACCAAAGCAGAAAATTTAATAAAATATTATTATTTTTACAAAATTTTCATGCCCATCTTTGAAATCTGATTTCAGCCCATTTGAATCACATGTGAGGCCAACTTAATTGCAAAAAATGTTTTTCTTTAAAAAAATAATTAAAACTTCCAAAAAATAATTATTCTGGAACTTCAAAACTTTAATAATTCATAATAAATAGCACTTTTGTCAGAAAATTCGAATCTTGCGAATTTTTATAAAAAAATTCAATTATCTATAACTTTGCAGAAGAAAGTTTTTTCAAATTCCTAACAGAAATTGATCGAAATCCACATACGGACGATTTTACAGGCTATAATCAAATTTCAGTCAAGAAATGGGTCCACCAATATGTTTAACATGTTTTAAACAACTTTTACAACAAAAATACTCTTCCTCCTCATATACTCATATATCCCACATTCATTATAAAAATATCACTATTATTATATTATAATAATATAATAAAAATATTATTTTATCAAAAAAGATAAAATATCAAATTTTAACAATTGTCACTTTAAAAATTTTCTCCATCTATATCCACATAAAATGAATATTTTCTTTATCATATAAATTAATAATTAATTATTCACAAATAATATTACAGAATCACAATACTGACAACCAGACCGTTCCTAGGAAAGAGGGGGCTTTCTAATAAGGATTTCTCCTTACTGGCGCGCAATTAGGTGACCAAACCTCTCCTTAGACAGAACTTTCTAGACATTACCAATAATGTTATCTAATAATATTATTCAGATAATATGAATTATTGTTCAGATAATGAAAAATACTGTGTAGTGACAATTATTGAAACAACAGTAATATAAAATATCAACGCAGCAATTATTGAATCAATAAAATAAAATACTGAACAGTAATTACTGTAACTATTATTGAGTAGTGTCTTCTTGCGTAAGAATCAATAATTGGTGCAATACCATGTGCTACTGTGCAACAACGCGTATTACTGTGTTTTAACCACCGGGTATTCCAACAGTATGAATGGTAACAATTATGCCGTTATTTATAAATAACTTATACTTGTCGTTTTTTTCATCCAATCGCTTTCTGTTATGGGGCCCACACAAGACTGCGCCGTCGTACGAATATTCTCCGACAGCAAGAATATTCCATGACCAAACGAATATTCTCCGATAAAAATGAATATTTTATAACCACTTACTTATTTAAAATATTTGCGCGTTTTACCCATAACTAACCACATTAATCAAATAAACTCTTACTATTTCAAAATAATAAATAAAAGAATTAAATTTTATTTATTAATAATTTGGGGTCTTACAATCATTTTAAAAAATTATCGAATGAATTTGACATAATGTTATAGTTGTGGGTAGTATTTAAAAATTTTGTAAAGTACGCAAGTTGTTGTACAATATTCAATTGGTCGGGGAATATTCGTTTTAATAGGGAATATTCGTACGACGGCACAATCATTGGTGGACCCCACAACGGAATTATTGTCGGATTGAGAAAACGACAAAAATATTTTATGAAAGTAACGGCGAAAGTTTTACCGTTAATACTGTTGAAACACCCGGTGTTAAAAGTACAGTAATACGCGTGGTTGCATAGTAACACACGGTATTGATTATTGATGCTTATATGATAAGTCACTCAGTTTTGTTTTATTAGTATTATTTTTGACGCCCCCAAAACAGGTATACGTCACCCATTCTGAGTCGCCAAATACATGGTACAAAAACAAATACAACCTCAGTAATACAATTGTCGTGCAAAATACGATAACACATATACTGTAAGTTTGAATACAAATCGAGAGTATAAAAACTCAAAAGGAGTCCTCCTTATAATTATTGATGCACTATTTTACAAAAATAGTGAGGACTGGTAAACAACTTTCTAAAACCGTCACTCCATACCCCGGCTAGTTCCTGCTATACTATCTCCTCCTGAGAAGAAAATGGAACAAAAAGGGTGAGCTCAACTAGCCCAGTAAGGAATATTATGACTAAGATAATATACAACAAATTATTGTTAGTCTTCAACAGGAAAAATCTGATAAAATATAATAGACAACAAGTTTTAGATCAACAACTGCAGCGAAAACAACAATCCATTAGAAGAGTCAAGCAGAGAAAGAATTCTACTATCTTCTAAGATTTAAAAGTTCGTCATCAATATTTTATCCCTGTAACATCAATCAATATACATCTTTAATCAAATATTCATCTTTGCACTACAAGCCAAAGATATTCATTTGTATCACCAGTTGATCATGTTTATCTCAACATCTGTTCATCTTTGCACTACATGCCAAAGATATTCATCAGGTAATTATACATCTTTGCACTAAAGGCCAAAGATATTCAGTAGTATCATCATTTAGAACTGAGGATGATGAAAAATATTTTAAAGAAAACGAATCCAGTGAGATAAAAGAACAAATATTAGGGATTCGTATTACAGTTTATCCAAGTTCAATAATACTTCATAATAACCAATTTTGAAGCAGAATTCAAAAATAAAGATCAAAACATGGATACAATCAAAGATAGTAACCATAATAGATAACTTGGGCAAAAAGAAGAAAATTTTATTTTTCGGTGAATAGTGTCGTATTCGTGAATAGTGCCGTATACGTGAATAGTAACGTATACGTGAATAGTAACCCCGACACAAAAAATTTTAAATTTGATAAAAAGTTCATAATATTTCAGCATAATGATATTGAAGAAAATAATATAATTTAAGAAGAAAATAACATCCCTTACCTCAAAATATCAGTACTTCTGATCGGAATATCGGTATAAGCCTGAAGGAAACTTGCACTGATGAATAGAAACTTACAAAGTATCTAAATACTCACAAAATACACTCAATAATCTAGAGAGAGAAAACTTATGAATTCTGGTGTGATTTTTAATTCTAACTTAGTCCTCTATTTATAGGAAAATGTTAGCACGCCGAAGCAGACTTGACCTGCAACCTGATGGCTTTACCTGCTACTATTTCCACCCACCACATTTGAATAAAAATTTCAGCATATTTCTCACTAACAAAATGTGGGGTCCACTCAATTCTAGAATTTTTCACCAAAATCATTTATAAACCTAATTTTCGAATCAGTCACCTCTTAAAATTCATAACAAATTATCCGTTCATTTTTAACGGTTCAAATTTGTGGACATATACTCAACTTATATATGTATAACATATCTAAAAATTACAACGATCCAACGGTCGGATTAAAAATTATAACCCCCGTAATATATCTCAAAAATCCTGATTGATTTTTAATACCTCCATTCCGACGAAAATACTGATAAAACACCTCAACATTAACTCCTTCATTTTTAACCACAAAAATATATCCAACATTTATATTCACATAAAATAAATATTTTCTTATCATATGAATCAATAATTAATTATTCACAATTAATATTACAAAATCACATTTATGACAACCAGGCCGTTCCTAGGAAAGAGGGGGTTTTCCAATAAGGATTTCTCCTTACTGGCGCGCAATTAGGTGACCAAACCTCTCCTTAGACAGAACTTTCTAGACATTGCCAATAATACTATCTAATAATATTATTCAAATAATATGAATTATTGATCTGATAATGGGAAATACTGTGCAGTGACAATTATTGAAACAACAATAATATAAAATATCAATGCAGCAATTATTGAATCAATAAAATAAAATATTGAACAGTAACTACTGTAACAATTATTGAGTAGCGCCTTCCTTCGTAAGAATCAATAATTGGTGCAATACCGTGTGCTATTGTATTTTAACCAACGGGTATTCCAACAGTGTTAACGGTAACAACTACGCCGTTATTTATAAAAACTCAATTTTTGTCGTTATCTTCATCCAACCGTTTTCCGTTATGGGGCCCACAAATAGCTGCGCCGTCGTATGAATATTTTCCGATAGAAAGAATATTCCACGACCAAATGAATATTCCCCGACAAAATAAATATTTTATAACTACTTGTTTATTTTGTAAAATTTGCACATTTCACCCATAACCAAAATATTATATCAAATTTACACCTTATTATTCACAATAATAATTAGAGAAAATTTGATTTTATTCATTAATAAGTTGGGGTCTTACATTATTAATGTAATAAAACAGAAAATCTATTTATATAAAACATAATACTTTTATAAAGTTATTTTATAAATAGAATATATTATATTTTATTATGCATAGTGTTGCATAGTATCTGCATAGTATTTTGCATAGTAAAATCTTTTTATATAAAACAGAATACTTTTTTTAAAGTTATTCGTTTTATTAGATTATAAATAGAATATATTATATTTTATTTAAAAGATTTTGCTTTAAACATGGATCGTCCGATTAAAAGTAAATCAATCTGGACCGTTCATAAATTAGTTACTATGCAGTCCATTCTTCTATAAATAGAAGCTCATTCCTTCATTATTTCTTACGAATTCACTGAAACTCTAGAGAGAGAAATTATAGAGAGAAAGAAGAAAAGTATTCTGCTACTTCACTACTCCTATATTCAGTACTCTTCTTCTTAAGGTAAGGGGTATTATTTCTTTTATATTCATGAAGAGAACTTCTGTTATTCCATTATTTATTATTCTGTTGGAATAACCTGTATACGCGGGCTACCCTATACTTGGTGAAATTCTTCTGTTATTACATTCTTTATTATTCTGTTAGAATATCCTGTTTGTGCGTTTTATGCCGTACTTGGTTCCGTCTTTATTATTCTGTTGGAATATCCTGTCTGTGCATGTTACGCCGGACCTGGCTCCATTATTTATTATTCTGTCGGAATATCCCGTCGGTGCGTTTACGCATGACCTAGTTCCATTATTTATTTTTCTGTTAGAATAACCTGCATGTGCGGTCTATCGCATGCTTGGTGAATTTTTTTGTTATTTCATTCTTTATTATACTCAGTTGATTAAAGTTTTGACTTTTATACTCCATGAAATTAGTGGAATATCTTTGATATTTGCGCTTTATCCAGTATCTTTTCATGAAAATATTCTTATGAGCATTCTTAAATTTTACTCTACAAAGAGGTATCATGTTGACAATTTGGACGTTGTTGGTTCCTGAATAAATTAATTCTTGAACTTGTTTTATTGAATTCTTATATCATTGTCATCATCCTCATGTTTATATTTTGTTGAAAGTCATCTGTGGCATGTAGTGCATAGATGGACTTGGTATGATTATAACTAGGGATTATTCAGTGTAATCATGACCGTAATGTTACAAATGATGTAGTAAAAGTCCTCATTGGCCCGTAGTGCATTGATGGACAGTTGTTGGCATGATCATGACCATTGATGAATACACGAATATCCTTGGCCCGTAGTGCATTGATAATTTGTGGTTGTGATACTAATGAATATCTTTGGCCGTAGTGCAGGGATGATGTGGATTATTTATTAAGCTGAGTCCCAGCGATAAAAGTGATGAAAAACTTTTTAAATCATAAATGATAGTAAATTTTATTCTTTACTTGACTCTTTTAATGGATTGCTTGTTCCGCTACAGTTAAACTTGATGTCTATTGTATTTTATCAGTTTAACATCGTTGAAGACTAATGATAATTTATTCTGCATTATCTTAGTCATAATATTTCTTACTGGGCTAGTTGAGCTCACCCTTTCTTTCACTATTCTCTTCAGGAAATGAGAACGTAGCCGGGACTAGTCGGGGAACGGAGTGACGGTCCAGATGATAGTATTAGTAGTCCTCACTATTCTATAAAATAGTGTGACAATAAATGTAATGAGGACTTATTCTGAGAGTGGATATTGTCTAGAAGACAATATTTGTATTAAAACTCACAGCTCTCTTGTTGTATATTAAAGATTGTATTTGTACCATGTATTTGACGACTCAGAATAGGTGATGTATACCTATTCTGGGGCCGTCACAAATACATCAATAAATCATTATCCAACCGTTTCCTTATCCTTATTTTATTCTCTATATATGATTTTACTCCCCAGTGTGAGGGAATCAAAAGACCGTTCTCTATATATACAAGATGACATTTCACACCTCACTTAAGTGGACTACTCATCAATCATACACATATTGACATTTTTTTAGTACTTCATTTTCAAATTATAAACTTAATATTGACTTTAAAAAAAAATTAATTTCAAACATATTCAAATTTAAAACTAATATAAATTTATTTAATTTAAGTCAATATAATTATAAATATTATAAAAGTACTATTAATTATAAAATTTATTATTTTTAAAATTTAAATGAATCATATTAAATTTAAATTTAAAATATCACAAATTAACTTTTTAAAAGTTAATATTGATCTTATGTACATTTGCAACTACAATCCATTCAATACTCTCTCCATAAATTATTTAAAATTTAAAATAAAATAAAAATTATTTTACGGTAGAATATAATTGATAAATTATACTCTCTCTTTTATAAATTATAAGATTATTATTAATTTGATGTTTTGATTGTTGGAACTTTAAAATTTCAAATTTCATTATTTAAGCAATCAATATAATTAAGGAACATGTTGGGTACATAGTAAAAAAATTGAATTCCTATTTTGCAGAATGACCCAATAGTACAACAGAGTAGAGATAAAGATAATAAAGTTGTTGTAAATGCTCTGAATACAAGACATGTTTGATAAAATGCTTGATTGTCGCCTGGGGTGATGTGTGTTTGTTTGCATGTTTATTACAAACAGTTACGCAATTAATGAAAGTTTGAAATATGATCTCATTCTCTACTAGATATTAAATATCATCTATATGACCGGAGTGTTTCACAAATATAAATATAGTAATGGCTCAGTTGTTTTGTATTAATTTCATATGTCAATTCATTATTTAAGCTGGCACACGGGTTATCATCTAGCCATCTAGTATTTCCGAATAGTATACAACTATCTATGTAGATCAAGAAGAAGAAGAAGTAACGATTAAAATAATAATAATTATTTGTGTGTAGTGTCACTTGTGCTATTGCAAATACAGTAGTAGCAAGTTGGTACAGTGGAGTGGCATATGGGAGTTGTAATCTTTAACCTCTTTAGGATCCTCCTGCAAGTCTCGTCCAAACTATTGATCCACCTAGCTCGTTAGGTGCCTGTGAACTTCAAATTTCAAATTAAACAATAGGAAAGAAAGAAAGCCGAGAGTAGAATTTTCAATGAAAATTGCAAAAACTAAATGAATATACAAGTGAAAAACAAAACTTATAAGAAAATCGCATGAGTTTTCTTCAATATCTAGGCATTAAACTACACCATGCATGAAATTAGTTTATTGTGATGTGTCCATGCATACAACAAGATACCTGTTAACGCCAAGATCTTCTCCCACGTTCCAATCACGTAAGACGCTATGATCCTGCACAGTTCAACAAGTCAACACCAAAAGCTTGACGGCCTGACCGTCGGGGGATAGCTCCGGCGTGAGAGTCAGTACAGGCGATCACAAGGTTAACAATGGAGGAAAATATTGACTAGTGTCTGAGTGTGTGAGAAAAATGATAATGTTGTGTTGTTTTGTTACCTCTTTTCCTTTTGTGATCCTTGCCCCATACGTTCCCAAGACGCGGTTTACTGTGCCACCCACTATCTCCTGACACCTCATCTCAACCCCGGTCCTCTCAACCGAAAGTGTACAGCTTATTTTCCTACCTGCTACCACAGTTACCTCCCGCCGACAATCGGAGTCCCATCCTCATTAATGCCATGCAGAAAGGTGACAGACATAATAGTCAACTGCTACCTTTTATGATGATTAACGGTCAAAGATAGGATAAGTAACACCTTACGTAATGGACCGACCCAGTGACTAAGCCCAATATTATAGTCAAGTAACGAGGCCCAAGTTGTCTGGCCCAATATAGCAAAGGTGACATAATCCAACGGATAAGCCCATTCGTCCTGGTTCAGTATGAAAAGTATTATGGCCTAACATTGCCCCTAGTCTTTTATTAAACAGGTTGTTTAGTGAAAGACTGTAAATAGTATGAGTCCATAGTGAAAAGGGATCCCACAAGCGCCTGCCCACCTTGGATAACCCATTAAAACCAAAATCAGACGTTACCCCTTCCTCTCTCACATCATTACCTCCAATTAATGCGCCACCCTCGGTTCTCGTGCAAAATTTGAAAAGACCGCTATAAAAGCCAATTTTTCCCAATTCAGACAACTTTACCAGCTTAATTTGAATTTGATATACAGTGTTTTCTCCTTCTCTCCGATTTCTTTCTTTCCTGCAAGATCTCAGTAGCAATGGCGGCCCAAGATTCTGACAACTCCACCCCTATTCTTGCTGTTCCGATTTCCATCACTCCTCCCAGTCACAATCTTACCGAGTCGGTTCCAAACTCCAACCCCCAAATTACGGCTAGCCCTGCCGGGAACCCTTCAAACCCCCTACCCAACCCCTCAGAGTTTTTTGAGAGTGAAAAACAATATCCCCACGCCAATATCCCCTCTATCATTACCTAGATCGAGCTGCGTGCCATCAGAAGTCGGTATCAGATTCCGGACACCCATCTGGTGAGAGCTCCGGAACCGCACGAGCGGATGTACCAACGATCGGATGGGTGGACTGCCGTACCGGTAACTGTTCTAGAGAAGGGAGTTAGATTCCCTCTTCACTCTTTCCTCGTTACCCTCCTAGGATTTGTCGGAGTGGGATTCGCCCAACTGGTGCCGAATTCGTACATCCATATCCTGGCCTTCATAGCGTTCTGTTATGAGTTGGGGATACCCCCAACAGTCGATTCTTTTTTCACTCTCTTCTCTGCGGGGAAGTCTCGGGAACGAGGCTTCAAAGTGCTGAGCAAACAGTCCCCCAAGCCCAACGCCAAGTTCAAAAAGCGACCTTTGATGGATACTCCTTCGAGCAACAAGGAGTGGCACAGAGAATGGTTCTTCGTGAAGGGGCCTGAAATCCCGTCTATCCCGGAATGGACCACTTCTAAGCGGATTTCTGCAGACTTCGGGGACATTCCAGAGGAGCACGTGAAAGAAATGGCGAGCATTCTCGAGAAGATTCCTCTGAAGGAGTGGAGCTTCGGGCTCCTGAGCAAGCAAGCATGGTTATATGACCATAAACTGTCCTTGATAAAACCAACATCGATCGATCGAAGGGAATTGGATAAATTCCTTTCGGGTAAATCATCATCATCCCCCACCGACATCTTACAGGAAGAACTTCCGGCTTCGGAAGCCCATGGCGCTGAAGTCTTCCAGGGATCAGAAACTGCGGAGGAGCCTAGCCGACCTCGACAGAAGAAGAGGGCTGTTCGGAAAGTCCGGTCA
The DNA here is from genome assembly GCA_016801055.1 of Panax notoginseng. Taxonomy (NCBI): domain Eukaryota; kingdom Viridiplantae; phylum Streptophyta; class Magnoliopsida; order Apiales; family Araliaceae; genus Panax; species Panax notoginseng. Next base: position 58,652,464 of record CM029013.1, on the reverse strand, counting down.
AATCCTCAAGGATCTCAATCAGCTTCTACAGCGAGTTTGATTGACATGCCTGCTAACGAGCGAATGCAAGCTCTTCGTATTAAAAAGAGGAAGACCAAAGTGACTCCTTTGTCCGCCGATGAGCTTCGGGTTCCTCCTACTGCAGTTGAGCCTCCTATCGTTATCCCTGTGGAGATCCACGTTTCCGAAGACGAGCTCGAAAACCCGACCGAGTCTCCACTTCTGTCTCACAAAAGGAAACAACCTTCCGAAGATCAACCACCACCGCCCCCCGAACCATCAATGCCTTCTTCGGCAAGATCTTCCCCTTCCGCCTTCAGGCGAGAAGCCGCATCCTCTCCCACCATATGGCCGGAGTTTAATGCCAACTTCCCCTTCCAGCTGTTCGAATTCTTTGTCCGGGAGACTGATAACCATCGGTTCGGGAACAGCTCAATCAGGGATTTAATCGAAGAAGGCATAAGTTACCAGGCTAAGGTGAGTTTGTTCAATTGAAATATTTGGAAATTATTTGTTTCTTCTAATAATTTACCGGCTATCTTTGAATGTCTGTAGGCCAATGCTATCTTCGGGAGGCTTCTTCCCCGATACAAAGAGTCCGAAGCCGAAGAAGATGCAGCCTGGCGAGAGAAGGCTACTCTGGCGTCGGCTCTGGAGAGAGAGAGAAGGGCCCATGGTACCACTCTCTTCAATAATGAATGCCTCCAGAAGGATGTAAATAACTTAAAAGAGAAACTGGAGACAGCCGAGGCCACCCACCAAATAACCGTTACTACGAACATAGACCTGGTTCGTCGAAACGAGGTCCTTGTTGGGAAGAACGAAACGATGGTGAAGACCAACAAGAGCCTGGCAGTACAAGTACATGTTCTTGAAGCTAGGGATTTGAGACATCTGAAGGAACGGGCAAAACTCGAAGAGGAGCTTTGAGAACTTCGTGCTCTGAGAGATTTGGGTCCCCCTCTGACCGGCGATCTTCAGAGAGAAGTTCAACAAGAGTACTGGAAATCAGCTGAGTTGAACGAGGAGATCGTCCAAATGTTCTCGGATGAATACGACGAATGCCGAAGCAAAGACAAGGCAAGACTTGTCGCTGCCAAGGTTGACCCGACCATTCTGGACTCTTCGGAAGACGAAGCTGATCCCTGAAGATGATTCTCTTTTCCCTTAGCCGTAGGATTCTTGTAAAGCTTCTATCGTTTTGTAAACAGTATTATGTAAATAAATCATTATTCCTTATGACTTCGGTGTATTTATTGTTTATCAACACTTCAATAACGATTCAATCTTAAAAAATGTACAAGCTCCTTCATGGACTTAACTTAAACTGTTAATCAACAACTAGGCAAGTCGTATAACAGATAAGATAAAGTTAAAGAATGTGGCTTTCCGAACTCAACACTTAGAAAAAATTAGGTAATAAAGTAAGGGGATACTTATTCGTTACCAAAGTGTGAGGTAGATGCCGTGAAGGGCTTGACGAAGTCTGAATGATGACACTTGCCTACCACGAAGGGCCTGACAAGGTCTTAAGGACCACCTGCTGATGAGGCTACCATCGAATGGTCAGCGAGTCCACCCGAACCTCCCTACTCCGATGACGTTCGCCTACCACGTAGGGCCTGACGAACTCATAAGGACCTCCTACCGATGAGGCTACCATCGAATGGTCAGCGAGTCCACCCGAACCTCCTTACACCAATGACGTTTGCCTACCCCGAAGGGCCTGACAAACTCATAAGGACCACCTGCCGATGAGGCTACCATCGAATGGTCAGCGAGTCCACCCGAACCTCCTCACACCAATGACGTTTGCCTACCACGAAGGGCCTGACAAACTCATAAGGATGACACTTGCCTACCACGAAGGGCCTGACAAGGTCTAAGGATCGACAATTGCCTACCACGAAGGGCCTGACAACGTCTTAAGGATGACATTTGCCTACCACGAAGGGCCTGACAAGCTCATAAGGATGACACTTGCCTACCACGAAGGGCCTGACAAGGTCTAAGGATCGACAATTGCCTACCACGAAGGGCCTGACAACGTCTTAAAGATGACACTTGCCTACCACGAAGGGCCTGACAAGCTCATAAGGACCTCCTGCCGATGAGGCTACCATCGAATGGTCAGCAAATCCACCCGAACCTCCTCACACCAATGACGTTTGCCTACCACGAAGGGCCTGACAAACTCATAAGGACCTCCTGCCGATGAGGCTACCATCGAATGGTCAGCGAGTCCACCCGAACCTCCTTACTCCGATGACATTAACAGCAACGAAGACAAGACTTGCTTAAAAAGAAAGGAATTTTTATTGATGATGACTTAAAACCATTTACAGACTTCCGATGTACTGACATTGTAGTTACTGAAAATACTTTCGAAGCCTGCCTGCATACCAAGTATTCTTGATCTCTGATCCGTCCAAGGCCCTCAACCGATAAGTCCCCGGCTTCGGTACTTCTATGACTTCATACGACCCTTCCCAATTTGGCATCAGCTTTCCCAAATTCTGGGGTGTAGATGCTTCGACTTCTCTGAGAACGAAATCCCCTACTTCGAACCTGCGAAGCTTTACCCCTTTGTTATAATGCTTAGCTACTCTTCGCTGATAGGCTGCAAGTTTGACTAAGGCTGTTCCTCTGACTTCTTCAAGTAGATCAAGATTGGCTTTCAGCCCTTCATCATTGTATATTTCTCTGAACTGACTAACTCGAAGACTTAGAGATTCAATTTTAACTTGGACTAAGGCATCAGTACCATAGGCCCGTCTGAAGGGTGAATCCCCCGTTGTGGTCCTCGGAGTGGTCCGATAGGCCCATAACATGCTGAGCAGCTCTTCTGGCCATCTTCCTTTAGCTTCATCCAATCTGCGCTTGATCCCATTCAGCAACGTTTTGTTGGTCACTTCGACTTGTCCATTAGACTGAGGATGAGCTACCGAAGTCTTTCTATGCTGGACCCCAGTTCTTTCAAAAATGCTTCGAATTTTGATCCCACGAACTGACGTCTATTGTCTGAAATCACCACCTTAGGAATTCCGAACCGAAATACTACCGACTCCTTGATGAACTTTAAGCATTCCTGTTCAATTATTAACCTAAGCGGTTTTGCTTCTACCCACTTGGTCATATAGTCGATGGCAACTATAACAAAGCTGACCTGACCTTTTGCTTTTGGTAGCGGACCTAGTATATCAACCCCCCAAACAGCAAAGGGTATGGGAGATAAGATCGAGTATAACTCTTCTGGTGGCTGATGTGGGATCGGACTGTTGAGCTGACACTTCTCGCACTTTTTGACGTATTCAGTCGCTTCTTTGAAGATGGTAGGCCAATAGTATCCCTGACGAAGTACTTTGTAGGCTAATGACTTAGCAGCCATATGGTCGCCACAGATGCTCTCGTGAACTTCTCGAAGAGCATATTCAGCTTCGGACGGAGTCAAACACTTTAACAGTGGAGACGAGAAGGCTCTTCGAAACAGATCCCCATCTATCAGAATGAAATTAGTACTCTTATACTTGATTTTCTTGGCCAGCATCTGATCTGAAGGTAGAACGCCATTTGCCAGATACTCCAGATATGGAGTCAACCAGCAGTTGGTTCGGTCAACGCACATTACCGATTCATGATGAACACTAGGATGTTGCAAAATTTCCAAGTAAACTGACCCATCAAAAACATTAACATCCGTAGTGGCTAATTTGGAAAGTGCATCGGCAATGGAATTGTCGTTACGTTCGACCCCCTAAAATTCGTAGAACTGAAAATACTGAAGCCGTTCTTTCATTTCCGCTAAATATTTGATCATTCTGTGACCTCGAGCTTTGTATTCCCCGGAGACTTGTTTAACGACTAACTGAGAGTCGCTGAAGATAATTATTCTTTGCACTTCGAGACTCTTAGCTAGTCGCAATCCCGCCAATACTGCCTCGTACTCCGCTTCATTGTTCGTCGCTTTAAACTGAAATCTGATGGCCTGCTGCACCTTGAATCCCTCTGGGCTGGTCAGAATAATCCCTGCTCCGCTGACGTCCGCGGTAGAAGACCCATCTGTATACAGTGTTCACGAACTCTGCTCCTGCTGAAGAACCGCAACTATGCTGTTAGATCCTCCAGCTTCCGCTACAGCTTCATCAGCTTCAGAAAACGAACACTCGACCACAAAATCAGCCAAGGCCTGCCCCTTGATGGTAGTTCGGGGATGATATTCAACGAAGAACTGAGATAGCTCCATCATCCATGCAGCTAATCTCTCCGATACCTCAGGTTTGCCCATAATTTTCTTCAAAGGCTGATCTGTGTAGACTATTACCAACCTACCCTAGAAGTATTGCCTAAGCTTTCGACTAGCAGTTATTAAAGCAAAAGCAAACTTTTCAATATTTGGGTACCTTGTTTCGGCATCCCAAAGGACATGGCTTACATAATAAATCGGGTGCTGCTTACCCCCAACTTCTCGCACCAAAACTGCTCCTACTGCCAACGAACTAGCTGCTAAGTATAAATACAAAGGCTCAACAGGAGCGGGCTTCACCAACAAAGGCGCCGAAGATAAGTAGGACTTGATGCCCTGAAAGGCGTCTTCGCATTCCGAAGTCTATTGAAATGTCTTGGCATTCTTCGGCCCTTTTAACGTGTCAAAAAATGGTAAACACCTTTCTGCCGACTTGGACATAAACCTCCTCAACGCTGTAATCCTTCCAGTCAGACTCTGAACATCTTTAAATGACTGAGGAGTCTTCATGTTCAGGATCGCTTGAATCTTTTCTAGATTGGCTTCAATTCCTCTCTGACTGACCAGATAACCCAGAAATTTGCCAGCTCCTAATCCGAAGGTGCACTTGGCAGGATTCAGTCTCAGTTTATGATGACGGACTGTCTGAAAGCATTCCTCCAGGTCATCCAGATGTTTGTGCACCAACATGCTCTTAACAATCATGTCATCCACATATACTTCCATATTCTTGCCCAACTGACGCCTGAAGACATAGTTCATCATCCTCTGGTAAGTGGCCCCGGCATTGATGAGGCCGAAGGTCATTTTCTTGTAGGCATATACCGAACGATGCGTAATGAACGCCGTCTTTGGTATATCCTCTTTACATATGGAGATTTGATGATAGCCAGAGAATGCATCCATGAAGCTTAACAAGGCATACCCCGAAGTTGCATCTATGAGCTGGTCAATGTGGGGTAACGGATAGAAATCCTTCGGACAAGCTTTATTCAGGTCTGTATAGTCGATGCAGACCCTCCATTTCCCGTTCTGCTTTTGGACCAGCACCACATTTGCCATCCACTGCGGATAGTCGATCTCGAAGATGAAGTCAGCAGCTAGCAGCTTTGTAATTTCTTCATCGATGATTCTTTGGCGCTCGGGCGCAAATATCCTCCTCTTCTGCCGAACTGGCTTCTTCAACGGGTCCACTTCTAAACGATGCTCTGCGATATCCCTGCTCACTCCCGGCATATCTTGAGGCTCCCAGGCGAAGATGTCAACATAACACTGCAGGAGTTCAATGAGGTTCGTCCTGAGAGGTTCTGGCAGGCCCGAACCTATTTTCACCGTCTTGTCTGCTTTGCCCGGGACGAGCTCTACTTCTTCTGTTTCTTCTGCTGGCATGACCAACGGTTCTGAGCTGCTTTCTGTGAAGGGTTCGATCTCTATTGCCATGGTCTGTTTTTGCTTCGACACCCCTACTCCCGAAGTGATCACGGCATTTCTATAACATCTTCTGGCCAGATCCAGATCTCCTTTTACCTCCCCAACCCCATGAGCCGTAGGAAATTTGATTTTGAAATGAGGGATCGAGGTTACAGCTTGTAAAGCAGTTAAAGTGGGTCTCCCCAAAATAGCATTATAAGCAGAATCTACATTCACAACGTAAAATTTGCAAATAATTTCTACCTGTTGGGGGGCCGTTCCGAAGATAACCGGCAGTTCAATGGTTCTAGCCACTTTGACCGGATCGTTGTTGAAACCATATAAAGGGGCTTCCTGTCCGATCTCCATCTTCTGCCCATCAAGATGCATCCTCTGATAAGCATGAGCATATAAGATATCCACAGAAGACCCGTTGTCGATCATCATGCGCTTCATGTCCACCGAACCCACTTGTGCCGTCACGACCAATGATCCCTCATGTGGTTCGATGGTTTTCGAAGGGTAATCTTCATCGGTAAAGGAAATTACCGTATCCGAGAAGGGTCTGTCAGTCTTCGAGAGGGTACCCGCCACTGACATAACCGAATCCAGATAGCTTCGGCGCTTCTTTCCAACAAGCTTGCCCAAAGTTCCCCCAGTGATGACATCTATCACTTGCCTTGCGGGCGGTTCATTAGCGGGGAACACTTACTGAACTGGTTGGGCTGCCTGAACAGGTCCTCTATTCTGCTGCTTGTTCGTTCGGGCGGCCACATAATGAACCAAAGCCCCGTCCTGCACCTTTCTCTTAATAAAATCCTTTAAACTAGCACAGTCGTTCGTATCGTGAACTGAGGCTTGATGATAGTCACAATACTTACGAGAATTCCCTTTTTCGGGCTTAATGTTATCTCGAGGTGGCTCAAAAATAGGTTGATTCTTAATCTGCTCCAAGATAACAGCCCTGTCAGCATTGAGTGCAGTATACGTCCTGTTCACCCTCTGAGCGGGAGCGGACGAGCGTTCTCCACCCTGTCTCCAATTATTGTTGTATTTATTTGGCCTGCCATCGCGACGGCCTTTATCTCCTTCATTCCTACTCTGGTCTCCCTCTGTTCTGTCCCGATCTGTCTCCTTAAGCCGATCCGAAGAGGGACGCTTGAGGCTATTCATGGCCTCCTCTACCACAATATAGCCTTCTGCTTTGTCGAAGGCTTCTGCGAGACTCTTCGGGTGGTGAAACATTAGCTTCTTCACCAACTTTTCCGATTTGACCAGATCTAACCCATTCTGAAACAGTCTCACGGCTTGTAAATCATTCAGGTCTGTCACTTGGCCGACTGCTTCACGGAATCGCTTTACATATTGGCCCAAAGACTCATTCGAGTACTGCCGAACCTGAGCCAGCGAGCCAGTTGGTTTCCCTCTTCTTCTGCTGCTCCCGAAGCGGGCGTGGAACTTACTGCACATATCCGCCCAAGATGAAATTGAATCCGAAGGCAAAGTCCCCATCCATTGCCTGGCATCCTTTCGGAGTGTCGTGCCAAAAGTATGACACTTAGCAGCATCGCTAAAGTCATAATAATCCATCAGTCGGTCGAACGCCTGACTATGGTCATAGGGATCTCCCGATCCGTCATAACTTTCAATGTGAGGCAACTTTTTGGTGGGGTCAGCTTTCTCTTTCAGAATCTCCGCGGAAAAAGGGGATGCCTTCTTTCCTGAAGTATCTTTTACTTTCTGTACCTCGGCAAGCTGCCTCCGAAGCTCCTTCACCTCTTTTACCAAATACTTCACGCCCTCAGGTTGGGACGATGCTTCTTTTTTCGGTGACCTTTCCCTCTTCTGAGTGGACCGGCTCCTTGCAATAGAACCCCCAACTTTCGAGGGGCTTTTATGACGATGACAGTCCACAGAGCGGAATGCCCTCGGTGGACTTTCGGGTGTACGGCCCCTAGATCTGCTTTGTCTCAATACCCGGCTGCCGTGGTGGGAATACGCAACAACGAGCGTCTTCTTAGTATTCTCCGGAGTACGATGTAACAACCCCAAAATAGGTCCATTCCATCCAACCTATTCTGAGTCGCCAAATACATGGTACAGAAAACAACTGTAACTTTATTACAACAATTGTCGTGCAAAATACAACAACACATATGCTGTGAGTTTGGATACAAATATATACCAAATGTGACTCATGTTCCAACCGTGGACATCACCTCACAATGACACCTTACATAAAAAAACTGTTTTAGAAATTAGAATCTTTGGGAAGTGCTCAAGGAAACCTTCGTACATGGGAGGCCATGCGTCTAGGTTATGATAGATATCATATGGCCACAGAATTATTCTTGGTTGACCCAATAGACCCCAAAGAAAAACGAGAAGATTACTATAATATTCTTCCCAATGGTGAGTCTTCTCTTGACATATCATTATCTCTACTGTCTCTAATTGAGAATTATACTTCAAACAAACACCAAGATTATATAGGTAGTGCTCGTATATATACTCAGCAAGTGGATGAGCACATCCCTGTCTTATGATGACACGAAGTTGTATGTCGTTAGACATCTTGTATGATAGTGGCAAACCATCCTTCCAACGTTGGGTACACCTTACCCTATTGGATTCACCAAATAAAACTACTAAATGAACTTTTCTATACTGCTTCGGGAGAACATCCACAGCTAGAGACCACCGTTCTATTTCCCCGTTACCCTCGCTCGACCCAGCTACACTCTTATTACCTGAAAGGAATTGTGAAGCAAAAGGGTGAGCACAACTAGCTCAGTAAAGAATATCATGACTAAAGATAATTAAATTATCAATAGCCTTCATCAATAATAAATCAGAGATTTAGAACATATGGTAAATGATAAAAATTTCAACCATAGTTGCAGCGGAATGAGCAATCCATTAGAAGAGTCAAATAGACTATAAAGTCTATTATCTTCTCCATGTTAAAAATCCATCAACAATGTTTTATCCCTGTAACATCAATCAACAATTATGGTCCATAATCATATGAATAACTCATAATCATAACTGTAGTTCTAAATTCCTCTTCTCATCCAGGACGAAGATAATTTTCATCACCTATCTTTACCTGAAACATCAAAGATCATGGTTACACCAAATCATATTTCCTGTTCATAATCATACTAATAACTTCATCTTTGCACTACGGCCAAAGATATTCATTTGTATCACCAGTTGGTCATGTTTATCTCAACATCTGTTCATCTTTGCACTACTGGCTAAAGATATTCAACAACATGTCATCTTTGCACTACGGGCCAAAGATATTCATCAACAATTCATCTTTGCACTACAGGCCAAAGATATTCATCAATATTTCATCTTTGCACTACAGGCCAAAGATATTAATATCTCAAAGAAATATATAATCATTTCAAAATTTATATAAACAATAATTATAACCATGTTGATCAATTCACCTTTGCACTTAAGCTAAAGATATTCACTTATAAATTCAATGGTCATGATCATACCAATCAACGATTCAACTTTGTACTACTGGCCAAAGATAACCCATAGTCATGATCATACCAAAAATCTACCCATCTTTACACTCAAGTCAAAGAGAAATATCATCATTAGGGTTATAAAAATGTTATATATAATAATAAAAATAATATGATCAACATTTAGTTTTAATCTCAAGAGTAATATTCGTAAATCAACTATAATTTGGTTAGAAAAAGAAACCAATTTTTATCGTGAATAGTAACTCGTGAATAGTAACTCGTGAATAGTAACTCATAAATAGTAAACTCGACACAAAAAGGTAGAAATTCCACAATAAAATCCATACCGGTATTTCGGTATAATGATATTGAAAGAATAATATTTCTTAAGCTTATAAACAATTTATTTAAATTGTTTACACTTTACTAAATAATGTATTTAATCATTCTAAAATACCAAACTCATAAGATTTTATCACCAATAATTAAAATCCTAATCAAAAATCTGCATATACCTCATATAGGATTCTCAAAGTCATAGAATTCTATTTTTCAATTTTCTTACTTCACAAAACATATTTAATTCATTTACTCATAACTAGACTATTTTCATGAAAAATACCAAATCAGTTTCAAAAATATTTCTTTTCTGAGATTTAGCATAATATAGTCCCATAGTGAACATATATTTTTCTTATTATTTTTAAAAGTCATTTACTATTTTTTATATGGTCAAAACAGCCGAATATTTAGACATTTATCAAAAATTATGATTTTGTCCAAAAATTCTAAAATTTACAGAGTATACTTCTATCATATACATGTACTCCCAATAAAAATTTTATTAATTTTGGAGTTAACCACAAGGAATTATAAGCGGTTACTTTTAAAATAATCTTTCTCCGTAAAATTCATAACTCTTAATCTATACATCCAAAAATCACCATTTTTGGACACAATCAATAAAACTCATCAAAATATCATTTCAAATTTTTCCAGAATTTTTGAAGGTCAGAAAAATTACGAAACTGAAAATCATAACAACCCTTAAAATCCCTTACTATCACTTACCTCAAAAGAGCAGTACTTCTGATCGGTATGTAAAGCCGAAGAAAACTTGTACTGAATAGCAACTCTCAAAGTATCTAAATACTTACAAAATATGCTTCATAATATAGAGAGAGAAAGAGAGAAAACTTGTTTCTGGTGTGATTTTCAATTCTAACTTAGCCCTCTATTTATAGGAAAATTTTAGTAGGCTTGACCTGCAACCTGATGGCTTTACCTGCTACTATTCCCACCCACCATATTTGAAATATAATTCAGCATATTTCTTCACCAACCACAAGTGGGGCCCACCAATTCTAGAATTTTCCATCAAAATGATAAACTCCGAAAATTCAACAATTTCTGAACCAGTCATCTTGTAAAATTCATAATAAATCATACGTTTATTTTTAACGGTTCAAAATTTGTGGGCATATACTCAACTTATATATGTATAACATATCCAAAAATTACAACGATCCAACGGTCGGATTAAAAATTATAACCTCCGCAAAATATCTCAAAAACCCTGATTTTTTAATACCTCCATTCCGACAAAAATACGGATAAAAACATCAACATTAACTCCTTCATTTTTAACCATAAAAATATATCCCTCGTTTATATTCACATAAAATAAATATTTCCTTATCATATGAATCAATAATTAATTATTTACAAATAATATTACAGAATTACATTTATGACAACCAGGTCGTTCCCAGGAAAGAGGGGGTTTTCCAATAAGAATTTTTTCTTATTGGCGCGCAATTAGGTGACCAAACCTCTCCTTAGATAGAACTTTCTAGACATTGCCAATAATGTTATCTAATAATATTATTCAAATAATATGAATTATTGATCTGATAATGGGTAATACTGTGCAGTGACAATTATTGAACAACAATAATATAAAATTTCAACGTAGCAATTATTGAATCAATAAAATAAAATATTGAACAGTAATTACTGTAACAATTATTGAGTAGTGCCTTCTTACGTAAGAATTAATAATTTCAAAAATATTGTGCAATACCGTGTGCTACTGTGCAATAACGCGTATTACTGTATTTTAACCACAGGGTATTCCAATAGTGTTAACGGTAATAACTACGCCGTTATTTGTAAAAACTCAAATTTGTCATTTTCTTCACCTGACAGTTATTCGTTATGGGGCCCATAAATAGCTGCGCCGTCGTACGAATATTTCCCGACAGAAAGAATATTCCACGACCAAACGAATATTCTCCGACAACAATGATTATTTTATAACCACTTGCTTATTTTGAAAAAAATTCATATTTCACCCATAACTTTAAACTTTTATCAATTTAACCATTTACTGAATAGTAATTATAAGAAAAATTGAATACTTTTATTTCATAAAATTCGGGGTCTTACATACGATCCCTGGATCGACCTCTTCGTTCGCTTCGACTCTGCTCTTTAAAACCGACAGGGTGATGTGCCCTCTTCGATCTTTGAGGAGTAGGGCTTCTGGACCTTCTTCTTTCCCGAGGTCGATCCTGAGACTCACGCCCGGAATGAGCAGGCTCTTTCCCACTCCGATGCCCCCGTTCTTCATATTGGACATAGCTGGAAGCTTCGTCCCTCAACTCTGCTATCCGAGACATCTACTCAGCTATATCCCGTCGTTGCTTCACAAGCGCCTCTATGGCCCTATCAGCTTCATCTGTCATCTTAGCCAAGCGGGCAACTTTTTCGTCTTGGTCGTTCCGGTATCGAGTTCTAGGCGAGGTGCCTTCTACTTGTTTCCGGCCATGACCAGACCCCTTCTCTGCTGTAAAAACTAGTTGTCTCTTGGCTTTGCTCACAGCTCTCGGACGAGAATCTCCATGCGATCGTTTGGACGCCGTGCTGGTATGAACACTTAATGCAGGTCCCAAACGGTCCTTGACAGATACTCATGGTATTGATTCACTGGCGGCCATAGGCTGCCCCTCCGGCGTGGGTGTCTGTGACGCCCCCAAAATAGGTATACAACACCCATTCTGAGTCGCCAAAATACATGGTACAGAAACAACTACATCTTTATTATTACAACACAAGAACTGTGAGTTTAAATACAAATATTGTCATTTAGACAATATCCACACTCAAATAAGCCCTCATTACAATTATTGATACATTATTTCACAAAAATAGTGAGGACTACTAAAGTAACTTCTAGAACCATCATTCCATACCCCGACTAGTACTCGCTACATTCTCGCCTCCTGAGAAAAATGGAACAAAAAGGAAAAGGGTGAGCTCAACTAGCCCAGTAAAGAACATTATGACTAAGATAATACAGAACAAATTATCGTTAGTCTTCAACAGGGAAAAAATCTAATAGAATACAATAGACAACAAGTTTTAAATCAATAACTGCAGCGGAAACAGCAAACCATTAGAAGAGTCAAGTAGAGAATGAGTTCTACTATCTTCTAAGATTTAAAAGTCCATCATCAATATTTTATCCCTGTAACAACAATCAATAACCATCTTTAATCAAATATTCATCTTTGCACTACAGGCCAAAGATATTCATTTGTATCACTAGTCGGTCATGTTCATCTCAACACCTGTTCATCTTTGCACTACGGGCCAAAGATATTCATCAGTTAATCATTCATCTTTGCACTACGGCCAAAGATATTCAGTAATATCATCATTTAGTACTGAGGATGATGAAAAATATATTAAAGAAAACGAATCCAATGAAACAAAATAACAAATATTAAGGATTCGTATTTCGATTTATCCATGTCCAAAAATACCTTATAATTATTCATAGGGAAGTAGAATTCAAGAATGATCAAAACATGGATACAATCAAAGCTAGTACCCAGAATAGATATTTTGGACGAAAAGAAGAAAATTTTATTTTTCGGTGAATAGTAACTCGTGAATAGTAACTCATGAATAGTAACCCCGACGTGAAAAGTTCCAAATTTGATAAAAATTTCCAACCAATATTTCGGCATAATGATATTGAAGAAATAATATCATTTTTGAATAAAATAACATCCCTTACCTCGTACAGACAGTACTTCTGGTCGGAATACCGGTATAAGGCTGAAAGACACTTGCTCTGATGAATAGAAACTCTCAAAGTATCTAAATACTCACAAAATACACTCAATAATCTAGAGAGAGAAAGAGAGAAAACTTATTTCTGGTGTGATTTTCAATTCTAACTTAGCCCTCTATTTATAGGAAAATGTTAGCACGCCGAAGCAGACTTAACCTGCAACCTGATGGCTTTACCTGCTACTATTCCCACCCACCACATTTGAATAAAAATCTCAGCACATTTCTTCACCAACCAAGAGTGGGGCCCACCAATTCTAGAATTTTCTACCAAAATGATTAACTCCGAAAATTCAACAATTTCTGAACCAGTCATCTCGTAAAATTCATAATAAATCATACGTTCATTTTTAACGGTTCAAAATTTGTGGACATATACTCAACTTATATATGTATAACATATCCAAAAATTACCACGATCCAACGGTCGGATTAAAAATTATAACCCCCGCAAAATATCTCAAAAACCCTGATTTTTAATACCTCCATTCCGACAAAAATACTGATAAAAACCTCAACATTAACTCCTTCATTTTTAACCACAAAAATATATCCCTCATTTATATCCACAAAAATAAATATTTCCTTATCATATGAATCAATAATTAATTATTTACAAATAATATTACAGAATCACATTTATGACAACCAGGCCGTTCCCAGGAAAGAGGGGGCTTTCCAATAAGGATTTCTCCTTACTGGCGCGCAATTAGATGACCAAACCTCTCCTTAGACAGAACTTTCTAGACATTGCCAATAATGTTATCTAATAATATTATTCAAATAATATGAATTATTGATCTGATAATGGGAAATACTGTGTAGTGACAATTATTGAAACAACAGTAATATAAAATATCAACGCAGCAATTATTGAATCAATAAAATAAAATACTGAACAGTAATTACTGTAACCATTATTGAGTAGTGCCTTCTTACGTAAGAATCAATAATTGGTGCAATACAGTGTGCTACTGTGTAACAACGCGTATTACTGTGTTTTAACCACCGGGTATTCCAACAGTATTAACGGTAACAACTACGCCGTTATTAATAAAAAACATATACTTGTCGTTTTCTTCATCCAATCGCTTTCCGTTATGGGGCCCACAAAAGACTGCGCCGTCGTACGAATATTCCCCGACAGGAAGAATATTCCACGACCAAACGAATATTCCCCGACAACAATGAATATTTTATAACCACTTGCTTATTTAAAATATTTACGCATTTTACCCATAACTAACCTCATTAATCAATTTAACACTTACTATTTCAAAATAATAAATAGAGGAAATTTAAATTTCATTTATTAATAATTTGGGGTCTTACAACCTCCCCTCCTTATGAAATTTCGTCCTCGAAATTGACGTACGTACCTGGTGTTTCGAAAAGATGAGGATACCTCGCTTTCATTTCCGTTTCCAACTCCCAGGTCATTTCCTCAATAGCATGGTTTCTCCACAAAACTTTAACTTGTGGTATGACCTTCGTGCGTAGGACATGCTCCTTTCTATCCAAGATCTTGACAGGTACCTCTTCGTACGTTAAGTCTTCAGCTATCTCGTCCGGTTCTAACTCAATAACGTGGTCTGGGTCTTTCACATATTTACGTAACACAGATATATGAAAAACATTATGAACACGAGACATACTTGGAGGTAACGCAAGTCTATAGGCCACATTTCCTACTCGGTCAAGAATCTGAAATGGACCAATAAATCGTGGATTGAGCTTTCCTCTCTTCCCAAATCTTGTAACTCCTTTCCATGGAGCCACACGCAACAATACATGATCCCCAATGTCAAATTCCACGTCCTTCCGATGAAGATCCGCATAACTCTTTTGTCGATCCTGTGCCGTTTGTATACGTTGTCGAATCGTTTGGATCTTCTCTGTAGTCATGCGTACCAACTCTGGTCCCAACAATGTTGCTTCACCCACCTCGTCCCAGCATACTGGAGAGCGACACTTTCGTCCATATAATGCTTCAAATGGGGCCACACCTATACTTGCCTGATAACTGTTATTGTAAGAGAATTCCACCAATGGTAGGTACTTATCCCAACTCCCTTTGAAATCTAGGACACAAAGTCTTAATAGATCTTCAAGAGTTTGAATAGTCCTCTCTGATTGTCCGTCCGTTTGAGGATGGTATGCCGAACTAAATCGTAAATCTGTGCCCATAGCTTTTTGCAAGCTAACCCAAAATCTTGAAGTGAATCTTGGGTCACGATCCGAAACTATGGATACTGGCATGCCATGCAGTCTCACAATCTCATCTACGTATATACGAGCAAGACGTTCAAGGGAATAAGTCTCCCGTATCGGCAAGAAATGAGCAGACTTGGTTAATCTATCAACAATAACCCAAATAGCATTTATGCCTTGAGAAACCGTGGGAAGACCCGTAACGAAATCCATGGTAATGTGTTCCCACTTCCATTTCGGAATCTCAAGTGGTTGCAATGGACCCTTTGGTACTTGATGTTTCGCCTTTACACGTTGACAAGTTAAACACCTCGAGATAAACTTTGCAATCTCTCTCTTCATATTATTCCACCAAAATGTATGTCGTAGATCACGATACATTTTGGTACTTCCAGGATGGATTGCAAATGGTGTATTGTGTGCTTCCATCATGATCTTGTACTTCAAATCAGAATTGTTAGGAACACAGAGTCTAGAGTGAACTCGAAGTATTCCTTCTTCATCGATTCTTGCTTCTGGAATAGAACCTTCTTGCACTTTCTTCTTCATACGCATCAGCTCTATGTCCGTAGCTTGAGCAGCTTTAACTTTATCGATTAAAGTCGGTTCTACTCGTATATTTGATATCATCATGTGGGTACTTGGAGCCTTCATCTCTATCTCCATCCTTTGCAAGTCATACAAAATGGGCCTTTGTGTTAACAACATTGCACTCGTACCCGCATATGATCTTCTACTCAATGCGTCAGCTACTACGTTTGCTTTTCCAGGATGATATTGGATGGTATGATCGTAATCTTTCAACAGCTCGAGCCAACGTCGCTGCCGCATGTTGAGTTCCTTTTGGGTGAAGAAATATTTAAGGCTTTTATGATCTGTATAAATCTCCACTTTCTCCCCATACAGGTAGTGTCTCCAGATCTTCAACGCGAAAACTACTGCTGCCAACTCCAAATCATGAGTAGGATAATTCCTCTCATATTCTTTGAGTTGTCGCGAGGCATAGGCTATGACTTTCCCATGTTGCATGAGAACACATCCTAACCCTTTGCCTGAAGCATCACTGTAGATAACAAATCCATCCGAACCAGATGGTATTGTCAGAACAGGTGCCGAAATGAGTCTCCTCTTAAGCTCTTGAAAACTCTTCTCGCATTCCTCGCTCCATACGAATTTGATATCTTTCCGAGTCAGCTGAGTTAACGGGGTAGCGATTCGAGAAAACCCTTCCACGAATCTTCGATAATAACCAGCTAAGCCTAGAAAGCTACGTACTTCGGTCACCGTCTTTGGTTGCTCCCAACTTTGTATTGCTTCAATCTTCGCCGGGTCAACAGATACTCCATGTTTTGACACCACGTGCCCTAGGAAAGCTACTTCCTCAAGCCAGAACTCGCATTTCTTCAACTTGGCATATAACTTATTTTCACGCAGCCTTTGGAGTACCAGCTTCAAATGATGCTCATGATCTTCACGGCTTTTGGAATATATGAGGATGTCATCAATAAAGACAACAACGAACTGATCCAAATAATCCTTGAATACTCGGTTCATCATATCCATGAAAGCCGCAGGAGCATTAGTCAATCCAAAAGACATAACTAGGAACTCATAATGCCCGTACCGAGTTCTGAAGGCAGTCTTTGGAATATCCTCAGTTTTAACCTTCAGCTGATGATATCCAGAACGAAGATCGATCTTTGAAAAGAACTGTGCTCCTTGTAACTGGTCAAACAGGTCATCAATACGAGGTAGCGGATACCTATTCTTAATAGTGACATGGTTTAATTCCCGGTAATCAATACAAAGTCGCATACTCCCGTCTTTCTTCTTTACAAATAAAACAGGAGCACCCCAAGGAGATGTACTAGGACGAATGAAACCGATGTCCAACAACTCTTGTAGTTGGACCTTTAACTCCTGAAGTTCAATAGGAGCCATTCGATATGGGGTTTTAGAAATGGGCTTTGTACCAGGTTCAAGATCAATAAAGAATTCAATTTCTCGTTCCGGGGGTAGACCGGGAAGTTCTTCAGGAAATACGTCAGGAAAGTCAATAACAACAGGAATATTATTCAAATTTGACGTGTCTTTATTCAAATCCATAACATGGGCTAAGAAAGCTTGACATCCGTTTTTTAATAAACGAATGGCTTTATGGCTTGATATAACAGTGATTGATTTTAATGGCTTAGTTGTTTGAATTCGTACAACAGGTTGGTTAGGAATATGAAAACTAACAACCTTACGAAAACAATCAATTTTGGCATGATGAGTAGTTAGCCAATCAATCCCTAAAATCACATCAAAAGCAAGTATCTTTAAAGAGATAAGGTCAACAGGTAAGGTGATGGTACCAACTTGGATCACACAAGATTTATAAACAGTGGATGTGATGAAAGTTTCTCCTAACGGAGTCTCCACAGATAAATCAAAGTCTAACTTCTCCGGAGTCAAGTTTAAACGTTGAGCACAAGCAGGAGAGATAAAAGAATGGGTAGAACCGGTATCTAATAAGGTATAAACTTCGCATGAATTTATGATTAGCTTACCCGTGATCACCTCGTTTGGGTTCCTCGCATGTTGACCAGTCACGACAAACGCTCTTCCAGGAACCGTTGACTTTATCTTTTCTGGGACAGCTTTTTGAGTCACCATCCCCGCTGGACTTGGTTTTGCTACAGTGCAATCTCGAGCGATATGTCCTTCCTTTCCACAATTATAACATACCTTAAACTGTTGTGGGCAGTTTGGGCTGATATGTCCTTCTTTTCCGCACTTATAGCATATAACCGGTGGTCGTTCTCCTCCCTTGGAACCAGTTGCTGTTGGTGCTGACGTCTTCGTATTGTCATTGTTGAATCTCCTCTTTTTAAAATCTCCTCCCGACTCGCTTCTTCTATTTTCATAGCCACGATTACCACCAGAGTGGTTGCCGTTCTTGTCTGTATTTTTCTTTCTCCGCTGGTTATCATTGTTCTGATGACTGCTGTCACCGATATGATCCTGGTTGTGATCCCTCAGTTGACCGTACTCGTTATCTCGCTCTAATAATTGAGCCCTGTTGACAACATCTGAATAGAGAGAAAATTTATGAGAAATGAGATATTGACGTATGCCGGGTTTCAAACCTCTCAGAAACATCCTCGTCATACGTTCCTCATTCTCCACCAAATGAGGTGCAAACCTGGACAACTCTGCAAACTTTGCCTCGTACTGAGATACCGTCATATTATTCTGCTCTAGTCTAATAAACTCTACCTCCTTCATATGACGAATACTTTCAGGAAAGTACTTGTCATTGAACAGTTTTTGAAATGTCTCCCAAGACATGCTGAGTGCGGTTGGATGGGTACGCTTCACAGACTCCCACCAGTAATCTGCCTCGCCACGGAACATAAAGGTGGCGAATGGAACCTTCTGTTCCTCCGTGCATCCCAAGACATCGAATATCTTGGTAATTTGCTTGACCCACGTTTCCGCCATGATCGGATCCGGCTTTCCCTTAAATTCTGGTGGTCCCAATTCTTTGAACTGTTTGGCTGTGACAAACCGTGAATTGCTATCATTTCCTCCTGTATTTTGAACACGAGTCTCCCTTGTCTGGTTTTGCATGAATTGCAAAAAACTTCTAAACATTCCATCGTTCATCATCTGCTCATTGGTGTTGTTCACAGGAGGAACATTGCCAGCCTGTTGCACGTTCTCCTCGTTGGTAAGCACCGGTGTCTCCACGGTCTCATTTACTCCACTGTTAACATTCTCAGTCGACATTCTCAAATACTGCCATAAAACAAGGGTTAATTAAATAAATTAACAAATCACATAATACCCCTATATTATGACTGACCAATAAATAAGCTTAGGTAGGACACACTAGCGAAGGATTCGTCTCTCCCCTCCTAGTTCTATTCCCCGATCTCCGCCAGAGATCATATCCCTAAGCTCTGATACCAACTGTGACGCCCCCAAAATAGGTATACAACACCCATTCTGAGTCGCCAAAATACATGGTACAGAAACAACTACATCTTTATTATTACAACACAAGAACTGTGAGTTTAAATACAAATATTGTCATTTAGACAATATCCACACTCAAATAAGCCCTCATTACAATTATTGATACATTATTTCACAAAAATAGTGAGGACTACTAAAGTAACTTCTAGAACCATCATTCCATACCCCGACTAGTACTCGCTACATTCTCGCCTCCTGAGAAAAATGGAACAAAAAGGAAAAGGGTGAGCTCAACTAGCCCAGTAAAGAACATTATGACTAAGATAATACAGAACAAATTATCGTTAGTCTTCAACAGGGAAAAAATCTAATAGAATACAATAGACAACAAGTTTTAAATCAATAACTGCAGCGGAAACAGCAAACCATTAGAAGAGTCAAGTAGAGAATGAGTTCTACTATCTTCTAAGATTTAAAAGTCCATCATCAATATTTTATCCCTGTAACAACAATCAATAACCATCTTTAATCAAATATTCATCTTTGCACTACAGGCCAAAGATATTCATTTGTATCACTAGTCGGTCATGTTCATCTCAACACCTGTTCATCTTTGCACTACGGGCCAAAGATATTCATCAGTTAATCATTCATCTTTGCACTACGGCCAAAGATATTCAGTAATATCATCATTTAGGACTGAGAATGATGAAAAATATATTAAAGAAAACGAATCCAGTGAAACAAAATAACAAATATTAAGGATTCGTATTTCGATTTATCCATGTCCAAAAATACCTTATAATTATTCATAGTGAAGTAGAATTCAAGAATGATCAAAACATGGATACAATCAAAGCTAGTACCCAGAATAGATATTTTGGACGAAAAGAAGAAAATTTTATTTTTCGGTGAATAGTAACTCGTGAATAGTAACTCGTGAATAGTAACTCATGAATAGTAACCCCGACGTGAAAAGTTCCAAATTTGATAAAAATTTCCAACCAATATTTCGGCATAATGATATTGAAGAAATAATATCATTTTTGAATAAAATAACATCCCTTACCTCGTACAGACAGTACTTCTGGTCGGAATACCGGTATAAGGCTGAAAGACACTTGCTCTGATGAATAGAAACTCTCAAAGTATCTAAATACTCACAAAATACACTCAATAATCTAGAGAGAGAAAGAGAGAAAACTTGTTTCTGGTGTGATTTTCAATTCTAACTTAGCCCTCTATTTATAGGAAAATGTTAGCACGCCGAAGCAGACTTAACCTGCAACCTGATGGCTTTACCTGCTACTATTCCCACCCACCACATTTGAATAAAAATCTCAGCACATTTCTTCACCAACCAAGAGTGGGGCCCACCAATTCTAGAATTTTCTACCAAAATGATTAACTCCGAAAATTCAACAATTTCTGAACCAGTCATCTCGTAAAATTCATAATAAATCATACATTCATTTTTAACGGTTCAAAATTTGTGGACATATACTCAACTTATATATGTATAACATATCCAAAAATTACCACGATCCAACGGTCGGATTAAAAATTATAACCCCCGCAAAATATCTCAAAAACCCTGATTTTTAATACCTCCATTCCGACAAAAATACTGATAAAAACCTCAACATTAACTCCTTCATTTTTAACCACAAAAATATATCCCTCATTTATATCCACAAAAATAAATATTTCCTTATCATATGAATCAATAATTAATTATTTACAAATAATATTACAGAATCACATTTATGACAACCAGGCCGTTCCCAGGAAAGAGGGGGCTTTCCAATAAGGATTTCTCCTTACTGGCGCGCAATTAGATGACCAAACCTCTCCTTAGACAGAACTTTCTAGACATTGCCAATAATGTTATCTAATAATATTATTCAAATAATATGAATTATTGATCTGATAATGGGAAATACTGTGTAGTGACAATTATTGAAACAATAGTAATATAAAATATCAACGCAGCAATTATTGAATCAATAAAATAAAATACTGAACAGTAATTACTGTAACCATTATTGAGTAGTGCCTTCTTACGTAAGAATCAATAATTGGTGCAATACAGTGTGCTACTGTGTAACAACGCGTATTACTGTGTTTTAACCACCGGGTATTCCAACAGTATTAACGGTAACAACTACGCCGTTATTAATAAAAAACATATACTTGTCGTTTTCTTCATCCAATCGCTTTCCGTTATGGGGCCCACAAAAGACTGCGCCGTCGTACGAATATTCCCCGACAGGAAGAATATTCCACGACCAAACGAATATTCCCCGACAACAATGAATATTTTATAACCACTTGCTTATTTAAAATATTTACGCATTTTACCCATAACTAACCTCATTAATCAATTTAACACTTACTATTTCAAAATAATAAATAGAGGAAATTTAAATTTCATTTATTAATAATTTGGGGTCTTACAGTGTCCTACTCTTCCCCATGAACACCGACGTAGAACGAACACAGTTGTGATTGAAAAATACTCAGGACACTAGAACTCAGCCCTCCTTCTAGCGCCAATGTTAACGCCAAGATCTTCTCCCACGTCCCAATCACGTAAGATGTTATGATCCTGCACAGTTCAACAAGTCAACACCAAAAGCTTGACGGCCTGACCGTCGGGGGATAGCTCCGGCGTGAGAGTCAGTACAGGCGATCACAAGGTTAACAATGGAGGAAAATATTGACTAGTGTCTGAGTGTGTGAGAAAAATGATAATGTTGTGTTGTTTTGTTACCTCTTTTCCTTTTGTGATCCTTGCCCCATACGTTCCCAAGACGCGGTTTACTGTGCCACCCACTATCTCCTGACACCTCCTCTCAACCCCGGTCCTCTCAACCGAAAGTGTACAGCTTATTTTCCTACCTGCTACCACAGTTACCTCCCGCCGACAATCGGAGTCCCATCCTCATTAATGCCATGCAGAAAGGTGGCAGACATAACAGTCAACTGCTACCTTTTGTGATGATTAACGGTCAAATATAGGATAAGTAACACCTTACGTAATGGACCGACCCAGTGACTAAGCCCAATATTATAGTCAAGTAACGAGGCCCAAGTTGTCTGGCCCAATATGGCAAAGGTGACATAATCCAACGGATAAGCCCATTCGGCCCGGTCCAGTATGAAAAGTATTATGACCCAACAATACCAAATGTCCACCGATCGATCAACTGAAGATACTAAATATTCATGTGTACCAACAAAAGACATGCATGGACCGTCAGAAGTTGGCTCTGCAATAAGCACGGGAAATGAATCTGAATTTACTCAAGTTGTTCTTTCACTCTTTGCCTTGGCTGCTTTAGAGACGAGGCTTCATTAAATTAAGCAACAAGGTTGGAAGATGTTCAATTAATATCAAATCTTGTTTGTCAATAATAGAGAAGGTACATGAAGATATAGTCCTGGCCGTTACAAATAACATCATCATTAATGCAGATCCAACTAATGAAGTTTAAATTATCAGCTCCACAATTGAATTAGATTAACTCAAACTAAGTCCATTCACTTTTTTTGTCTTCTTATTTTTCCTATTAGGTAGCAAATCCAAAATTAATTATAGCAAATTTAAACTTCATTAATATGTAAGACAACCTTAATAGTAAAAATTGAATAAAAAATTTAATTATTCACAATTTTAAATTCACGTAAGTGCATATTTTTCTCTATACATTTGTATACACATGAATACATATAATTTTCTATGTCGTTTTGGTAGATTTGATTTTTTTTTAAATATATTCTCTCCTCTCCAATCAGAAATCAAAAATAAATTTATCAAAACGACGTAATTTTGACAAACTGTGTACAAATAAATCATACACAGTTGGGACAAAGGTCCAATAATACTCTTGACGTTTACCCCGATATCCCACTTCCACCCTGAACTTTTTTTTTCTTTCCAAAAGTACACTTAACGCTACAAATTTAAGGTCAACAGTTCCCCTCCCGTTGTAAAAAATTCAGCTAGACAAACGGATGTGCTAGGCGACTGACACATGGCAAAAATAAAGTTTAATAAAAATACTATTCATTTCTCTTTCCTTTTCTCTCTCTTTCTTCTTTCTCTTCCTCCTCATTCTCTATTCTTTTTCACATTTTCGCGTAATTTTCTTCACATTTTTCGCACTGAAGTTGTGTCACCGGGTAATTTACCTGCTCTTCTTTTTCTTAGAATTTCTTCTCTAACATCTTCAATTTTTTACCTGAATATCCTTGTAAATCAATGATAAAGTTGAGATTTTGAAACTAACAAAATATAAATAAAGTAGAACCTTTTGGATCTCTTGATATGATCTGAAAGAAAAAAGATGAACAATATTCTATGTTTGAAACTTGATTGATTTTCAAAATTAACAAGGTATTAATAATAATAATAATTAAGCAATTTTGTAATTCAGGAAATCACCATCTGTTTCACCTTGATCTTCAATTCTGATAGAATATATGTAATTATTCTCATTATTATAGTAAATATTTTAGGATATTATTCTGTTGTAAAATCATACCGTTTCCTTATTCTTAGCCTAACTTGTAGGCATAATATTTGTTTATACTTTGTATATATTACCAACGGATGAATAAGAAAAGATCAGGGGATTGTATTCTTTTATGGTATCAGAGCCCTAGTTTTCTTCCTCCCTACCTTTTGCCATCTTCTTTTTCCCTGTATCAATGGCTGACTCAAAACTCCATCCCGCCACCACCGTCACCAATATCAAAACAGCCATCCCCATCACTCTCGATCTCGAAAGCGGCCAATACAACAACTGGGCAACTCTCTTCAAGCTCCATGCCGCGCCAACCTCGTCCTTGACCACCTCATCCCTCTTACGGAAGCTGTCGTCGTCAAGACGGATGCCGAAACAGCGACTTGGCAGAGGATCGATGCCATTGCCATGCAATTGATTTATAGCACGGTTTCTTTAGATATTCTCAACACTATCATTGATCCGAATGATACATCAAAAGATGCTTAGAACCGTGTAGCAGATTTGTTCCAAGACAACAAGAATACGAGGGTCGTTCACCTTGAAACCCAATTCACCAACACTCACCTTCGAGACTTTCCCAATATTACTGCATATTGCCAACGACTTAAAGTGTTGGCTGATCAATTGGCCAATGTAGGAGCAAAAGTATCCGACGAGCGCACGGTTCTCAAAATGATTCGTAGCTTGACAGAAGCTTACGTGGGGTTCGTCACCATCATTCAACACCGCAGTCCTCTTTCGACCTTTGCACAAGCCCGTTCGATGCTTTCATTAGAAGAGGAAAGCATGAAACAACGTGCCGCTCTTGAATCAGGTTCGAATTCCGCTTTGCTTATGCATTCAACTAATGATAATGTTTCTGGTGGCAATAATTCCAAACAGCAGCAAGCAAATGCAAATAGGCATAATAATTCCGGTAGCTGAAATTATGGTGGCCGTGGTGGGCGGCGCGGCCCCTATCGCGGCGGTCGTGGTGGCCGTAGTGGCAACCGTGGTGGATCTCGTGGCGGGGGACAGCAGCAACCTTCAGCACCATCATGGCAGTAACAATGGGCTTCCATGCCTCCTTGGGCTTCCTGGTTACCTCCCACTTGGGCTAGCCCACGTTGCCCATTTCCCACTACAGGGCAGATCCGTCAATCATCTACAAAAGGAGTTCTTGGGCCTCAACCTTCTCAAGCCCACTACACGGCAGCAGCCCCAAGTGTGAACTACGAACCTACAGACATTGATGCGGCTATGCACACTCTCTCCCTCCATCAACCGGATGACAATTGGTACATGGATACCAGTGCCACCTCACACATGACTGCTAATCATGGTACTCTCTCGTCTTATTTTAATTTGAGCAAACATAATGGCATTATTATTTGTAATGGTCATGCAATTCCGATTCTTGGTTATGGAAGTGCCTCACTAACCCAAACAAATCCACCTTTGACGCTTAAAAATGTGTTGCATGCACCTAAACTTATTAAAAATCTCATCTCAGTTCGTCAATTTACTAATGATAATATGGTGTCTGTTGAATTTGACCCATTTGCATTTTTTGTGAAGGATTTACAGACGGGGAAGCACTTGATCTCTATCCCTTCACCAAACTTCGGGGCACACCACCTTCAGCTCTACCTTCTGCTTTTCCTGTTCTTTCTTTTGATTTGTGGCATTCTCGTTTGGGGCACCCTGGAAGTGCCATTTTAAATTCTCTTCGTAGTAGCAATTTTATTAAATATAATAAGGCTCGCAATTCTTTTTGTGAATATTGTCCTCTTGGAAAACGCATTAAGTTGCCATTTAATGATTCTCGTTCTTTTACTATTATGCCATTTAATATAATTCATAGTGACTTATGGACATCTCCTATATTAAGTTCATCCGGTCATCGTTACTATACTCTTTTTCTTGATAATTATAGTAATTTCTTGTGAACTTTTCCTATGTCCAGAAAATCACAAGTTTATTCCTTTTTTTTATCATTTAGAGAATATATCAAAACTCAATTCGAAAAAGAAATTAAACAATTTCAATGTGATAATGGCCGTGAGTATGACAATGGTCCCTTTCGGAAATTTTGTGAATTAAATGGTATGTATTTTCGCTTCTCATGTCCCCACACCTCTCCTCAAAATGGTAAAGCTGAATGAAAAATAAAAACTATCAATAACATGGTTCGTACTTTACTTGCTCATGCTTCCATGCCACCCTCCTTTTGGCCTCATGCTCTCGAAATGGCAACGTACCTTCTAAATATTCTTTCTTCCACGACATTATGCTACTACTCTCCTACTCAAATTCTTTATGAGAAAACTCCAGATTATACCCATCTTCGAGTTTTTGGATGTTTGTGTTACCTTTTATTTCCTTCCACCACCATCAATAAATTACAAGCTCGTTCGACTCCATGTGTCTTCTTAGGCTATCCGTCCAACCATCGGGGTTATAAATGCTATGATATTTCGAATTGGAAATTTATTATTTCTCGACATATTCTTTTTGATGAATCTAAATTTCCTTTTTCGACACTTCATACTCCCTCTCCTACCTCCTATGAATTTTTAGATGATGGTTTGCATCCCCATATCCTTCATCAATTGCATGCCCCTACCTCATTAGATCTACGGACTCAGCCGTCCACTTCCCCTGCTGAGCTTCCCTCTTCGCCCACACAAACATCCTCTCATTCCTCCCCAGCCCGCATTGCAACACAGCCCCCTCCTCAGTCCACTCGCTCCCCTTTTCCCACTGCCACGCCAACCCCAACATCCATTTACCCCGGTCCAATTTTCACTACATCCATTCGACCTCCTCCTCTAGCCCATCGAATGGGAACTAGGAGTCAACATGGTATCCACAAGCCCAACCCTAAATACCATAACTGTGAGACCCCGAATTTTATGAAATAAAAGTATTCAATTTTTCTATTTTGATAAATAGTTATATTAATAAAAGTTTAAAGTTAAGGGTCATATTTGAAATTTTTTTCAAAGTAAATAAGTTGTCATAAAATACCTGGTCACTATTCACTCTAGTATTATTCACTCGGGTATTTAGGATACTTTTTGTGTCGGAGTTACTATTCACGAGTTACTATTCACGGGTTACTATTCATCTAAATTACTATTCACTCTAGTATTGTTCACTCGAGTATTTGGGACACTTTTTGTGTCGAAGTTACTATTCATGAGTTACTATTCACGGGTTACTATTCACCTAAATTACTATTCACTCTAGTATTGTTCACTCGAGTATTTGGGACATTTTTTGTGTCGGAGTTACTATTCACGAGTTACTATTCATGGGTTACTATTCACTCTAGTATTGTTCACTCGAGTAATTGGGACACTTTTTGTGTCGGAGTACTATTCACGAGTTACTATTCACGAGTTACTATTCATGAGTTACTATTCACAGGTTACTATTCACCCAAATTACTATTCACTCTAGTATTATTCACTCGAATATTTGGGACACTTTTCGTGTCAGAGTACTATTCACGAGTTACTATTCACCCGAATAAAATATTTTATGAAAATAACGACGGAGGTTTTACCGTTAAAACTGTTGAACTACTTGGTAGTAAAAGTACAGTAATACGCGTGGTTGTATAGTAGCACACGGTATTAATTATTGATGCTTAAGTGATAAGTCACTCAGTTTTGTTGGTATTATTAATGTAATAATACAGAAACATCTTTTTATATAAAACAGAA
Source organism: Panax notoginseng (assembly GCA_016801055.1). Classification (NCBI taxonomy): domain Eukaryota; kingdom Viridiplantae; phylum Streptophyta; class Magnoliopsida; order Apiales; family Araliaceae; genus Panax; species Panax notoginseng. The sequence goes on along the minus strand of CM029013.1, from coordinate 58,624,764 downwards.
TACTTTATTAAAATTATTCTATAAATAGAATATATTATATTTTATTATGCATAGTGTTTTACATAGTAAAATCTTTTTATATAAAACAAAATACTTTTATAAAGTTATTTGTTTTATTAGGCAATAATTAGAATATATTATATTTTATTTAAAAGATTTTTCTTTAAATCTGGACCGTCCGATTAAAGTAAATCAATCGGGACCGTTCATGGATTGGTTACTATTTATTCTATTTTTCTATAAATAGAAGCTCGTTCTTTCATTATTTCTTACGAATTCATTCAAGCTATAGAGAGAGAAAGTATAGAGAGAATAAGAGAGAGAGAATAAAAGTATTCTGCTACTTCACTTTTCCAATATCCAGTTCTTTTAAGGTAGGGAATATTATTTCTTTTATATTCATGAAGAGAACTTCTGTTATTCCATTCTTTATTATTCTGTTGGAATAACCAGTATACGCGGTCTACCCTATACTTGGTGACATTCTTTTATTATTCTGTTGGAACATCCTGTCTGTGTGTTTTACACCGGACCTGGTTCCGTCTTTATTATTATTCTGTTGGAACATCCTGTCTGTGTATTTTACACCGGACCTGGTTCCGTCTTTATTATTATTCTGTTGGAACATTCTGTCTGTGTGTTTTACACCGGACCTGGTTCTATTATTTATTATTCTGTCGGAATATCCTGTCTGTGCGTTTACGCCGGACCTGGTTCCATTATTTATTATTCTGTTGGAATAACCTGTCTGTGCGGTCTATCGCATGCATGGTGATTTCTTTTGTTATTCCATTCTTTATTATACTCAGTTGGTTAAGTTTTGACTTCTATACTCCATAAAATTAGTGGAATATCCTTGATAATTGCGGTTCATCCTGTATCTTTTCATGAAAATATTCTTCTAAGTATTCTTGAATTTTACTCCACAATGCAGTATCATGTTGACAATTTGGACGTTGTTAATTCTTGGATAAATTAATTCTTGAACTTGTTTTATTGAATTCTTATATCATTGTCATCATTCTCATGTTTATAAAATGTTGAAAGTCATCTGTGACCTGTAGTGCATAGATGGACTTGGTATGATTATGACCAGGGATTATTCGGTATAATCATGACCGTAAAGTTACAAATGATGTGGTAAAAGTCCTCATTGGCTCGTAGTGCATTGATGGACAGTTGTTGGCATGATCATGACCATTAATGAATACACGAATATCCTTGGCCGTAGTGCAGGGGTGATTCGATGATGTGGATTATTTTATTAAGCTGAGTCTCAGCGATAGCAGTGTTGAAAAACCTTTTAAATCATAAAAGATAGTAGAGTTTATTTTCTACTTGACTCTTTTAATGGATTGCTTGTTCCGCTGCAGTTAAACTTGATGTCTATTATATTTTATCAGTTTAACTGTGACAACCCCAAAATAGGTTCATTCCACCCAACCCATTCTGAGTCGTCAAATACATGGTACAGAAAACAACTACAACTTTATTACAACAATTGTCGTGCAAAATACAACAACACATATGCTGTGAGTTTGGATACAAATATATACCAAATGTGACATTGGACATCATCATGTATCAGCACCTCACAAAGGTACCTTACATAAAGGTACAGTCAAAAACTGTTTTAGAAACTAGAATCTTTGGGAAGTGCTCAAGGAAACCTTCGTACATGGGAGGCCACGCATCTAGATTATGATAGATATCATATGGCCACAGAATTATCCTTGGTTGACCCAATAGACCCCAAAGAAAAACGAGAAGATTACTATCATATTCTTCCCAATGGTGAGTCTTCTCTTGACTTATCATTATCTCCACTGTCTCTAATTGAGAATTATACTTCAAACAAACACCAAGATTATATAGGTAGTGCCCATAGATATACTCAGCAAGTGGATGAGCACAACCCTGTCTTATGATGACACGAGGTTGTATGTCATTAGACATCTTGTATGATAGTAACAAAACACCCTTCCAACATTGGGTTCGCCTCACCCTATTTTCTTCACCAAATATAACTACTAAATGATGACCACCGTTCTATTCCCTTGTTACCCCCGCTCGACCCAGCTACACTCTTATTACCTGAAAGGAATTGTGAAGCAAAAGGGTGAGCACAACTAGCTCAGTAAAGAATATCACGACTAAAGATAATTCAATTATCAATAGCCTTCATCAACAATAAATCAGAGATTTAGAACATATGGTAAATGATAAAAATTTCAACCATAGTTGCAGCGGAACGAGCAATCCATTAGAAGAGTCAAATAGACTACAAAGTCTATTATCTTCTCCATGTTAAAAATCCACCAACAATGTTTTATCCCTGTAACATCAATCAACAATTCCTTTCCACAATCATATGAATAACTCATAATCATAATTGTGATTCTAAATTTTTCTTCGCACCCAGGACGAAGAATATTTTCATCACCTGTCTTTACCTGAAACATCAAAGATTATGGTTATACCAAATCACAGTTCCTGTTCATAATCATACTAATAAATTCATCTCTGCACTACAGGCCAACGATATTCGTCAACAGTTCATCTTTGCACTACTGGCCAAAGATATTCAACAACAGGTCATCTTTGCACTACGGGCCAAAGATATTCATCAACAATTCATCTTTGCACTACAGGCCAAAGATATTCCTCAACAATTCATATTTGCACTACAGGCCAAATATATTCATATCTCAAAGAAATATATAATCATTTCAGAATTTATATAAACAATAATTATAACCATGTTAATCAATTCATCTTTACACTTAAGCTAAAGATATTCAATTATAAATTCAATGGTCAAGATCATACCAATTAACAAATCATCTTTGCACTACAGGCCAAAGATATTCCTCAGTCACGATCATACCAGTAATTTACCCATCTTTACACTCAAGTGAAAGAGAAATTCAACATCAGGGTTATAAAAATGTTATATATGATAATAAAAACAATATTATCAACAACTGCATTTATTTTCAAGAGCAACAATCATAAATCAACGATAATTTGGTCAGAAAAAGAAACCAATTTTTCTATGAATAGTAACTCGTAAATAGTAACTCATGAATAATAACTCATGAATAGCAACTCATGAATAGTAACTCCGACATGAAAAAGATAGAAATTCCACAATAAAATCCATATCAATATTTCGGCATAATGATATTGAAAAAATAACATCATTATGAAGAATATAACATCCCTTACTATCCCTTACTATCCCTTACCTCAAAAGAGCAGTACTTCTGATCGGTATGCAAAGACGAAGAAAACTTGCACTGAATAGCAACTCTCAAAGTATCTAAATACTCACAAAATATGCTTCATAATATAGAGAGAGAAAGAGAGAAAACTTGTTTCTGGTGTGATTTTCAATTCTAACTTAGCCCTCTATTTATAGGAAAATTTTGGTAGGTTTGACCTGCAACCTGATGGCTTTACCTGCTACTATTCCCACCCACCACATTTGAAATATAATTCAGCACATTTCTTCACCAACCATAAGTGGGGCCCACCAATTCTAGAATTTTCTACCAAAATGATAAACTCCGAAAATTCAACAATTTCTGAACCAGTCATCTCGTAAAATTCATAATAAATCATACGTTCATTTTTAACGGTTCAAAATTTGTGGACATATACTCAACTTATATATGTATAACATATCCAAAAATTACCACGATCCAACGGTCGGATTAAAAATTATAACCCCCGCAAAATATCTCAAAAACCCTGATTTTTAATACCTCCATTCCGACAAAAATACTGATAAAAATCTCAACATTAACTCCTTCATTTTTAACCACAAAAATATATCCCTCATTTATATCCACATAATATAAATATTTCCTTATCATATGAATCAATAATTAATTATTCACAAATAATATTACAGAATCACATTTATGACAACCAGGTCGTTCCCAGGAAAGAGGGGGCTTTCCAATAAGGATTTCTCCTTACTGGCGCGCAATTAGATGACCAAACCTCTCCTTAGACAGAACTTTCTAGACATTGCCAATAATGCTATCTAATAATACTATTCAAATAATATGAATTATTGATATGATAATGGGAAATACTGTGCAGCAACAATTATTGAACAACAATAATACAAAATTTCAACGTAGCAATTATTGAATCAATAAAATAAAATATTGAACAGTAATTACTGTAACAATTATTGAGTAGTGCCTTCTTACGTAAGAATCAATAATTTCAAAAATACTATGCAATACCGTGTGCTACTGTGCAATAACGCGTATTACTGTATTTTAACCACCGGGTATTTCAACAGTATTAACGGTAACAATTACGCCGTTATTTATAAAAACTCAAATTTGTCGTTTTCTTCATCCGACAGTTATTCGTTATGGGGCCCACAAATAGCTGCGCCGTCGTACGAATATTCCCCGACAGAAAGAATATTCCACGCCAAACGAATATTCCCCGACAACAATGATTATTTTATAACCACTTGCTTATTTTGAAAAAAAATCATATTTCACTCATAACTTTAAACTTTTATCAATTTAACTATTTACTGAATTGTAATTATAAGAAAAATTGAATACTTTTATTTCATAAAATTCGGGGTCTTACATTAACATTGTTGAAGGCTAATGATAATTTATTCTGCATTATCTTAGTCATAATATTTCTTACTGGGCTAGTTGAGCTCACCCTTTCTTTCACTGTTCTCTTCAGGAAATGAGAACGTAGTTGGGGCAAGTCGGGAAACGGAGTGATGGTTCGAATGATAGTATTAGTTAGTAGTCCTCACTATTCTATGTAATAGTGTGTTAATAAATGTAATGAGGACTCCTTTTGAGTATGAATACTCTCTAGAAGATAATATTTGTATTCAAACTCATAATTTATGTTTTGTCGTATTGTACACGACAGTTGTATTAGTAAGTTGTATTTGTATTCTGTACTATGTATCTGACGACCCAAGATGGGTGATGTATACCTAATTTTGGGGGCGTCACAATAACTAAAGTGCCCTTTCGACCGCTACCTCTATCTCTCCTATACCCTGCAACCCCATGAGTGCACTTAATGACCCGAATTGGAAATTGGCCATGCAGGATGAATATGATGCTCTTATTCAAAATAAGACATGGAAATTAGTACCTCGTCCATCTGATGTTAATGTTATTCGTTCAATGTGGATTTTTAGACATAAAAAGAAATCTGATGGTTCTTTTGAGAGGCATAAAGCCCGTCTTGTAGGTGATGGCAAGTCTCAAAAAGCTGGAGTGGACTGTGATGAGACATTCAGTCCGGTTGTTAAACCGGTAACTATTCGTACAGTTTTGAGCATTGCATTATCAAAATCTTGGGCCATTCATCAGTTGGATGTTAAAAATGCGTTTCTTCATGGTAATCTAACTGAAACTGTTTATATGTATCAGCCTTTAGGTTTCAAGGATGCAGTTCATCCTGACTATGTCTGCTTGTTGAAGAAATCACTCTATGTTCTTTGTAAGACCCCGAATTTTATGAAATAAAAGTATTCAATTTTTCTTATAATTACTATTCAGTAAATGGTTAAATTGATAAATGTTAAAGTTAAGGGTGATATATGAATTTTTTTTTCAAAATACACAAGTGGTTATAAAATATTCATTGTTGTCGGGGAATATTCGTTTGGTCGTGGAATATTTTTTCTGTCGGGTAATATTCGTACGACGGCGCAGCCATTTGTGGGCCCCATAACAGAATAACTGTCGAATGAAGAAAATGACAAATTTGAGTTTTGACAAATAATGGCGCAGTTGTTACCGTTAACACTGTTAGAATACCCGGTGGTTAAAATACAGTAATACGCGTTATTGCACAGTAGCACACGGTATTACATAGTATTTTTGAAATTATTGATTCTTACGTAAGAAGGCGCTACTCAATAATTGTTACAGTAATTACTGTTCAATATTTTATTTTATTGATTCAATAATTGCTACGTTGAAATTTTATATTATTGTTGTTCAATAATTATCACTGCACAGTATTTTCTATTATCAGATCAATAATTCATATTATTTGAATAATATTATTAGATAACATTATTGGCAATGTCTAGAAAGTTTTGTCTAAGGAGAGGTTTGGTCACCTAATTGCGCGCCAATAAGGAGAAATTCTTATTGGAAAGCCTCCTCTTTCCTGGGAACGGCCTGGTTGTCATAAATGTGATTCTGTAATATTATCTGTGAATAATTAATTATTGATTCATATGATAAGGAAATATTTATTTTATGTGGATATAAATGAGGGATATATTTTTGTGTTTAAAAAATGAAGGAGTTAATGTTGAGGTGTTTTATCTGTATTTTTGTCGGAACGGAGGTATTGAAAATCAAATTAGGGTTTTTGAGATATTTTGCGAGGGTTATAATTTTTAATCCGACCGTTGGATCGTGGTAATATTTGGATATGTTATACATATATAAGTTGAGTATATGTCCACAAATTTTGAACCATTAAAAATGAACGTATAATTTGTTATGAATTTTACGAGATGACTGGTTCAGAAATTGTTGAATTTTCGGAGTTAAGCATTTTGGTGGAAAATTCTAGAATTGGTGGGCCCCACTCTTGGTTGGTAAAAAAATGTGCTGAGATTTTTATTCAAATGTGGTGGGTGAGAATAGTAGCAGGTAAAGCCATCAGGTTGCAGGTTAAGTTTGCTTCGGCGTGCTAACATTTTCATATAAATAGAGGGCTAAGTTAGAATTAAAAATCACACCAGAAATATAAGTTTTCTCTCTTTCTCTCTCTATATTATGAAGCATATTTTGTGAGTATTTAGATACTTTGAGAGTTGCTATTCAGTGCAAGTTTCCTTCGGCTTTGCATTTCAGTCAGAAATACTGCACTTTTGAGGTAAGGGATAGTAAGGGATTTTAAGGGTTGTTATGTTTTTCAGTTTCGTAATTTTTCTGACCTTCAAAAATTCTGGAAAAATTTGAAATGATATTTTGATGAGTTTTCTTGATTGTGTCCAAAAATAGTGATTTTTGGATGTATAGATTAAGAGTTATGAATTTTATGAGAAAAGACTATTTTAAAAGTAACCGCTTATAACTTCTTGTGGTTAACTCCAAAATTGATGAAATTTTTATTGGGAGTACATGTATATGATAGGAGTATACTCTGTGAATTTCAGAATTTTTAGATAAAAGTACAAGTTTTGATAAATGTCCAAATATTCGGCTGTTTTGGCCATATTTAAAATAGTAAAAGATTTTTAAAAATTCTGAGAAAAATATATGTTCACTATGAGATAATATTATGCTAAATTCCAGAAAAGAAATATTTTTAGAACTGATTTGGTATTTTTTCATGAAAATATTCTAGTTATGAGTAAATGAATTAAATATATTTTGTGAAGTAAAAAAATTAGAAAATAGGATTTTATGATTTGAGAATCCTATATGAGGTATATGCAGATTTTTGATGAGGGTTTTTGGTTATTGGTGATGAAATCTTATGAGTTTGACATTTTAAGATGATTAAATGCATTATTTAGTAAAGTGTAAACAATTAAAATAAATTGTTTATAAGCTTAAGAAATATTATTCTTTCAATATCATTATACCGAAATATTGGTATGTATTTTATTGTGAAATTTCTACCTTTTTGTGTCGAGTTTACTATTCACGAGTTACTATTCACGAGTTACTATTCACGATAACATTAGTTTCTTTTTCTAACCAAATTATAGTTGGTTTATGAATATTACTCTTGAGATTAAATCTATATGTTGATTATATTGATTTTATTATCATATATAACATTTTTATAACCCTAATGATGATATTTCTCTTTGACTTGAGTGTAAAGATGGGTAGATTTCTGGTATGATCATGACTTTGGGTTCTCTTTGGCCAGTAGTGCAAAGTTAAATTATTGACTAGTATGATCATGACCATTGAATTTATAATTAAATATCTTCAGCTTAAGCGCAAAGGTGAAATGATCAAGATAGTTATAATTATTGTTTATATAAATGATTATATATTTCTTTGAGATATTAATATATTTGGCCTGTAGTGCAAATATGAACTGTTGATGAATATATTTGGCCGTAGTGCAAATATGAACTGTTGAGGAATATCTTTGGCCTGTAGTGTAAAGATGAAATATTGATGAATATCTTTGGTCTGTAGTGCAAAGATGAATTGTTGATGAATATCTTTGGCCCATAGTGCAAAGATGACATGTTATTGAATATCTTTGGCCAGTAGTGCAAAGATGAACAGATGTTGAGATAAACATGACCAACTGGTGATACAAATGAATATCTTTGGCCGTAGTGCAAAGATGAAGTTATTAGTATGATTATGAACAAGAAATGTGATTTGGTGTAACCATGATCTTTGATGTTTCAGGTAAAGATAGGTGATGAAAATTATCTTCGTCCTAGATGAGAAGAGGAATTTAGAACTACAGTTATGATTATGAGTTATTCATATGATTGTGGACCAAAATTGTTGATTGATGTTATAGGGATAAAACATTGTTGGTGGATTTCTAACATGGAGAAGATAATAGACTCTATAGTCTATTTGACTCTTCTAATGGATTGCTCATTCCGCTGCAACTATGGTTGAAATTTTTATCATTTAACATATGTTCTAAATCTCTGATTTATTATTGATGAAGGCTATTGATAATTTAATTATCTTTAGTCATGATATTCTTTACTGGGCTAGTTGTGCTCACCCTTTTGTTTCACAATTCCTTTCAGGTAATAAGAGTGTAGCTGGGTCGAGCGGGGGTAACAAGGGAATAGAACGGTGGTCATCATTTAGTAGTTATATTTGGTGAAGAAAATAGGGTGAGGCGAACCCAACGTTGGAAGGGTGTTTCGTCACTATCATACAAGATGTCTAATGACATACAACCTCGTGTCATCATAAGACAGGGTTGTGCTCATCCACTTGCTGAGTATATTTACGAGCACTACTTATATAATCTTGGTGTTTGCTTGAAGTATAATTCACGATTAAAGACAGTGGAGATAATGATAAGTCAAGAGAAGACTCACCATTGGGAAGAATATGATAGTAATCTTCTCGTTTTTCTTTGGGGTCTATTGGGTCAACCAAGGATAATTCTGTGGCCATATGATATCTATCATAACCTAGATGCATGGCCTACCATGTACAAAGGTTTCCTTGAGCACTTCCCAAAGATTCTAATTTCTAAAACAGTTTTTGACTATACCTTTATGTAAGGTGTCATTGTGAGGTGATGTCCACAGTTGGAACATGAGTCACATTTGGTATATATTTGTATCCAAACTCACAGCATATGTGTTGTTGTATTTTGCACGACAATTATTGTAATAAAGTTGTAGTTATTTTCTGTACCATGTATTTGGCGACTCAGAATAGGTTGGATGGAATGGACCTATTTTGGGGTTGTCACAGTCTTAAGCAAGCCCTTCGTGCCTGGTATCAACGCTTTGCAGACTATGTGGCCACTATTGGTTTCTCTCACAATGTGTCAGATCATTCCTTATTCATCTATAAAAATGGATCTGACATTGCTTATATTTTATTATATTTTGATGATATAATTCTCACAACCTCCTCCGATGGTCTTCGATTATCTATCATATCTCTTCTCAGTTCCGAGTTCGCAATGAAGGATTTGGGACAATTGAGTTATTTTCTGGGTATTGCAGTCTCCCGGACTGCCCATGGCCTTTTTCTCTCACAGACAAAATATGCCGAGGAAATACTTAAAAGAGCTGGTATGACAGGTTGCAAGCCATGTCCCACTCCTATTGACATAAAGGGGAAACTCAGTGTTTCTACTGGAAAGCCTTATGAGGACCCAACTAAATATCGCCGTCTAGCTGGTGCTTTGTAATATCTTACTTTTACCAAGCCAGATATCTCCTATGCGGTTCAACAGGTATGCTTACATATGCATGATCCGAAAGTCGAGCACATGGATGCTCTCAAGCGTATACTACGCTATATTCACAAAACGATTAATTATGGTTTGTATCTGTATAAGTCTAAACTTGACTCTCTCCTTTCTTATACGGATGCTGATTGGGGTGGATGTCCTGACACGCGTCGCTCCACCTCTGGTTATTGTCTATTCATCGGTGATAACCTGATTTCCTGGTCCTCTAAACGGCAACCCACACTATCTAAATCAAGTGTCGAGGTTGAATATCGAGGGGTTGCCAATGTTGTCTCTGAATCGTGCTGGATCGGAAATTTACTCTTGGAACTTCATTGTCCGGTCCACAAGGCAATACTTGTATACTGCGATAATGTGAGTGCGATATACCTCTCCGGCAATCCAATACAACATCAACGCACTAAACATATTGAGGTGGACGTTCATTTTGTTCGTGAAAAGGTAAAACGTGGCGAAGTGCGTGTCCTTTATGTTCCGTCACGTTATCAGATTGTCCACATATTTACCAAAGGGCTCCCGCGCATTCTTTTTGATGACTTTCGGGACAGTCTAAGCGTTCGACAATCTCCTGCTTCGACTGCGGGGGTGTGATAGAATATATATAATTATTCTCATTATTATTGTAAATATTTTAGGATATTATTCTGTTGTAAAATCATATTGTTTCCTTATTCTTAGCCTAACTTGTAGGCATAATATTTGTTTATACTTTATATATATTACCAACGGATGAATAAGAAAAGATCAGGGGATTATATTCTTTTAAATTCTTGTCGAACTCTCTCCAAAAGAGACCTTTCGGATTTTGTTGGAAAAAGTGGACCAAATCCCATCATGTCATGCGCATCACTACTAGTTTGATTCAAAGAGTAATCCATGTGCATCTCATCCTCATCTTCAGACATAGTTCCTCCAGCTCCTGTTGGAAATGGGTTTGAAAAATAAATATTAGAGCATTTTGAGGCTCAATTTAATGTGGGACCATGCTCCGAAAATGTCGGGTCCATACACCAATGCGTTCTCCTCCGCAAGGAGTATAACGTTGTATACTTATTTGTTCAAATCCATTAAGTATTGAATGAGAAAATTGACTCCAAAGTCACCTACTTGAAATGTTGTATTTAAACTTGCCATAAATACCTTGTCTCACATAGAAAGTTTGAGGGAAAGGTGAAGAATTTATATATATGATATTTGCATAATGGGAAGGGCTCCCCACTTTTGTGGAGGTGAGAGGACCTAGTCAAGGCTTGGTTCGAACTCACGCGTCACCGACCGGTCGGGCCGGGGTCGTGGTATATAACTTTTTGGACAAAATTTTGTTTAATTTATTATCAAAATTGTCACGGATACTACGTCGTTTTGACGAATGAATGCCATGCGAATAGTTGTGTCCCATCTGATCAGACGAATGGATGTCATGCCAACAGTTATGTCCCATCTGATCAGTCACCATCTGATCAGTCATGAAGTCATCCTATAAATAGCCTAACCGGGCAGCAATTCAAAACAGTTTTATTTTTCCTTCTTGCATTCCTTCATTCATCATTATAATCAGTTCAAGTACGGAACATAGAAATTGAGATCGAAGAATTCTTAATTTTGAAGTGCTTCTAATTAAGAATTGGAAATCCGTTTTATCTTGTGAAGTAATTATTCAAAAATCCTTTAGCACTAGTGATGAAATAAATTTGCTTCAAGGAGACTTTGTGAATTCAAATGACTCAGATTTATTTATCTTTATTTTTTCAGATTCTGATTTTCAAGTAAGTACACTGAACTTTCTAAATCTGATTTGCTTACTAAATTTAAGTAACTTTGTTATTGTATAATAAATATTTACTATTTGAACAGAAATAACAGTTCCTTCACTTAAAGATACTCCTGAAAAAAAATATATATTGTTTCGAAATCATAGCTTGCTAATTAGCTGGATTAGCATATATGATCAAATACATTACTCTGTTTCTCAATCTATTCTACTATCAATATATTACTCTGTCTTTGTGATTTCAATGATAATTACAGGTGCATCCAACTTTTACATGCAGCCACACAAATGCAGAATTACTACTATTGCATGTCTAATACTAATTAACGTTTGTGATTTTCAAACTTTTGCTCTTGTTTTGTGGAATTTTAGAGAGAGAAAATAGAGGGTTTATATGCCCAAATAACCCTTTACTCAGCATCAAATGAAACCCTAAACCTAGGCCTAATTCAAGGCCATCTTCACCAAATTTGAAATACCCAGATCAAATCCCTCACAAATTGTTTTGAAAATCAATAATAAAATTCAAAACCAAAATGGGTTTATCAATCTAAACTCCATCATCCTCTGTTCAAGATCTAATCTCATTTCCCCGATTTCTGTACTATTATATCTCCATCATCCTCTGTTCAAAGCTCTTACTTGATTTGCACAGAAAAAATAAAAAAACATAAAAATAAATTTAATTTTTTTATAGCATAATAACAGTATGGTTTGAATTACATACATATACTACCTATGGAAGATGAGAGAGAAGAAGGGAGGAGGATGATGTTGCCGCCGGCGAGAGATCCATTGTAAAACCCCGAATTTTATGAAATAAAAGTATTCAATTTTCTTATAATTACTATTCAGTAAATGGTTAAATTGATAAAAGTTTAAAGTTAAATGTGATATATGTAAATTTTTTAAATAAGCAAGTGGTTATAAAATACTCATTGTTGTCGGGGTGTAAGACCCCAATTTTTTTTATAAATAAAGATGAATTTTCTATAAATATCATTTTTGAATATTATAGAGTTAATTTAATATAATGTTATAGTTGTGGGTAATATTTATAAATTTTGCAAAGTAAGCAAGTTGTTATAAAATATTCGTTTGGTCGGAGAATATTCTTTTTGTCGGGAAATATTCGTACGACGGCACAATCATTGGTGGACCCCACAACGGAATTATTGTCGGATTGAGAAAACGACAGAATTATCTTTCTATAAAAATAACGGCTGAGGTGTTACCGTTAAAACCGTTAAAACTGTTGAACTACTCGGTAGTAAAAGTACAGTAATACGCGTGGTTGCATAGTAGCACACGGTATTGATTATTGATGCTTACGTGAGAAGTCACTCAGCTATACTCAATTATTGCTACAGTAATTGCTGCATCATATCTCTTAAATTATTGTCATAGTATCATCTGTATAATATGTTATATTATTGAGACGTTGTGGTAAGTTTGGTTATTTTATGGGGGGCCATATGTCATCATCTAAGAGTCTCTTCGTCAATAGTAATTACCGTCGTCAATAGTAATTACCGTTGTCAATAGTAATTACCGTCGTCAATAGTAATTACCGTTGTCAATAGTAATTACCGTCGTCAATAGTATTTACCTTGGTCAATAGTAATTACCTTCGTCAATAGTATTTACCTTGGTCAATAGTAATTACTTTCGTCAATAGTAGTTGTCCCTTCAATATTACCAAGAGTCATTTGACCCTTCGTTAAGACCAAGAGTCATTTGACCCTTCGTTAAGACCAAGAGCCACCCTCAGTTTTTCTATAAATAGAGGCCTAGGGCTTCATTATTTTTCACGAATTCATTCAAGCTATAGAGAGAGAAAGTATAGAGAGAATAAGAGAGAGAGAGACTAAAAGTATTCTGCTACATCACTTTTCCAATATCCAGTTCTTTTAAGGTAGGGAATATTATTTCTTTTATATTCATGAAGAGAACTTCTGTTATTCCATTTGTTATTATTCTGTTGGAATAACCAGTATACGCGGTCTACCCTATACTTGGTGACATTCTTCTATTATTCTGTTGGAACATCCTGTCTGTGTGTTTTACACCGGACCTGGTTCCGTTTATTATTCTGTTGGAACATCCTGTCTGTGTGTTTTACACCGGACCTGGTTCCGTTTTATTATTATTCTGTTGGAATATCCTGTCTGTGTGTTTTACACCGGACCTGGTTCCATTATTTATTATTCTGTCGGAATATCCTGTCTGTGCGTTTACGCCGGACCTGGTTCCATTATTTATTATTCTATTGGAATAACCTGTCTGTGCGGTCTATCGCATGCATGGTGATTTCTTTTGTTATTCCATTCTTTATTGTACTCAGTTGGTTAAGTTTTGACTTCTATACTCCATGAAATTTGTGGAATATCCTTGATAGTTGCGTTTCATCCAGTATCTTTTCAAGAAAATATTCTTCTAAGCATTCTTGAATTTTACTCCACAATGCAGTATCATGTTGACAATTTGGACGTTGTTAATTCCTGGATAAATTAATTCTTGAACTTGTTTTATTGAATTCTTATATCATTGTCATCATCCTCATGTTTATAAAATGTTGAAAGTCATCTGTGGCCTGTAGTGCATAGATGGACTTGGTATGATTATGACCAGGGATTATTCGGTATAATCATGACCGTAATGTTACAAATGATGTGGTAAAAGTCCTCATTGGCCCGTAGTGCATTGATGGACAGTTGTTGGCATGATCATGACCATTAATGAATACACGAATATCCTTGGCCGTAGTGCAGGGGTGATTCGATGATGTGGATTATTTTATTAAGCTGAGTCTCAGCGATCACAGTGTTGAAAAACTTTTTAAATCATAAAAGATAGTAGAGTTTATTTTCTACTTGACTCTTTTAATGGATTGCTTGTTCCGCTACAGTTAAACTTGATGTCTATTATATTTTATCAGTTTAACATTGTTGAAGGCTAATGATAATTTATTCTGCATTATCTTAGTCATAATATTTCTTACTGGGCTAGTTGAGCTCACCCTTTCTTTCACTGTTCTCTTCAGGAAATGAGAACGTAGCTGGGACAAGTCGGGGTACGGAGTGATGGTCCGAATGATAGTATTAGTTAGTAGTCCTCACTATTCTATGTAATGGTGTGTTAATAAATGTAATGAGGACTCCTTTTGAGTATGAATACTCTCTAGAAGATAATATTTGTATTCAAACTCACAGTTTATGTTTTGTCGTATTGTACACGACAGTTGTATTAATAAGTTGTATTTGTATTCTGTACTATGTATCTGACGACCCAAGATGGGTGATGTATACCTAATTTTGGGGGCGTCACAGTTGGTATCAGAGCTTAGGGATATGATCCCTGGCTAAGATGTGAGAATAGAACTAGGAGGGGAGAGACGGGGAATTCCTTCGCTAGTATGACATACCTAAGTTTATTTGCATGGTATTTAATTGGTCGGTCATAATATAAGGATAATATATGACATATCAATTAATTTTTATTTTGTGGCAGTATCTGAAAATGGCATCTGAGAATGTTGAGAATAGCAATGGAGCACAGACGACTGTTGATTCACCACATATCAATAATCAGGATAATGTGCATCAGGAAGGTGTCAATCCTCATGCAAACAACAACACTGACCAAATGATGAATGATCAAATGTTCAGAGGCTTTATGCAATTCATGCAACAACAGGTGAAAGCGGCTCCTGTCCACAACGTAGGTGGAAATACTGGAAACTCTCAGGCGGTCACCGCTAAACAGTTTAAGGAGCTGGGACCACCGGAGTTTAAGGGAGAACCCAAACCACTTGTAGCTGAAACATGGATAAAGCAGATCACCAAGATATTTGATGTCTTGGGTTGCTCCGAGGAGCAAAAGGTTCCCTTTGCCGCCTTTATGTTGCGAGGAGAGGCAGATTACTGGTGGGAATCGATAAAGCGTACTCAACCTGCCGCACTGAAGATGTCCTGGGAGAAGTTCCAAGAGCTGTTTAACGACAAATACTTTCCCGAGAGTATTCGTCACATGAAGGAGGTGGAGTTCATCAAATTGGAGCAGAATAATATGACCGTGTCGCAGTACGAGGCAAAATTTGCGGAGTTATCCCGGTTTGCGTCCCACCTGGTGGATAATGAAGAAAGAATGACGCGGATGTTTTTAAGAGGTTTGAAGCCGGAGATACGTCAACATCTTGTTTCTCATAAACTGTGTTTGTATTCAGATGTTGTAAATAGGGCTCAGTTGGTGGAGCGCGATAACGAGACAACGCAACCAAAAGAGAGCAGCCGGCAAAATGATAATACCAGTGAGAGCAGTCATCGAAGCGGTGACAACAAGCGTGGAGGGAATCAACAGGCCAGAAATGGTAACCACTTCGGTGGTAATCAGGGCCAAAACAATAAGAATGGACATTTCAAGAAGAGGAGATTCAACAATGATGGAAAGACGTCAGCACCAGCACCTGTCGTTAAGGAAGGAGAACGACCACCTATCATATGTTTCAAATGCGGAGGGGAGGGGCACATCAGTCCAAACTGCGCGATGCCGTCCAAAGCATGTTATAATTGTGGAAGAGAAGGTCATTTAGCCCGATTTTGTCGTTTACCGAAGACAAATTCAGCTAGGATGGAGGCACCAAAAGCCGTCCCAGAAAAGTCAAAACCGGTTGTGCAAGGGAGAGCGTTTGTTGTGAACTCCCAGAGAGCAAGGAACCCGAATGAGGTCATCACGGGTAAGCTTATCATAAACTCTAAAGAAGTTTATACTTTATTTGATACCGGTTCAACCCATTCTTTTATTTCTCCTACTTGCGCTCATCGATTAAATTTGATTCCGGAGAAATTAGACTTTGACTTATCTGTGGAAACTCCGTTGGGAGAAACCTTCATTACCTCCACTGTTTATAAGTCTTGTTTGGTTCAAGTTGGTACCCACACATTACCTATCGATCTGATTTCATTAAAAATACTTGCATTTGACGTGATTCTAGGGATTGATTGGTTAACTACTCATTATGCAAAAATTGATTGTTTTCGTAAGGTTGTTAGCTTTCATATTCCTAATCGACCTATTATGCGAATTCAAGCAACCAAACCATTAAAATCAATCGCTGTCATCTCAAGCCATAAAGCTATTCGTTTATTGAAAAACGGATGTCAAGCTTTCTTAGCTCATGTCACAGATCTAAACAAAAATACGTCAGTTTTGAATGATATTTCTATTGTTAATAAATTCCCTGACGTATTCCCTGAAGAACTTCCTGGCCTACCCCCAGAGCGTGAAATTGAATTTTGTATCGACCTTGAACCCGGTACAAAACCCATTTCCAAAGCCCCATATCGAATGGCTCCTATTGAACTTCAGGAGTTAAAGATCCAACTGCAGGAATTGTTAGACATTGGCTTTATTCGTCCTAGTACTTCTCCTTGGGGTGCTCCTGTTCTATTCGTGAAGAAGAAAGATGGAAGTATGCGACTTTGTATTGATTATCGGGAGTTGAATCATGTCACCATCAAAAACAGGTACCCATTGCCACGTATTGATGACCTGTTTGACCAGTTGCAAGGAGCACAATTCTTTTCAAAGATCGATCTTCGTTCTGGATATCATCAGCTGAAGGTTAGAACTGAGGATATTCCAAAGACGGCTTTTAGAACTCGGTACGGGCATTATGAATTCCTAGTCATGTCCTTTGGATTGACTAATGCTCCTGCTGCCTTCATGGATATGATGAACCGGGTATTCAAGGAATATTTGGATCACTTTGTGGTCGTCTTTATTGATGACATCCTTATTTATTCCAAAAGCCGTGAAGATCATGAGCAACACTTGAGGCTGGTACTCCAAAAGCTTCGTGAATACAAGCTTTATGCCAAGTTGAAGAAATGCGAGTTCTGGCTGGAGGAGGTAGCATTCCTTGGGCACGTAGTATCAAGTCGTGGAATATCGGTTGACCCGGCAAAGATTGAAGCTATTCAAAGCTGGGAGCAACCTAAATCAGTGACCGAAGTACGTAGCTTTCTTGGTTTAGCTGGTTATTATCGGAGATTCGTGGAAGGATTTTCTCGAATCGCTACTCCATTAACTCAGCTGACTCGGAAAGATACAAAGTTCGGTTGGAGCGAAGAATGTGAGCAGAGTTTTCAAGAACTCAAGAGGAGACTCATTTCAGCACCTGTTCTAACAATACCATCTGGCTCGGAGGGATTTGTCATCTACAGTGATGCTTCGAGCAAAGGGTTGGGATGCGTTCTCATGCAACATGGAAAAGTCATAGCCTATGCATCAAGACAACTCAAGGAATATGAGAGGAATTATCCTACTCATGATCTAGAGTTGGCAGCTGTTGTCTTTGCACTTAAAATTTGGAGGCATTACTTGTATGGGGAGAAAGTGGAGATCTTTACGGATCATAAAAGCCTCAAATATTTCTTCACTCAAAAGGAACTCAACATGCGACAACGACGTTGGCTTGAACTGTTGAAAGATTATGATCATACCATTCAATACCATCCTGGAAAAGCGAACGTGGTAGCTGACGCATTGAGTAGAAGATCATATGCGGGTACAAGTGCAATATTAACAACGCAAAGGCCCATTTTGTGTGACTTGCAAAGGATGGAGATAGAGTTGAAGACTCCAGGGACCCATGTGATGATGGCGAATATACGAGTAGAACCGACTTTAATCGATAAAGTTAAAGCTGCTCAAGCTACAGACCTGGAGCTGATGCGTATGAAGAAGAAAGTGCAAGAAGGTGCTATATCGGAAGCAAGAATCGATGAAGAAGGAATACTTCGAGTCAACTCCAGACTTTGTGTTCCTAACAACCCTGATTTAAAGTATGAAATCATGATGGAGGCGCACAACACACCGTTTGCAATCCATCCTGGAAGTACCAAAATGTATCATGATCTTCGTCATACATTTTGGTGGAGCAATATGAAGAGAGAGATAGCGTTGTTTATCTCAAGGTGTCTAACTTGTCAACGAGTCAAAGCGGAGCATCAAGTACCAAAAGGTCCATTGCAACCACTTGAAATTCCAGAATGGAAGTGGGAGCACATTACCATGGATTTCGTTACCGGTCTTCCTAGGGTTTCTCAAGGTATTGATGCGATTTGGGTCATTGTTGATAGATTGACCAAGTCTGCTCATTTCTTACCGATACGAGAAACTTATACACTTGAACGTCTTGCTCGTATGTACATAAACGAGATTGTAAGACTGCATGGTATGCCAGTATCCATAGTTTCTGATCGAGACCCAAGATTCACTTCACGATTTTGGGTTAGTTTACAAAAAGCTATGGGCACGGAGTTACGATTTAGTTCAGCATATCATCCTCAGACGGACGGACAATCAGAGAGGACTATTCAAACTCTTGAAGATCTATTAAGACTCTGTGTCTTTGACTTCAAGGGAAGTTGGGACAAGTTCTTACCATTGGTGGAGTTTTCCTACAACAACAGTTATCAAGCAAGTATTGGCATGGCTCCATTCGAAGCATTGTATGGAAGAAAATGTCGTTCTCCAGTATGCTGGGATGAGGTGGGCGAAGCAACGTTGTTGGGACCGGAGTTGGTACGTATGACTACAGAAAAGATTCAAACGATCCGACAACGTATAAAAACCTCACAAGATCGACAAAAGAGTTATGCTGATCTTCATCGAAAGGACGTGGAATTTGATGTAGGAGATCATGTGTTCTTACGTGTTGCTCCATGGAAAGGAGTTACGAGATTTGGAAAGAGAGGAAAGCTAAATCCTCGATTCATCGGTCCATTTTTAATCCTCGATCGAGTAGGAACTGTGGCTTATAGACTCGCTTTACCGCCAAGTATGTCTCGTGTTCATAACGTTTTCCACATATCCATGTTACGCAAATATGTGGAAGACCCGAACCACATTATTGAGTTAGAACCGGACGAAATAGCGGAGGATTTGACGTATGAAGAAGTTCCTGTTCAAATCTTGGATAAGAAGGAACATATTCTACGCTCCAAGGTTATACCTCAAGTCAAAGTTTTGTGGAGAAACCACGATGTTGAGGAAATGACTTGGGAGTTAGAATCAGAAATGAAATCAAGGTATCCTTACCTCTTCGACATACCAGGTACGTACCCTAATTTCGAGGGCGAAATTTCATAAGAAGGGGAGGTTGTAAGACCCCAATTTTTATAAATAAAGATGAATTTTCTATAAATATCATTTTTGAATATTATGGAGTTAATTTGATATAATGTTATAGTTGTGGGTAATATTTATAAATTTTGCAAAGTAAGCAAGTTGTTATAAAATATTCGTTTGGTCGGAGAATATTCTTTTTGTCGGGGAATATTCGTACGACGGCACAATCATTGGTGGACCCCACAACGGAATTATTGTCGGATTGAGAAAACGACAGAATTATCTTTCTATAAAAATAACGGCTGAGGTGTTACCGTTAAAACCGTTAAAACTGTTGAACTACTCGGTAGTAAAAGTACAGTAATACGCGTGGTTGCATAGTAGCACACGGTATTGATTATTGATGCTTACGTGAGAAGTCACTCAGCTATACTCAATTATTGCTACAGTAATTGCTGCATCATATCTCTTAAATTATTGTCATAGTATCATCTGTATAATATGTTATATTATTGAGACGTTGTGGTAAGTTTGGTTATTTTATGGGGGGCCATATGTCATCATCTAAGAGTCTCTTCGTCAATAGTAATTACCGTCGTCAATAGTAATTACCGTTGTCAATAGTAATTACCGTCGTCAATAGTAATTACCGTTGTCAATAGTAATTACCGTCGTCAATAGTATTTACCTTGGTCAATAGTAATTACCTTCGTCAATAGTATTTACCTTGGTCAATAGTAATTACTTTCGTCAATAGTAGTTGTCCCTTCAATATTACCAAGAGTCATTTGACCCTTCGTTAAGACCAAGAGTCATTTGACCCTTCGTTAAGACCAAGAGCCACCCTCAGTTTTTCTATAAATAGAGGCCTAGGGCTTCATTATTTTTCACGAATTCATTCAAGCTATAGAGAGAGAAAGTATAGAGAGAATAAGAGAGAGAGAGACTAAAAGTATTCTGCTACATCACTTTTCCAATATCCAGTTCTTTTAAGGTAGGGAATATTATTTCTTTTATATTCATGAAGAGAACTTCTGTTATTCCATTTGTTATTATTCTGTTGGAATAACCAGTATACGCGGTCTACCCTATACTTGGTGACATTCTTCTATTATTCTGTTGGAACATCCTGTCTGTGTGTTTTACACCGGACCTGGTTCCGTTTATTATTCTGTTGGAACATCCTGTCTGTGTGTTTTACACCGGACCTGGTTCCGTTTTATTATTATTCTGTTGGAATATCCTGTCTGTGTGTTTTACACCGGACCTGGTTCCATTATTTATTATTCTGTCGGAATATCCTGTCTGTGCGTTTACGCCGGACCTGGTTCCATTATTTATTATTCTATTGGAATAACCTGTCTGTGCGGTCTATCGCATGCATGGTGATTTCTTTTGTTATTCCATTCTTTATTGTACTCAGTTGGTTAAGTTTTGACTTCTATACTCCATGAAATTTGTGGAATATCCTTGATAGTTGCGTTTCATCCAGTATCTTTTCAAGAAAATATTCTTCTAAGCATTCTTGAATTTTACTCCACAATGCAGTATCATGTTGACAATTTGGACGTTGTTAATTCCTGGATAAATTAATTCTTGAACTTGTTTTATTGAATTCTTATATCATTGTCATCATCCTCATGTTTATAAAATGTTGAAAGTCATCTGTGGCCTGTAGTGCATAGATGGACTTGGTATGATTATGACCAGGGATTATTCGGTATAATCATGACCGTAATGTTACAAATGATGTGGTAAAAGTCCTCATTGGCCCGTAGTGCATTGATGGACAGTTGTTGGCATGATCATGACCATTAATGAATATACGAATATCCTTGGCCGTAGTGCAGGGGTGATTCGATGATGTGGATTATTTTATTAAGCTGAGTCTCAGCGATCACAGTGTTGAAAAACTTTTTAAATCATAAAAGATAGTAGAGTTTATTTTCTACTTGACTCTTTTAATGGATTGCTTGTTCCGCTACAGTTAAACTTGATGTCTATTATATTTTATCAGTTTAACATTGTTGAAGGCTAATGATAATTTATTCTGCATTATCTTAGTCATAATATTTCTTACTGGGCTAGTTGAGCTCACCCTTTCTTTCACTGTTCTCTTCAGGAAATGAGAACGTAGCTGGGACAAGTCGGGGTACGGAGTGATGGTCCGAATGATAGTATTAGTTAGTAGTCCTCACTATTCTATGTAATGGTGTGTTAATAAATGTAATGAGGACTCCTTTTGAGTATGAATACTCTCTAGAAGATAATATTTGTATTCAAACTCACAGTTTATGTTTTGTCGTATTGTACACGACAGATGTATTAATCAGTTGTATTTGTATTCTGTACTATGTATCTGACGACCCAAGATGGGTGATGTATACCTAATTTTGGGGGCGTCACAGGGGGAATATACGTTTGGTCGTGGAATATTCTTCTTGTCGGGGAATATTCGTACGACGGTGCAGCCTTTTGTCTTTTGTTGGCCCCATAACGAAAAGCGACTGGATGAAGAAAACGACAAGTATAAGTTGTTTATAAATAACGGCGTAGTTGTTACCGTTAATACTGTTGGAATACCCAGTGGTTAAAACACAGTAATGCGCGTTGTTGCACAGTAGCACACGGTATTGCACCAATTATTGATTCTTACGTAAGAAGGCATTACTCAATAATTGTTACAGTAATTACTGTTCAGTATTTTATTTTATTGATTCAATAATTGTTGCGTTGATATTTTATATTACTGTTGTTTCAATAGTTGTCACTACACAGTATTTTTCATTATCGGAGCAATAATTCATATTATCTGAATAATATTATTAGATAACATTATTGGTAATGTCTAGAAAGTTCTGTCTAAGGAGAGGTTTGGTCATCTAATTGCGCGCCAGTAATGAGAGATCCTTATTGGAAAGCACCCTCTTTTCTGGGAACTGTCTGGTTGTCAGTATTGTGATTCTGTAATATTATTTGTGAATAATTAATTATTTATTTATATGATGAGGAAAATATTGATTTTATGTGGATATAAATGGAGAAAATTTTTAATGTGATAATTGTTAAAAATTAATATTTTATCTTTTTCTGATAAAATAATTCATTTAAATATATTATTATATTTTAATAATATAATAATGGTGATATTTTTACAATGAATGTGGGATATATGAGTATATGAGGAGAAATAGTATTTTTATTGCATTAAATAATTAACACATGTTTTGTGTGTCGGCGGACCCCATATCTTGATTGAAATTTGATTATAGCCTGTAAAATTGTCCGTTTGTGGATTTCAGTCAATTTCTGTTTGGAATTTGGGATCTAACAACAAAAATAAAATCAAATTCAAAATAATAATTCAAATTTAAATATTCAAATTCAAATCTTCATCTCCCTCACATACACTTTGAAATAATAGTTAACAAATAAATAAATAAATAAATAAAATATATGTACTGGATATCCAAAAAATTGTTAGCTAAATAACTGCAACACCTTTCCAAAGACGGAATCTCCGTCGCTACACCACCGCGAATCTCCGTTGTCCAAAATGCCAATGAGAATAAGAAGATTTGTCCTACAAAAAGTTTAAAAATAAATAGATGTAACTTTTACTGTTCTGGAGTTTTTTTTATAACTATTTTGTTACTCATAAATAATAAAATGGTTATCTTTGTATGAATAGTTGGCTACCAACTGCATCACATTCAAACGAAATTGGTAACTTAATAAAATTGAATTGGTTACCTTGGTCTGAAGGTTTGGCTACCAACTGCACTATGAAAAAATTGTAGGTGTGGATGTGAATTAGTTACTTTGGTATGAAGGTTTTGTTACCTTGGTACGAAGGTTTGCTTACCTTGATCCGAAGGTTTGGTTACCAATTACACTAAGAAACAATTTAAAGTATGGAGGTTGATTGATTACTTTGATATGACAGTTTGGTTACCTTAGTATGAAGGTTTGGTTACCATCATCCAGTATTTGAAGGAACACATTGAACACGTCAGAATTGGCTTTCTCAATCACATTAAACAAAATAACTGCATATGGTCTCCTGCGGACAGTTTCTGTCAACTGACCTCCTTCGTCATACCTAACATTACCAACATATATACAGAACTTGAGCAAGATTTAAGAGACCAGACCATAAATCGCTAATAGAGGGGCTGCTCGCCAATCTCTATGAAACATCTAAAAATCTTAAAAGCAAAATCACACCCTAAGCAATTTCCCAAAGAGCAAGGGGACGCCCACAATTCCTGAACACATTAGCGAATGAAGAGATATTTTTCCCTTCCACTCCCCAATGTCCTGTTAGACTGGACCACCAATAAGTAATAATAATAAAATACCAAAACTACCAAAGAAGTGCTTTATATTCCAATTAATTGAATCAGATCTGCTAAAAGGGAGAAAATGAAGCAAGAGCTTGCCGATCAAAAGCTTGTTAGGGATATATATATATATATATATATATATATATATATATATATATATATAATACGTTGAATGAAGAAGAAGGGTGATGACTAACTAATGCAGTTGTTATAGATGAGGAGATAGAGAAGAAGCCCTAAATTAAGGAATCCTAATTGCACTAATATTGTAAATAAATATGAAATGTATAAATTATGTAAACATTTTTTGAGTACACTATTGTTGTAATTATTTTCAAAAATTTAATAGAATATATAATTTTCCCAAAATTAATTTGACTCGCAATACAAACTGTTCTCTTAAGATGTAGTAGTAATGTGCTGTTTAGAAATATAAAGAAACAGGAGAAAATACTTATGAAAATTACAAGGAACAATTACATATTTTATTATATTTTTAAAAATAATTACAACAATAGTTCACTCATAAAATATTTATACAATTAATACACTTTTATATTTATTTACAATATTAGTGCAATTTGAATTCCTTAATTTAGGAAATTAGTATGCAATTAGGATTCCTTAATTTAGGGGATTAATATTGATTTACTTATTAAATTAAGTAATTAATAAGTAAATTATATAGCACACATTCTGTTTCTTTAATAAAAATCACGCTTCATTCGCTTTTGTCAGTCTTCTCCTCGTCCACCATTAACAGTTCCAAATTGTTAATGCCATCCTCCGCCCTCCTCCATCATTAATTCCCTTCTCCTCCGCCCTCATCCACTATTAACGCCATCCTCCACCATTAACATAGACAGTCCCCATCCTCCGTCCTCCTCCACCATTAACGCCCTTCTTCTCCGCCCTCCTCCACCATTAACGCCATCCTCCACCATTAACCTAGAAAACCCTAACTTGTTAACGCCATCCTCCACCTGCGATTTTTTTGTAGTACAGTTGCAGCGATTTTTTTATAGTACAGTTGGTAGCCAAACCTTAATACAAATATAACCAACAAAAACTAAAATTGTTACATTTGAAAGTTTTGGTTACCAACTGCACTGAAATTTCTCTTGGTTACCCATAAAAATTAAAATGGTTACTTTTGTATAAATATTTAGATACCAACTACATTAAAATTTATTTTTTTCTCCTTTTAATTTCTGGACTAAATCAACATTCGTCACAATATCAGCTGTGGCCGTAATGGATAAGGAGATCGGCGTCCATGGTGTTGAAGCGGCGGCGAAGGGGAGGAAGAAGATGACCGGCGAAGGGGATGAGAAAGATGACGTTGCCAAACTTTGAATATTTAAATTTTAATTATTATTTTTAAATTTGAATTTGTTGTTAGATCCAAGATATTTGAATTTGAATTATTAATTATGGTAGTTATTTATCCTTGATTTTAGGTTTCCTTATTATTATGAATTGAATCCTAATTGCATACTAATTCCCAAAATTAAGGAATCTTAATTGCACTAATATTGTAAATAAATATAGAAAGTGTATTAATTGTGTAAATATTTTATGAGTGCACTAATAGTGTAATTACTTTTTAAATATTGTATATTATTGTAAAGGACCCATTGTGGGGTTAATTACATATTATAGTACATTTTTAAAAATAATTACAATAACCATATATCCATAAAATAATTACAAAAATATGACATTGCATCATATTTATTTACAATACTAATACAATTAGGAGTCCTTAAATTAAGGGATTAGTATTAATAGGTTGACATGGTAATTTAGTTTCCATCTTCCTCAAACATTCCATTCTCGTTCGGTCTCTCTCTCTCTCTCTCTCTCTCCGCCCTTAACTCTCGTTCGGTTTCTCTCTCTCTGCCCCTACTACTTCTCTCTCTCCTCTTGAACTCGTCGTCAGCGGACTGAATCTATTTCTCTCTCCGCCCTTAATACTTCTCTCTCCGCCCTTAATACTTCTCTCTCTCCTCTTGAAGCCACTCGTCGTCAGCGGACTGAATCTATTTCTTCATACGATGGAGTTCTTATTTTGGTATGTACATGGTTGAAGTGATGTTGTCATACTATGAGTCTGTACTTCTGGCCACATTCTGTTTATGTTAATTTTTTTATTGAATGAATTTTTCTTTATCTCCATGACTGGGTTATTTGTGATAGACATCATTTAACAGCATAATATTTGCTAAAGTGGATAATTATTTTCAAATTGTTTAGGCTCTTAACATATATAGTTTGCTTTTGAATGATCATGATTGTCTCATCTTCATTTTGCCATTTTACTTCTGCATCATATACTGACACATGACCAATTTTTGGGGGCTTGATGTAATGCTTACGTTGTAGCTACGTCAAGCAATAAAAAATAAATACTATCATATAACTGTTTGATTACTTCTGTATTATGTTTTGGTTACTGTTAGATTGTGATTCGGATACCATTTTTATTACCTTGATTTAGTATTTTGGTTACTTTTTTATGTTGTTATGGTTACCATGTATTTACTTAGTATACATGGTTGACTAAACTGATTTTGGTGTACATGTTTATGTATTGGTTACCATTTTTACATGTTTTGGTTACTATCATATAAATATTTGGTTACTTCTTTAGTATATTTTTGGTTACTGTTAGTTTCTCATTTGGATTTCATTTTTGTTTCCTTTAGTTGGGATTCTGGTTACTATTTTTGGTTGTTCTGGTTACCATGTATTTGCTTAATATATATGGGTTGACTAAACTGTGTTTGGTCTATATGTTGTTTATGTATTGGTTACCATTAATATATATTTTGGTTACCAAC
The DNA here is from genome assembly GCA_016801055.1 of Panax notoginseng. NCBI lineage: Eukaryota > Viridiplantae > Streptophyta > Magnoliopsida > Apiales > Araliaceae > Panax > Panax notoginseng. The sequence goes on along the minus strand of CM029013.1, from coordinate 58,597,705 downwards.
ATATAATTGTTTGGTTACTTCATGAGTATATTTTTTGTTACTTTTAGCTTATGATTTGGATACCATTCTTTTTCCTTTAATTGGGTTTTTGGTTACTTTTATATGTTATTTTGGTTACAATGTATTTGCTTAGTATACATTGGTTGACTAAACTGGGTTTGGTCTACATATTGTTTATGTGTTGGTTACCATTAAAATATTATTTGGTTACTATCATATAAATGTTTGGTTACTTCTTTAGTATATTTTTTGGTATACATATTTTTTGGTGACCTTTAAATTATGTTTTGGTTAATATTATATATAACTGTTTGTTTATTACATAAAATGGTTTGTACTACATGTTGTTTATATTTTGGTTACAATTAGTTTATATAATATAATTTTTTTGTCACTGCTTTATTATGGTATGGTTAATGTTATATTATGATATGATACCTATGATTAATGGGTTCTCTATTCACTAATCCCAAGGTATTTCTCTTCCTCTCACAGGTTCATACATAATGCAGAAGTCTTTTCTAGAGAATGAGAGCAGTCATGAAGAAAAAGTAGCAGCAGCCAAAAAACTAAAGTCTCAAGAAGATTTGTAACAGATTTTGATTAGTTCGGTTGTTGTTGTCTTGTCCTTCTGAATTGTGTTTCGTACCTTGATTTTTGTTGGATATTCATAACCATTTGTTATGGTTAGTAAATATGTAATGTTTATTGGAGCTTATGTAAATGGGATTACATATTTTATTATATTATCAATTATTTGACATTGTTTGTTGGTTCGTATTTGTTACTTCTAAGTTGTGGCTGATATATTGTTTGAAAGGTGCAGTTGGTAACCAAACATGCATAGAAGGGTAACCATTTTATTTTTTTGTAGTAACCAGATAGTTACAAGCTCGTATCATGACATATATCAATGTCAAAATGTACATGTGAGAGTATACATAGGTTGCCTAAATTGAGTTTGATATACAGGTTGTTTCTGTTTTGTTTACTATTAAAACATGTTCTGGATACTTTTATATAACTATTTGGTTACTTCTTTATTATGTTTTGGTTACTGTTATATTATGGTTTGGCTACTATCATTGTTTCCCCAGTGTGGGATTTTAGTTATTTTTATTTTTAATTCTGGTTAATATGTAATTGTTTAGTATATATGAATTGCCTAAATTGGGTTTCATTATATGATGTTTATGTTTTGGTTACCATTAAAACCTGTTCTGGTTACTATCATATAATTATGTGGTTACTGTTTTATTATAATTATAAGTTCGTATGAGGACTGTTATAAAGTGTTAAATGTATATATTTTATTTATACCCTGTCATCATGATGGAATAAGAAACTCCAATTAAGAGTTTCCATTTATATATATGATAGTCATTTATAGATCTCATATTAAAATAAAAGTAGTTTGAGATGTAACAACTGAATAAACATTGTAAAGTAACCAAATTAATATTAGACAGTAACCAAATTACATAATCTTAGTAACCAGAATATAAACTATATTTTTACATGCAATTTTGAAGGTCTAAATGATGAAATTTGACCAAAAACCCCTGCAGTTCACCAGCAACGTAGTGACTTTTGATCGTTGACCCGTTTCTAATGAAACTAGGCTCTGGAAACGCCAAAATTCGACACTTCAAATTTGATAGAACAATGCATATCATGTTTTGCATTTCTCCAAGCGAACAAGTTGATGGAACTAGTATGCCGGTAACTTCAAATTTGGTGTATTGGTTACTATCAGTCCATGTACCGTTGAGATAAAGTACAACAGGAATCAATTCCATTGTCTGATAACAGAATAAGTACTGTAAAGTAACAAAATCAATGTTAGCCAGTAACCAAACTACATAATGTTAGTAACCAGTACATAAAATACATTTGTACATTCATCTTACAATGGAAATAATCAGTATATTGATATTTATTACCAATTAAACTATAACAGTTGTATGAAGGTAACAAATGTAGCCAATAAGTAACCATCATAATAAAACAAACAAATATAAAACACCGTAATATTATATAGTAATAATCATAACAACATTATACAGTAATCAAATCTAATTTAAACAGTAACCAACACATATTTATTTAGTAGCCACAAGATAAACACATTCTCCATTGCATTTTTATAGTAAAAACCAACCAGTATAACTTGATTATTACCAACTAAAGGCTAAATATTGTAAGAATGTAACCAATGTAGCTAACAAGTAACCATTAATGTAAAACACATAAGTATAAGTATAATTAGATTAATACAGTAACCAGGTCAGCACTAACGAGTAACTATTATAATTTTACATAGTAACCATGTCAGCATTAGCCAGTAACCAATATAATATTAAACAGTAACTAAGTCAGCATTAGTCAGTAACCAAGTCATCATTTTTTAATAACCAAGTTAGCATTAGTAAGTAATATTATGCACTAACCATTATAATTTTACACAGCAACCAAATAAACATTATACAGTAACCAAATCAATAATAAACAGTAACCAATTTCTATGTACTTAGTAACCAGAATATAAAACATATTTTTACAGGTATTTTGCAATCAAAATAGTTAGTATACTGACTTTGTGACCAATTAAAGAGCGAAAAACTTAAGAAAGGTAACCAATATACGAGTATATAGTAACCACGGGGTAACCAAATAAATATTTAAAGTATTCAGCAACCAAATAAACATTATACAGTAACCAAATCAATAATAAAACAGTAACAAATTTATATGTACTTAGTAACCATAATATAAAACATATTTTTACATGCATTTTGAAATCAAAACAGTCAGTATACTGACTTTGTTACCAATTAAAGAGCGAAAAATTTAAGAAAGGTAACCAATATACAAGTATATAGGAACCACGGGGTAACTAAATAAACATTATACAATAACCAAATCAATAATAAACAGTAACCAACTTATATGTACTTAGTAACCAGAATATAAAACAGATTTTTTCATGCATTTTGCTATCAAAACAGTCAATATACTGCATTTGCTAATCAACATCAATTTTGGTTACTGTACACCATAAAAAATGTTACCAACCATGTGGTTAATGGTTACTAACATTAAATAATTATATATTCATGTAAACAATTAAATTTATTGTATTGGTTACTGTCGGTCTCCATTGTCTGACAACTGAATAAACATTATAAAGTAACCAAATCAATATTAAACAGTAACCAAACTACATAATATTAGTAACCAGAAAATAAACCAAATTTTTATATGCAATTTTGAAGGCCTAAATGATGGAATTTGACCAAAAAATCATGCAGTTCACCAGCAAAGCTGGTGATTTTTTATCGTTGCCCCGTTTCTAATAAAATTAGGCTCCGAAAACGTCAAAATTCGACACTCTAAATTTGACAACATTATACAGTAACCAAATTTAGATTAGTCATGATGCAAAAGTAGAGTATAAGCCTTCAGCAAACCAATATTAGCTCATTAGGAGTAGCTAAATTGATCCTGACTAGTATCTGTTTTTTTAATTAGACTTTGATTAGGATTAGGATTTAGAAAAGAAGTACTTTTGAGGAGGGAGAAAGTATCGGAGTCGGAGACGATCATGACGAGATGAGTATCGAGACTGGTATCGATGAAGACCATATTATACACTGATGTTCCTTCTGCAGTGCCATTACCAGACTCTGTCTCACGACGACACCGTTTCACTATTTGAAGCAGCAGTCGATGCCTGAGTTCAGAGTGAATGTGACAAAGAGATAGCCTCAAAGCTTCCTTCTTCTTTTTTTATCGTCGATGTGAAGAAGAAAGGGTTTCAGTTTGGGTCTGAAGAATAAAAGGTTTCAGTTTGGTTCTGTAAAGAATCAATCAACAATCAACAATCAAATTTATTACAGATCGAGGCTGGTTACTAATCTTGAAGTTGTTGTTGATATTGAAGTTGCTGTTGATCTTAAGTTGTTGTTGATCTTCTTCGATATTATCCGATCTCAGAGTTGTATCGTCGTTGGAGAAGTCGTCTTCTCCGATCTGTCGTTGCTCTATTTTTTCGGATCTGAAAGTTAGTTGTTTTCTTCATTAGCGTGAATTGTTGATCGGTTGGTTGGAAATATAAAAGTCGGTAACTGACGTGTAGGGTGTTAATGACCGTAATTTTAGCAACGTAATATTGTGTTATTGCGTTATTTTTGTAATTATTTTGTGAATATTTTATTTTTGTAAATATTTTCTAATTGTTGTATATAAGTGTTAAGGACCCAAAATTGTGTAAGTCGGCAAAATGGCCCAACAAATTTGGTTCAGTCTCCTTAGGCCCGTTCCTTCAATCCTCAGTTCTTAAAAAGTTTTCTTCTCTTCCGTCTTCTTCTTCTTTATAATCTGGAGCCTGGAGGGAAGAAAGATAAATAGTAGGGTTTTAGTAAATTTTACACCAAATCAATCAGAATGGAGCTCGCGAACTCTCGCAACAATAGTCTCAAACGCCGGCGAGACAACGCCGATTACGAAGACGACGGCGACGACTCCACATCCCCGCGGACAGCCGAGGCAAACGGCGGCGTGGATCTCTCTCTGCTCGAAGCCGTCGAGAAGTCCCAAAACGCTATCCAAGTACTCGACCTCAAAACCCTTAAAAGACTGGTGCTCGCCTTCGAACGACGTCTCCGAGACAACATCGCCGCCCGCCTCAAGTACCCTGACCAACCCGAGAAGTTCGCCGACTCCGAAATCGAGCTCCACGATGAGATCGAGAAGCTGAAAATCCTTGCGGGCGGACCCGAACTCTATCCAGAGCTCGTGAACCTCAACACAATCCCCTCAATTCTCTCCCTCCTCAACCACGACAATACTGATATCGCCATTGATGTCGTTGGCCTCCTTCAGGACCTAACGGACGAAGACGTACTAGAGGATAACGACGAACCGGCTCAAATCCTCGTCGATTCGTTAGTTGAAAATAATGTTTTGGAGTTGCTAGTTCAAAATTTGTTCCGTTTAAGCGAAGCTGATAATGATGAGATAGCAGCGGCTTATAATACCCTGGCAACTATTGAGAATTTGATAGAGGTGAGGCCTGCAGCTGCGGAAATGGTTTGCGAAAGGACGAAGTTGATGAGGTGGTTGTTGGGGAAAATTAAAGTGAAAGAATTTGATGGGAATAAGCAGTACGCGTCGGAGATATTGGCCATTTTGTTGCAGAATAGTGCTGCGAATCAGAAGAGGTTAGGGCAGATGAACGGGGTTGATGTGGTTTTACAGGCTGTGGCCATGTATAAGTCGAGGGATCCGAAGAGTTCAGAGGAAGAGGAGATGGTGGAGAATTTGTTTGATTGTTTGTGCTGTTTGTTGATGCCCTTGGAGAATAAGGAAAGGTTTTTGAAAGCTGAAGGGGTTGAATTGATGATTATTATTATGAATCAGAAGAAATTGTGTTATGGATCAGCAATAAGGGCACTTGATTTTGCTATGACTACTTATCCTCCAGCTTGTGAGCGTTTTGTGGATGTTATGGGGTTGAAGACTGCTTTCCCGGCTTTTATGGGTAAGGCAAGTTCTTGTTTCCCTTGGCACGTTTTTTCCCGCATTTGAGAATTTTTAGTGTCATAATTAATTACAGGATATGGTTATTAGGTACAGAAAATGACTTTGTTTTTGCCGTCTCTTTTTCAGTGTTCTAAAAATTCCCGCCTAGGTCCGGCCTAGGTGCTAGGCCCCCTTTGACACCCTGCCTAGGCGCTAGGCCCCCCTTGACGCCCCGCCTAGGCGTTAGGCACTCCTTTGGTGGCCCGTCTAGGCACTTAGCCCCTTCTTGGTGCCTCTAGGCCCCCTAGGCACCTCACCTAGGTCCAAGGCGACAAAAAAAATCTCTCCAAGAAATTAGGTGAATTCTAGGTGGAGATATTTTTTTTATTTTAATAACTACCCAAACCAAATATTGATATATTTATTGTTCTAATGATTTACCATATTCATAATACAGGTTGTAACATATCAAATCATAACAAGAAGTGAACAATATAAAGTTAAAATGAATAATTTTATTATAGTTGTAATTTTTTGAACTTGTACCAACTTCAAATTATATAAATGATGATATATTTGTAATATTTAGTTTAATTCAATTTTATAATTCTTAAATTTATGTTTAGTTTCTTAAGTTTTAATATTAAATTAACTTCTTGAAATTTTAAATTTTATTATTTAATAGCAATCTTGTTTATAAATAAAACTAATACGTTAAAAATATGTTTAAACTTTGAACAACTGCATGTTTGTGTTTGAACTTTAACATTAACAATATGGATGTGTTTGAACTTTAAGAAAATGCCTTTATTATCTTTATTATAGATTGTTTTGCTTTATATTATTATTTTGTTTGGATAAATGTAAGATAAAATATTAAAATTAGTGTAAAATAAAAAATCTCGCCTAGGTCCCGTCAAAGCCCCGCCTAGGTCTCCTCGGCCCTCGGCCGCCCGCCTCCCGCCTAGCGCCTTTTAGAACATTGCTCTTTCTTTAGATGTTATCACCTCTTGAGTTAACAAGTACACCTATATAGTCCAGTTTTAATGCTACTTCCACATTGTTATACCATGAGGAATACGACATTATAGTTGGTTTTGCCACCACCATCCCTGTTACATAATTTTGAGACCACCTATCATCTCTACCTTCAGTATTTTGCAACTGACATGCTGCCATATCCAGGATAATATCTATGCGTTACATATGGGTGAAGTAAATGTATTGTAAAAAAGTTAACAATGGCAGAGTCGGCAGACAAAACCACAGTCGCAATGGTTGTTTGATTTTTGTAGATAAATAACTACTAGAAAATTAAGGAAGCAAATCCTAGAATTTGATTTAATCTCATTGTTTCTTTGAAGGTGAAATTTCGTGGTTTATATTATCAGTGTATATCAAAGGGGAGATTTTTTTAAACATTTTAGTGTGGGCAAGTCAAACTTTTGGTAACTACTGTAAACAAAATAAATTTCTTTTAAAAAGTAATATAGGTGCTAATCATAAACGGTTAAAAAATATAAAATAAAATAAGATATAGATGGAAAACGTAACTTGCCCTACTCTGCATCCATAGTTGAATATGTTATTTGTCAAGCCCTTCAAGGCTTGAACTAACTGAAATAAGATAAATGGGCCTAAGCCAGACTGAAATAGGGTAGGGGGAGAGAGAAGTGGCAAAAAAAGGAAAGAAACTTGGGGAAGAAGATGAGCCAATCTCAATTTTCATATATCTCTCATTACTTAAAATGAAGTGATCTCATTACATTATATAGTAGATACTAGATACTCCCTCTCTCTCATTCTATCCTGTACCACACAGTTAACCTACACCCTCTTTCTATTCAACTCACATGTTCTGAGTTTATTTTAGATATTTCTTAATAACTACTTTTTCTAAAAGAGAATTGATATTTTCACAAGTAAATTTAATAATTCTACAAGCTCATCTTTACATAAATAGTAAGTGGGGTCTACCTCATATGTAGAGAGGACTTTGTGGAATTATCAATTCTCTTTCTAAAATAGCCTTAGTTGTTACTTAAAACTACCGGGCTTGACAATTCTCCCTTCCGGCCTTCCTTAAGAGTTTCCATGTCCTCATGGAGTGAATTTTCAACACCTTTTTCCTCAAACCTCCTGGGTAGACTGTCTACAGCTGAATTATCTTTACCTCTGTAACTGATTACACAATCATACCCAAGTAACTTGCTTAGCCATCTCTGTTGAAGGTAAGACACAATCTTCTGCTCCAAAAAGTATTTAAGGGACTGGTGGTAAGTCCTTATGATGAATTGTCTCCGTCCCAAGTAAGCAGACCACCTTTTAATAGCTTCCACTATAGCCATCAATTCTTTCTCATAGGTTGAATATGATTGGCTCTTGGGTCCTAGGGCCTTGCTGAAGTAGGCAAGGGGCCTACCTTCTTGCATAAGGACTACTCCATACCACTCCCTGAAGCATCAATTTCAATTTTAAAGGGTTTGTTGAAATCTGGTAGTGCTAGAGCTGGGGTACTTGTGAGGGCTTCTTTGAGTCTTGGAAAAGTTGCTTCTGCATCTTCTTTCCAGCCAAAGTTACCTTTATGTAGGAGTGTTGTAAGAGGTTTTGCAATGAATCTATATCCTCTGATAAACTTTCTGTAATACAAAGTCAATCCAAGGAACCCCCTCAAACCCTTAATGGTGTTAGGTCTAGGCCACTGTAGTACACAATCTACTTTTGTTGAGTCTACTGCCACTCCATGATAACATGCCCCAAATATTCAATCTGAATTTGGGCAAAGGCACACTTGCTTATGTCGGCAAATAGTTGTTGGTTCCTCATGATTGTAAAGACTTGCTTGAGGTGTTGATAGTGCTCGTCTATAGTCTTGGAATGCCCCAAAATGTCATCAAAGAAAACTAGGACATGTTTTCTTAGCTATGGCCGAAAGACTTCATTCATAAGGTTCTGAAAAGTTTTTGGTGCATTGGTAAGCCCAAAGGGTATGAATGTAAATTCAAAGTGACCTTGACGTGTCCTGAATGTTGTTTTTTCAATATCTTGTGGAGCCATCCTCACTTGTTGGTAACCTGCCCTTAAGTCCAGCTTTGTGAAATACTTAGCACCTCCCAATTCATCCAGTAATTCATCAATTAGGGGTATAGGGTATTTGTTTTTTATGGTGAGGGAATTGAGATGTTTGTAATCTACACAGAACCTCCAAGACCCATCCTTCTTTTTGACGAAGAGAATAGGCGAGGCAAAATGACTTTGGTTGGGCCTGATGATGCCAAGCTTGAACATTTCTAGGACCAATTTCTCAATCTCATAAGAACATTTATAAGGTAATGGAATTTGGTTCAAGTTTTATATGGTGGTCAAGTTTTCTCTTTGGTGGCATACTTTTTGGTTCTTCAAAAATGTCTTTAAATTCTTGCACTAAGGTCTGAATATCAGGGTAAAGTGGAGGAGCAGTGAGGGTAGAACAATGAGAAGGGTTGGAAGTAGTAGTTATATGAGAAATTGGTTTTGGATAGAGGTGGAGAGAATGTAAGAGTACCATTACTCCATGCTCTTGCTGTTGGATGTGATTCATCAGTTCTTCTCCGGTCATTATCCTGAGTGTAGGAGTCTCTTTGTTGTGCGCTCCTCGAATTGTAATCATTTCATCAACAAACTTGAAATTTAATGTTAATTCATTGTAATCAAAAGTAACATGGCCCAATTTTTTAAGCCATTGAACCCCAAGAACCATCTCACACCCACCTAACGGTAGTATCTTGACCTCATCTTTGAAGAAAAGTCCTTCCTCTAACCTCCATTTGAAATCCTTACATTGGTACTTACTGAATAATTGCCCTCCATTAGCAACTGTGACTACCATTGGAATAGTTGGTTATAGTATGCATCCTAACCTTTGAGCAGCATTGGGATCCATAAAATTATGGGTACTACCCCCATCTATAGATGATGGGAAAAGGTCTCTTGCCAACATACCCTGTAAAAACAAGATTCTAGGGCTTGAATGCCCTTCCATGGAATGCAGCGAGGCTTTCCCTTCCTTTGTATTTGATGTTTGTGCTTCCTTAATGTCAACATGTTCATTAGGATCTTCATCAAATTTAGGTGGTGAGTCATATGCTTCATCATCTTGTTTTTCTGCAACAATCATAAAGGCTCTAGGTCTCTTACATTAGTGCCCAGTCACAAATTTTTCATCACAATAGGCCCTTGATTCTTCTCTCATCTCTTTGAGCAATTGTTATGGCCTTAGGTGCTGCAGGTAGGGGTATTTGGCTATGTTTTGAATAGGTGAATAGGGGTGTTTTTGGTTGTAAACCGGTTTGAGTGTCTCTTTTGGCTGGGTATCGAGTGTTGGTAAGATGTTAGAATCTTTGTGATGTAGGCAAGGGCTTAAGGGTGGGTGTCTCATAGCCTCTAGCTGCTCTGTAGGCTTCTATTAATGAATCTGGATTCAGTAGTTTGACCATCTTCTTTATATCATCACCAACAACGGTGTCTAAAAAGATGATCTCAGTTAACTGAAGAATTAGTCTAACATTCTTCCCCTTAGTTTCTCAAACTCATCATAATATTGAGTGACATTGGCACTGCCTATTTGTTTGAGGAGCTTAAATTGCTAAAAAATGCTCTCTCCATTCTTACGTCAGTGAACCTTATGGCAAAGTCTCCTAAGAACTTTTCCCAGGTCACACTTGTCTTGCCTGTCATGTAGGATTTGTACTAGTGTTTTGGAACCCCTTGTAGGTGCATGACAACTATTGGAACCATCTTATTTCCTGGCACTTGATAGATATCAAAGTACTCTTGACAATCCTTTATCCAACTAATAGCTTCATCTCCTTCATTGTAGGCTGGAAACATCAATTTGAGATGCTTGAGTTCTAGGCCAGTATTGTCAATTTTCCTTTCCTCTTGATCAATTCTCTGCCCTCTCCTACTAGGTACCTCATCCTCCCCTTGCCTTCCAATTCTCTCCCTATCAACATGATAGGGGTCCTTGTAAACTCCCATGCCTTCCTCTTCTTGGTTGAAAGGGTTTGTAAACTTTGGTTGCATGCCACTAGACTCTTGTTTTATTAGTCGAGTGATGCGTTCCATGAGTTTTTTCATTCTCTCATCCATCATTTGAAACCTGAGGAAGTCTTGTCCCAACATGTCTTGGGAGTTTAATGAATTACCCATGACAGTACACAAGGAATGTAAGGTGTTTGTGAAAGTGAAACTTAGAACAATAAGTTTATGAGTTGAACAAGAGTTGGATCACTGGAAACACTGATCTATCAACAAATAAATGAGCTTGAGTAGTTATATTTAGTGAGAATTAGAGATCTCAAACCAATTGAGTTCTCTGATCGCAACGGATCAATTTCACCTAGCTATCTAGCTTAAATAAATTGATAGAATAGTTGAGCATTCAATAAGCACCAAATCATGAAACAATCAGTGTGTTCATGTTGTTATCAATGAAATAACACATGTATAACAAAGTATATATGGCAGAAAATGTATATAACATAATGAACAAGAAATTTGAATGAGAGTGAATGGTTTTGATGCTAGATGCTTAGGAGTGATACTAAATGATGCTAAAGGATTAACAGAAAACAATCACAAATAACTAGATCTAAACAATGAATTCAAATATTGTTTTGGATTTTGCTCGGTAAGAACTGAAATGATTCTATAGAATTAATCTATGATGTATATGTTATAGAAACTTAAGTTGATGATTAGGGAAGCTAATATGAACTGAAATGAGTGGATTGAAAAGGGAATTTACCAAACCTAACCATAGAATATGAGTATTATGATCAGTTGCAGGTCTCCTGAAAAACAGAGCATCAATTTGTAAGTTTCTGCTGCAGTTGGGTTTAGATCCTTGCTTGGTTCCTCTTGGGCTATCTTATTTTGGGCTGTGTTTTGGGGCTGAATTGTAGTGTATATTTATGGGGTTTGTGGTTGAATTGGGTGTTTTATGAGTTTGTGAAATCTGGAGATGAACAGTGACCAACCAATGAAGAGGATGAGTTTTCCCAGAAAACGGAAGCTTTGATACCAATTTGTCAAGCACTTTAAGGCTTGAACTAATTGAAATAAGATAAATGGGCCTAAGCTAGACTGAAATAAAGTAGGGGAGAGAGAAGACGCTGAAAAGGGAAGAAACTTGGGGAAGAAGATGAGCCAAACTCAGTTTTCATATATTTCTCATTACTTAAAATAAAGTAATCTTAGTGCATTATATAGAAGGTACTCCCTCTCTCATGCTATCTTGTACAACATGGTTAACCTACACCTTCTTTCTATCTAATATTCTAAAAGGCGCTAGGCGGGCGGCCAGAGGGGCCTAGCGTCTAGGCGGGATTTTTTATTTTAAGTCAATTTTAATATTTTATCTTACATTTATTTAAACAAAACAATCTATAATAAAGATAATAAAGACCTTTGCTTAAAATTCAAATACATCCATATTGCTAATGTTAAATTTCAAACACAAATATGCAATTGTTCAAAGTTTAAATATATTTTTAATGTATTAATTTTAGGGAGAAGTTCAGATCACCACCTGGGGTTTGGGGTCTTTCCCACTTAACCACCTGTAGTCAGTAAAACTACATTTAAACTCCCGACTTTTTTAGTTGAAGTGAAAACGTCACCTTTTCCATCCAACTTAACTGTGCGTGCATGTCAGACGCCAAAAGCGCGTGAGAAGGGGCTGTGACGGTTAAAAAAAACGGGTAAATGTTTGAAATACCCCATTCATTTTACTCTTGGCTTTTAAAAGACATTCCTCTCCTCTTATTCTCCCTTCAACCTTCAAACCCACCACTGTCACCAACAAACCCCATGTTACTACCCTGCTCAAACCCCCAATCATTAACAAAATTTCCAAAGACACCGCCACCAAGAAGAAGAAACAACCCCCACGGTCTCCTCTCCTCCGCCGCATCTCCGCCCTCGAGTCCTCCGTGCGCCACCATTTTTTTGCTTCTTTCTCTCCGGGTCGCCACCGCCCGTACCATCCAAACCCAGAGCCTTCCTTGTTCGCAGGTCACGGACCCTCCGTCAGCTAAAAGACCTCGCATACATCAAATTAACTCTCAAATCCACTCATTCTAACAATACCCACTCTGATTCTCGAGCTCTCTCTCATAAAGCCATGGGCTTGTTTCACGATCTGATTTTGGTTTGTTTGCAGAGTGGTGATCCGAAAAGTAAAGAAAATAAAGGGTCTTCGAATTTTTTGGATTCTTGATTGAGAAACAAATGGAGGCTTGATTGGAGAACAAATGGGCACTGGGTTTGTTTTGTTGTGAGATTTGGGTTTTTGTTTCTTCTCATTTTGGGGCAAAAAAAGGTAACTTTTTTTAAGTGTTAATTAGAATTGATAGGTTTCGTTTACTATAAGTTTATGCGTGTTTGGAGTATTAAGTCGTGGGTGTATTTGAATTAATCGATTTTCCAAACAATTGTCACTGGGAGGTTTGACTTGGGGTTTTGGGTTGTGAATTAGGGGAGTAGTAGGTGAATTTTTAGGTCTTTATGTCTGAAAATCGGTGATATTTTTGTAGTTCTGAATTGGGTTTGCATTAATTTTGATGGATGTTTTGGTTTAGTAACAGAAAGTTTTGGTTATTAGGAGTTAGGACTGGATAATAGGGTTTTGGGCTTGAATTATTTTAGTTTTTATTTATTTATTATTCTAGTTTGTTGACTTTAGTTGGAAAAATTTTCAGAATGTAATAGCTTTGATGGGAGTGATTCAGTTGATGCTGAGGAGTTGGATTATCGTCTGTGTATCCTTCCTCATCATCCCCAATCCCAATTCTGAAAATCACTCCCATCAAAGTGATAATGAAATGAGTATGCATGATCCGATTGAGAAGGAAGATGGAAGCTTTGTATTCTCTGCTCCCTTACCTGTGAAGATGGAACCTAGACCTGATCTAATGAATAAGAAGATTGTAAAAAGAACAAATTGAAAGGACAGAACATGGTTTGTGACTATGTGATCTTAGTTGGTCAGTCTAGAATTTGCATGACCTGATCCTGTGAAGATGGAACCTAGCCCTAGATATAAAACAGAAATGAAATAAAACAAAACCCTATCTCATCTGTCTTTTTCAATATATATGGAGGGTAATTAAGTCTTTAGCCAACGAAAGTAACGGAGTTGAGACGAAAAACATTTATTCACTTCAACTCAAAAAGTCGGGAGTTTAAATGTAGCTTTAATGACTACAGGTGGTATAGTGGGAAAGACACTAAACCTCAGGTGGTGATCTGAATTTTACTCTTAATTTTATTCAAGATTGCTATTAAATAATAAAATTTAATATTTCAAGAATTTAATTCAATATTAAAACTTAAGAAATTGAACATAAATTTAAGAATTATATTGAATTAAACTAAATATTACAAATGTATTATTATTTATATAATTTAAAATTGGTACAAGTTCAAAAAATTACAACTATAATAAAATTAAATGACTTGATATTGTTTACTTCTTATTGTGATTTGATATGCTATCACATGTATTATGAATATGGTAAATCATTAAAAAAAAATATATCTAGATCTAGTTTGAGTAATTAAAAAAAAAACTCTCAGCTTAGATCCCGCCTAATTTTCTGGAGGGCATATTTTTTTGCCGTCTTGGGCCTAGGCGAGGCGCCAGGGGGTTAGCGCCTAGGCGAGGCGCCAAGGGTGGCATAGCGCCTAGGTGGAGATTTTTAGAACACTGTTTCTATCCACCTCACATATGTTCTGAGTTTATTCTAGATATTACTTAATAACTTCTTTTCCTAAAATAGCCTCGGCTGTTACTTAAAACTACGGGGGCTTGACATTATTACTACTTGCTCTCTATATCACTTCCCATATTGAGAAATCAATTCCCACAATTTGTACTCGAAGGTGTTTGTCAGACTTGTGATGTTTTGGCAGCAGTCTCCCTAGAGTAAAGAGTTCTTTTTAAGCTCAAATCTCGTTTCCTAGCCCGTTATTCATATGAACCTTATTTTAAATATTCTTTCTCCCAAGTCCGCCCTTATTAGTTTGGTGGCTGAGCTCATCCATTACACATCAGTCAAATGTATTTTACTTCTTTGGTAGTGAAACATGCACGTCTGATTCATGCTCAGTAGTTTTTCACAAGCATCTTTACTTAACACAGTTGATATGCGACCATTAGTTCATTTGAAAAATGGAGAAGTGATTTAATGTGGATTCTTTATGATACCCATTTTCCTTGCTCTTTCGAATCTCTTGAGTTTACCATTGGAGAGGAATCAGAAATGGAACCTTTTGCGAGATTCTTCCCCACACCCATTCAGTAGTCTACTCTATGTCCTAACAATAATGTAAATATGTGCAGATATTGGCAGGATAGCCTAGGCTTCTGTGCTTGGGGCCTTCTTAATTGATTTTCCTTCATCACTGATTTATTATAATTATTCTCAACTTTTTTGAACTATGCATTTATTTCAATATTTACTTTCAGAATATCAACCCCTATTTACTCTTTTTTATATGGTAGGAGCCTGGAGGTGCTATACCTATGCTATTGTAAATCATTAATCCATGGCTCCACATCCTCATAAGCTATTTGACAAAACTTATCCTAACAACATCATTGTCAAAACTATTTTCTATCAAGTTTCTGTTTCTAAGTACTTTTATCCTGATATTTCGCTCTAACTTTATTGCTTTACATTTTGTTCAGCAAGTTATTCTATTCCAAATGTGGGCTAAGTTAGCGTGTTCTTATTTTTACAATTGGTTTTATTTTTTGTTTTGCCTTGTTATATCCTTGGATGCATTAGTGTTCTCCAAGTTTCTTTTGTCCCTCTGCCTCCAATGTTTCCTTCTTTCATCACTTTCCTGCATTTCTTTTTCTCCCTTCTTAGTTTTCACTTATTTTATCTTCTCTGTTTTTTTTTCTTATCTCTCTTTGCTTCCTCTTTGATCTTGTTCTTTATTTAGTGTCCTCTACTCGCTCTATCCTCCAGCATTTTTAGTGGTATACTTTTCTGAATTTTGTTTTCTATCATTTAATTAGAATAACTTTTTTTTGGTTTGTCATCTTTTGCTTTTAATTGACGCCTTGTAATAATGTGACAGTTTTATCTATAACTGCTGAATGATTTAGTGGAATGACTCAAGATATTAATCTTTTTGGTTAGGTTAATGATTCATACAATTTTTATGAAGTTATTGATGTGTTAAAATTATGCAAGTACAAATGCAGTGTCAAATTGAAAAACTGGCTAAAACATCCTTAATATTTATTTTAGGTAAATTAGAAATAAAAATGGAGAATTGATGAACTATAATTAAACTAATTTGAATGTAAAAACTAACAATGAAAAAACAATTAACAAGTAATCCAATCTCTTCTATTTTTATAACTTAACTATCATTTTCTTCCTTCCCTTTAATTTAGTAATGTTACAATTAACGTAGACAAATATAGATTATGAAAATTTAACTATAACCCATCAATTTTTTTTGTGCAAGTATGAATTATGAAAAACTCGTATCTTAATTTTAATTTATCAAAACTTCTTAATTAATTTAAAATCACATAAAAACTATAAAATGAAGGTATTTCAATAACGAAACATGAAGACAACATTAATTAAATATTAAAGCATAAATAATAGAAGTGATGGAAAATATTATCATGAATAATTATTTAATTTCATCTTCATCTAGATTAAAAAAATTAGCTAGACATTAAAATAAATAAAACAACTATGATTAAGAAGAAGATTAAAAATAAAATAAGAAAACTCTGTTTATTAACGATCATCTAACAAGCGTACAATGAAATAATTTGATCCTACTCCTATCCTAACCTAACCTAATACGAAAAAAATACCTAATATCAAGTCTCTCTTGATACTCCTCTATATATAGGCATAATAAGACATTAATTCTTTTTTACGTATGTTTCAACTTTCTAGTGGCAGTCAACTTCTCAAAGAGATCTTCTAAATGGACTTACCTTTCTCTCGCTGGATTTGACTTTCACACCAAAATTATTCCACCTCCTTCCTTCTCCTTGTAGGAATCTTCTTGCCTCTTTCCTTCCATGATTTTGAATTCGTTGTAATAAAATATTAAATCATACAAAATAAAATAAAACATATTAATTAAATTTAATAAACTAATATAATAAAAAGACAAAATTAGGGATAATAAAATGGATGAACTATGAGTCTATCAGTTATCACTTCATAACTGTCTGTGCATACACTTGCTTAAATCAGTTTTGTTCTTTTACCAATTAATTGTGTTCATATGGATAATGGAATCAACATGTTTGAACCTTTTGCTTTTCAGGTTCCTATGAACAAGAACAAGAAAAAGCGCAACAAAGAAGAATTGGAAGAACGCCTCATTTCACTAGTTGCATCACTATTTGGTAAGAAGGCAAGTAGTTTCAGAGCTTGGGTTTTATTTTTTGACAGTTGTTTTATTGCAATTATAATTGATGTATCGCAAAACCCAAGTAACTATTGCCTAATAATAGCTGGCCGTCATTTATGATAATCAAGACACTACGTAGATGATATTTTTAGAAAGTTATAAAATTAAAAATACAAGGCCTACCATGAGGATTACTTTATGCCTGCACAGAATGAGAATATCTGGTGGCTCACTCCAGTTATTTAAATATATAGTGTGCTTTATTCTTGCTGATCTACCTAGTTTTGTGTTTGCAGACATGAAATATCAAGTATATGCACTTGATCATAGTTCAGTTTTTGTGGTAATTGAAAATTCCAAATTAATGCTGTTCACTGAAGAATCTCATGACAAGTGTATTAGGTTAAATCTATACTGCTAGCATTGTACATGTTGATGGCATTCTGTCTCTATAAATGCATTGACTTATCTTGTTTTCTGTTGCTACAACAGGTGGAATTTTGAGAGGTTCTAGAAGGGAAAGATTATTGAGTAAATTTGTGGAAAATGAGTGTGAAAAGATAGACCGGCTTATGGAGCTGTATATGAGGTGATTCCTTACCCATTTGTTTGTTTGTTTGCTTTTCTCAAATGAAAACCATAGTAGAAAATTTTGATTTCTATTAAATCCTGGCCCCCATTTCGCTTCTCAAACGATAGAAAATTTATTTGCCCTTGATGGCATGTATTAGCAATTTATATCTATTTGTTTCCCTTATCTTTTTCAGATATTCGAATAGAGTGAAAGCAGAGACTGAAAGGCTGAATAACCTTGAACTTGATGATCTAGAGGTTCACTTCATTTATCAATTTCTCCTATGAAGTTATTGTATTTGAACTTGCTTTAAAATTACGCTTTAGTTTGGAACTGGTAATTTATCTTCATGTTGCAGATGGATGAAGATGAAAAGTATAACAGAAAGCTAGAATCAGGACTATATAGTCTTCAGGTTAGGAATTTCTTTTGTGTGTCTTTTTTGTAGCCAAGAACATCAACATCATTAAAAGTCTCTGGCGTGCCATCATCTCATTTCTTATTTCTTCATATTAACTTGATATTGCATGTTGTATGTATTGTGTTATAGTAGATTAGAGGTCAAGTGGGGGAAAGATCCAGAAGATATAACAATCTTATTGTGCAGCTATAATTTAGGTGTGAGACAAATTATTTCCTTATAATTATGGTGGAAACATATTGATCTTATGTGACATAAGAGGTAAAATACCCATTTGAACTTTCACAATGTGTGGGTAGGGTTCAATGTCAATTAGAACCTGTAAGAGTTGTGAGATGATTTAAGGGTAGAGTAATGATTTTCTGGCCAATTCTTAAGGAGAAATTTGTCTGAGCATTGTGTGGTCACTTTTTATGGTTTCTTCTTTATTGAGTGGTATTTTTTAGAAGTTTTCTCACAATATTGTTCATGCGGTGTGCTGGTTGTTCCCTTGATAGTTATTTCTTCGCTTTTCCCTGTAGAAAGATGAGCAAGTTGATAGAACCCTTCTTGTTTCTTCCACGTTATTGTTATGATTATTGTTCCTATTTTGAAGATTGTAAAGAGATATTCATTGTCTTTAATACTGAAGAAAACCAAGATTTGCTAAAATGATAAATTTTAAAAGTTTCAAATGAGAATGACTCTCTCCATTTCAAATATCAAGAAATTAAATGTTTTTGAATGGAGGGAGTATTAATTTATGTAGGGGAGAACTGGCATCTGAGGAGGATGCGTGCCTTCATGTAAAACAGGAGCCATATTAGTTGATATATGCACATTGCACTGTTAATATAGGATTGACAATTTGATAAATGCCAAAATTCAAATTAAAATACAAACTAAATGAGAAAAACCTAAGTTTACCAAGATAAGGAAATTCCAATTGTATGCATTAATGTATTAATTGATATAATTCCTGAAGCTTAATCTTCAAGCCACCTATTTGGCCTGATATTACTCCCATTGTAGAATGGGTGTGCATTCTATGTCAGCTGGTGGTCTCTGTCTTGGTATGGTTGCACTGTTACAGTGAGATTCTGGCTTGTATAGATCAGCAATTTCAGTAGATTTATTTAAGGCTTAGAATCTTCTGGGGTTCATTAGGATTTTACACAAACATCTCCGTGGGGGATTCACACAAGTTTTATGAGTGTGCACATGAGTTTTACAAAAAAAATAAGTTCATCAGAAACTCCTTACCTTCCACCAGCTTAGAGCGGGTCTTTCTATAACTATTTGCTTAATACAATGTCTAAGAGGGGAGAAATATGTTCTTTAGGGTTTGATTTGTCATTGCTTCACGGAAAGCGATTGATTTTTTTAGTGTTATGGTTCTGCTTTACCAAAATAGGGTAGCTATATAACTGTTACATCATGGTTCAATCCCCCTCCCCCAAGTCCTTAGTGGAAAAAATAAATAATAATTAGGGCAGCAATTGTAGTCCCATAAGTGAAGATGGAGTTGTTCACTTACTTTTTTGTTGCATAAGTAATTTTAGAAATTTTGTGTACTGTGGGACAGCTATGCAATTTTATGAGTTGAATGGGAGCATGAAGGTTAGATAAGCCCAAAAATAATTAAGTACTTAGTCAAGTAAAATATTTTGCTGTTGTTTGCCTGGCCTGTTTGAAAGCAAGATTTGTAGAATGCTTGAAAAGTAAATCTTTTGTGCTCCCATGGAAATACGGAGAAAGTGCTGATGTAAATGGAAGAATAGGCGAGTGTGCTAACTGCTAATGCGCACACACATATACTTGCATTCTTTCTCTCTGTCGAGAGGATCATTATCAATTTCTAATGTGAAAACAAGATCTTACCAAAATATTAGCAGACACCATTCACACGTA
The DNA here is from genome assembly GCA_016801055.1 of Panax notoginseng. Classification (NCBI taxonomy): domain Eukaryota; kingdom Viridiplantae; phylum Streptophyta; class Magnoliopsida; order Apiales; family Araliaceae; genus Panax; species Panax notoginseng. The sequence goes on along the minus strand of CM029013.1, from coordinate 58,577,855 downwards.
GCATTCCTATAGCAGTTTGCTTGAGCATCCGGAGTTAGTTTATTTTCTTTTATTTATAATATGCTTATTATAAGGTGACAGGGCGAGTGGGGCCTGACGGTTGGCCAGAAGAAAACAGGTAAGAGTGACGGGACAATGGTACCAGACGTTAAGGAGAGAGAAGTGAGTTTGTCTTGATGTGAGCCTAGACGAGCGTCATGTGTGATAATCTAACCTGGATTAAGGATACAGTTCCTTTCCTGGTCTGGATTAGGGAAACCAGCCCTATTTCTTAAAGCCCCAGAGATCTTCTACCTAGATACATACAACTTACCTTACCACCATTTCAAAGCTAAGCCAATGTCAGACTGCCTTACTGGGTGAATAACTTCCTTTCGATCTACTTCCTAATGCTGCGTTTGTGAGTTTGGAAGGATGGGATGGGAATGAAAGTATAATAGGGGAATGAATAGTAAAGGATGGGAAGGGATTATAATTTTCCCTTGTTATGTTTGTATGTTTGTGAGTTTTAGAAAGGAAGGGAATAAATTGGATTTTAATTATATTTTTCTTTATTTGTCAGTTTAGAAGGATGAAAGGGAAGGAAAACTATTTTTATTTTTAAACTACATTATTACTATATTACTCTTACATATTAATGTAATAAATGACATGATTTATTTTAAAAGATTACTTTAGGTAATATAAAATATCTAACTTTCTCATCCCTCTAAATCCTCCCACTTTTGGGGCAAAATTTTCAAGCCAAAAATGAAATCAACTTAAACTCCAAATCCCTCCCCTTCCTAAAAAATTCACAAACTTGGGATTTGGAGATTTTAATTATTTTCCCTTCCCTTCCTTTCTCCTAAAAAAAGCTTACAAACACAATATAGAGGATGATCTAGCTGTGGATGATGTTCCAACTGGTAAGCGAACCTTGTAATCTGAATGCCTTTGTTTTCCTATAATAATAGTATTGGTAGCTGTATAATGAACATTTTAGTTATTTATGAAAATTATTGCCTTTTGTCTTTTGAGTTCTTAGAACTTCTAGGTTAGTACGTTTTACTTTTCAGCACTCTTTCAAGGTTTTAATCTTTGGTCTCTCTTACACTTGGGCTTGAATTCCAAATCGAAGTATAATCTTGTACCCTCGCTCTTTGGATTGCCTTAATAACAAGGACTGGCAGTTGAGCTTACTCAAAAAGTGACTTGAGATGATTACCAGAGTTTAGTAGGTTTGTCCAGAAAGAATAGCAGTAAACCAAGAAATCTTCCACATTTTTTTTTGGGCTTAAATATACATAACTACTCTAAACTATTAACCTTTTTCACTTTCAACCTTTCAATTTTTTCAATCAGGTCATTAAACTATCAATTTTTTTCACTTTAGTTCAATTGAACCTGCCACATTATAAATTGATGACGTGACCCCATTGATTAGGCTAATCAATGTCTACGTGTCATTAAAAATTATGCTTAAATATAAATTACTACCCTGAACTATTTGACCTTTTTTCACTTTGATAATCGATCTTTCAAAATTTTCAATCAGATGATTAAATTATTAATTTTTTTACTTTGGTTGAATTGAAGTTGCCACGTTATAAATTGATGACGCGACACTTCAACACTTAGGATGTGACTGATGATGTGTTAAAAAAATACTCATTTTATAATTAGTTTAAATCATTTTATAAAAACTAAATAGGCATAAATGTAATATTATATTATAATTTAACAACAAAAACTAAAAATAATTTAAAAATGAAACATCTATTTAAGAGGTTCTTTTTTATTCGAAAAAAAGGAACCAAGTAATAATTATGAAAAATATTACTTATCACTATCATCAACACCTAAATTTTCAAACAAAACAGAAGGAAAAAAACTATTTGTAACTAATTATTAGATACCATCTTACTTACTGTAACGCCTCAAAATCGGAACTATCTCAATTCCCGATGTTGTGCGTTATATACTATCTTGATTCAGCTTTATATCATAATTAGATGTAATAACAGTTAAAAATGCAGATAATTAAAACTTTTCCTATCTTTCTTCTATTCCCTGAATCGCAACCTTTACGGAATCATATTTATTTTATAATTTATTTTTATTAGAGTAGATATGAGTATATGCAACTCAATTCTTCATATGGATTCTTTCTTATATAGTATTACCACGATACTGCTTTACTTTATAAAATATTCATCACAATGCATTAAAAATAAATATTCTTAAAAATAAATATTCTTGTATATTGAATATTTCAAACTTTACATAACTGTCAGTTACACGTATTAAGAATCATCATGATTCAATACAATTTCCAAATAAAGAAAAGTTATTCATTTGCACGTCTTCTAATCTTTATCGTCCAGATGGCAAGTAATATCGCATTGTGTATTTAACCTGTAAAATTTTTGTTTTTGCAATATTGAGCTCGACAACTCGGTAAATCTAGTACAGATTGTCATACTCAGTTTATATCTCATAATCCTTCTACTATGCAAATTATACATGTATTACATCTCTAAACAATTTTCATGTCTAACATGTAGATTGAGTTCCATAACTCAAATCAATTTTAGTCATAATTTGACTTTCACAATTCATACCGCATAATATATAATTCAACATATTCATGTAGATTTCATTACAATATCAAGTTCATATTAACACAAAAGAGCTGAAAGACTTGCTTGACTCGTTGATTACAAAAATAGATAAGCTATCTGCACTTCACGTAAGCTACACTAATTTAGTTCATGTGTAGACACACACATCAGTCATATATTTAATCATTAAATACACAAACACTGCCATGCATCCAATATAAGTTCAGTTTACATTAGCTTTTAGCTGAACTCTAAAACTTTTGTTTTACTTAGCAAAGCTCCTATCTTGACTTTATATAACCTTGAATCCATTCGAAAATCATTTATCTAGTTTTGCTTTGACAATACCAATCTGCTAACAGATATACATCCTAGGCATATATCTATTCAAACCACATCGTTGCATTATCTTATAACTTTTGTTTTCCTTTTGAAAGTTTCATTAACATTTAGAAATCTCTGTAAAAACTTTTTGAAATCTTTGCTCAACACACTCATTTCATGATTGGACAATCAAAATAGTACTTTTAATCATGTAACATAACCTAATAGACTTTTATATACATCTTCTAAGGTTCAGATCTAAAATTTCTTGACAACTCTGCAGTGTGTTGCGGCCGTGCTTTTAGGCCTAGAACTGAGTTGTTCAATGCCCAGTAGGGGTGCTCATCGGTAAAAATCTGAACTGGTACCGATCCGAAATTACCGAAAAAACAAGAACCGAAACCGGTACTGAATTACCGGTTTCGGTACCGGTTCGGTACAAAATCGGTATCGATTTTTTCGGTTCGGTTTTCGGTTATACCGCATGCATGGTGATATATATAATAATAATAATTAATTGAAATTGTTATACCGCATGCATGGTTCGGTTTTCATTTTGTAGTTGTCTATTGTTGAGTGTTGGCTTGTGTAGTGTGTACTGTTGGCTTGTTGTTGCCTTGTTGGTTTATTAGACAATAGTGTTGGCTTGTGTACTGTTGTAGTTGACTAGTTGGCTAACTTGGCTTGATGATATAAATTATGGGCGTTTGATGATATAAAATGTTTGTTTGTATGCAACAGTTTTAGATCATGTTTTCAATGGCTAGTAATTAGTATGTACTAGTTGGCTTGTATTAGTGTACTGTTGAGTGTTGGCTTCTTGTTATTGGCACATTATATGTTACAGTATTTCTCTGTCTTTTTTTCTTTTCTAAAGCATGCGTGAACAATCCATTTACTAGTAGTGACTAGTGAGAAGTGAGAATCCATGTGTTAAGTTGAATAGCAGCATAAGAAGATGATACTTTTAAGTATTTATTAGAGTTTCGTTTTTTTTTTTCGGTTTTACCGAATTCGAAAGTTTTATTACCGTTACCGGTACCGAAAAGTATAAAAAAACCGAAAAACCGGTATCGAAAACGAAAAAACCCGGTACCACCAGTACCGGTTTCAACTGGTTCGGTAAAAAAACCGAAAAATCGAATTTTTTGAGCACCCCTAATGCCCAGTTCCATCTTTAACATGCTAGGGTCATAGCATATAACATATATACACATGATTCTGGAATCTTAAAACCAGACTTGGATCCTCTTTTAGAAATAAGTTAGCCTTTAATTCTCCTTTTGACTTAGCTTGGACAGTTTAGTTCATGCCTAACTAGGTCAGCCATCATACAAGACCATTCAACAATAAACATAGCACATACATGGGACTTTTGAATGACTTAAACCAGGTTAGGTTCTCTATGTTTGCATTTCAAAACCCCTTTAGCTTTTCACTTGAAAACTTATACTAAACCGTGCTTTATGAAGTCACTACATGCATAACTAGCTTGGTTATCATATTGGAGACATAATACTGTATATAGGACTCTAATACACATGCTCTAAGGCTTAGTACACCAAGAAAACATCTTAGCACTTCTACAGACCAGCGCGGCCGCGCCACTTAAGCTGGGAGCCAAAACATACTCTGTTTTCTGCAGAGCTTCCAATTCAATGCTCAAACATAATCCTAGTTCTTATGTCTTAAAACTTTACATGCCTATGTACTTCCCAGGTATCTAAGATCAAGGTTGAATTAAAAACCAAATTAAAAAAGCTAGGAATTCCTTAATTTAATTCCTAATTTTCGAAAGAGTTCTTCTCTTTGGCAACATATCAAACAATACATGGGCATGATTAAGAAAGTTAAGTGTTATAACTTCCTTGACTACTCTACAACCCAGATTTTACTAGAAATCTAATCATAACAATACAAGCCAACCAATTCTTCTAATTACTTTCTTAGGAATCTGCCAAACTAACAGAACATCTTAAGAGTAGTAAATTACCTCTTCTATGATGATTATAATGATTCAATTCTCCCTTAGACTCAGCTCTTCAATGATCTTGATTACAATTTGATTTTACAGAGGCTTATGATGTTGATTTTGTATGGGATAGAACTAATAGAAACTGAACTTTTGTTCTATGAGGTAAACAAAATAGGATGTATGAGCTTTGGATTTTATAGCCGAATCCTTCCTTGATTGCTACTCCAATTTCTTGCTCCTCACGATTTAGGCTTGCCGAGTATATAAGGGTATGTTGGTAGTATAAGGTCAGCTCCTACTCTCCTACTGTCCCAGTTAATTTGGCTTGAAGATTACTCCTTAATTCCCAGCTCATGCTTTCTCCTTCATAATACATGTATTATATCTACTAATTACACTACATTATATATATTTAAATATTATAATGAATTAATAACCCATACTCTTTTCCATAAAAATGGAAACTATACATTAAATAAATAATATATTTAATGCGATAACCTTACTATATTAAAATAATTTAATATCATTAATTATTTTAATTCACCTTATTTAACGTATACAATAATTTTGTATACTTAAATTCAGTGTACTAATCCCACCATATTAAAATAATTATATAAATTATTTTAATATATACTCATTTCTTTTTCCTTTAAAACAATTGTTTTCCCGCTATTAAAAAATGAATATATAATAATATCATATATCCAATTATTTTCGTTCCTTTCTATAAATTGTCTTCAACAATTTTTTTAACCGTAGTAAATATAATAATTTATTCACTACATTAAAAATATACATACATTACATCCAATAATATATTATTACTACATAATTTCTTCTATAAAATAGAGGTTATACAATAAATATATTAAATGCCACCAATTTACTATATTAAAATAACTTAATATTATAAATTATTTTAATAGATATAATAATTTTTTGTATCATTAATTTTATCTAACTCATTTCCTTTCATAAATTGTTCCTACAATTTATTTATTATTTACAAAAATCAATTCTTATTTTAATATTTCCCGAAAAGTAGGGTCGTTACACTTACAACTATCATTAATTATTTATGTTCCACAAAATAAATTTTTTTATTAAATTATTATAACATAATTTACACTTACTCGCTTTCCATGTATTTGATCTCTTAGTTAATGTAGAAAATCAATTAAAAACTAGTAATTAAAAAGTAAATAACTCACACCATTTTACCTGTTTGAAACCCACCATCTTGAACTTCAATTGAACTAAAGTGAAAAAAATTAAAAGATCGATCACTAAGGTAGAAAAAGATCAATAGTAGTTCAGGGTAGTAATTTATATTTAAGTCTAATTTTTAATTACATGTATGCATTGATTAGCCTAGTCAGCGGGGTCACGCTATCAATTTATAACGCGGTAGGTTCAATTGAACTAAAGTGGAAAATATTGATAGTTTAATGACTTGATTAAAAAAATTGAAAGATTAATCACTGAAGTGGAAAAGATTAATAGTTTAGGATAGTTGTTTATATTTAAGCTTCTTCTTCTTTTTTTTCACAAATCCGTGTGGTTAATATTAGATTAGAATTTGTTGGACTTGAGGTCCAAAATGAACACTGATTTTCTTTTGTGAGATTGTATGTCAGTTGACTTTCTGTTCTCGTCTAATCTGCTCTATTTTAATAATTTTATTGCTTTACATCTTTCCAAGATTCCCTTGGCCTTTTCATTGTAAATCTAACCTGTGTTTTTTATTATTATTATTATTATTACAGTTGATTGCTGTTATTCTTGGGCATCTTTGGACATCCGAGTAAGTTGGCATCTAATATAAACAACTTAAATTTATTTATGAAGTATCATTTACTCATCTTGATACATGTAATCTGAATTTGGTTGCAGTCACTCTCGAATTAGAGCAAGAATAGAACTACTACTTAAGCAGCAAAAGCTTACGAAGAAGGACATCAGGAGAATCCTTGAGGTATATGCAAGGAATAACTTGAGAAATATTAAGTTAGTTATTTTAAGAATTTATTTGCCTTCTCTTGATGTTCTTTTTGGGGGTGGTGGTGTTCAGGAATACCACGACAACATCGGTGATCTAGATGGTCCAGAAGAGAAGGAGAGGGCACAGGCAAAGATCCAAAAGTTCATATCAGCCCTTTGACGACTACAATACATATTGAGTTCTCTTCAATTTGAATCAACGTTTAGATCTCTTGTTTCAGTTTTGTAACTACTTATCAAATCTGCATATTGATTTTAAATCTGTTAAATCAAAAAAATATATCTCAAGGTGGTCTTTTGCTAGAGCAGCATGTTGTGTTGCAACTCTCTAAGATGTGCCCATGCCGCATTTAGATGGTGTACTACTTTACTTTCTGTTATAAAAATTGCACTTTTCTTGGTCCTAGTTTGGTGGATTTTGCACGGTTGTCTGCCTCTGCTGCAGTTACTTTGGATGTAAACATTTTTCTTTATGTTAAATTAATATGAAACTATCAAAGTTTTAAACATCTCTATCCTACTTTACTTGATTAATTTTAAGGCTAATAATTAAATAAATATATTAAAAATTTGAAATCAAAATTTTGATAGTACTTTCTTATGATAATAATTTTGTGCATGTTTAATAAATTCAAAAATAATTTTTTATTTTAGTATGATCAATTTGATTATAAAAAGTCGATTAAAACAAATAAAGTTGGATGAAGGGAATAACATTTTTGGTATCATTTTAAAAATTAATTTATAAAAAAAATTAAAATCAATGAAGTTCATTTTATGTAGTTTTTAATATTTATAATGACATTGACAAAAATCCATAATTTTATGTTAGTTTTAGATTCAAAATTATCATAATTATGTTTGTTTTGGATTAAAATCATGAGATCTGCTCCCTCCCTCTTCTATAATAAAATCCTTTATATGGGAGACTATGTCATTTAAATTAGATTAATAAATTCAATCAAGTGAATGAGTGATTAAATTCTATAAAAATAAAATTATTTATAAAATTTAAAAATAATAAAAATTATATTTCATATCATATTTATCTTTAAAACTAGTAAATTGTTAGCTTAATAATAGTGATACGATGTTAAAATTGTAATAATAAACTAGTTTTAAATTGTTAGCTTAATAATAGTGATATGATGATAAAACTGTGGTAATAAACTCAAAATATTGTACTATTATTAACAATAAGATTTTTTTTTAGAAAACATTATTAATACAATTAAAGTTATCTCTAATATATAAAGCCGGAGACTGATGTAAATAATTTTTAATGCTTTTTAACTTTTACTAGAATGCTTTTCAACTTTTAAGCTCTGTTTCTGAGTTTTAAAATGGACAGAAAAGAAAAAAAATAGACGGAAAATTTAAATTTTCTTTCCAATTCTTATGTTTCTGAGTTTTTTAATAAACGGAAAAGAAAAAAAATGAATAGAAAACTTGGTCACTTTTCCTGCCAAAGTTTTCCGTCCAAAATTGGCATGATTTGGACGGAAAAGAAATTAGAATAAGTAATATTTTATAATTCTCATATTATCATCAAGTTTTAATATAATAAATTTTAAATTACAACTCATGTCCTCAATTTTAACTTTTCTATCATTTTTCATTAAAAACTCAGAAACAACACAAAGAAAAACTTTAAGTTTTTTATTCTTTTCTTTCCCGTTCAAAACTCAGAAACAGAGCGTTAAGATATTTCCTATTTTATTTTTTTAATATTATTATATTTAATCTTTTAAATTTATATAATATTTGTTTTAGTCCGCATATTTTACGCAGCAAAAATAAATAAATGATAGAAATCTAAAAGGTTGACTAAACGGCACCCTCGCATATCGTCGAGATTCGAGAAGAACAAAGTACACGCAAGACATCCCCCAGTCAGTCGGTCGATCTCAGACTCCCAAACTAACACCATCCTACGCCGTAGTAGTACGGAGGAGAGATAATCGAAGAGGAAATAGAGATTAATAATCTCCTCGCAGCTAAAACCTCTGCAAAATCTCGAACTTTATAGGAGTAAGATTTATTCATTCATATCGAATGCGAGATCTATTCTCTCTATTTAAATGTGTACACATTTCATTGATTTCGCGTATGTATATAGGAAGTTTCAATGTTCAGCGACGAATTGTTGGATTCATGGATGATAAATTATACGGCTCATCATCAATTCTGACGGTAATTACAACCAGCTGCTATATTTCTCTCTTAATTTTTAAATTTGTTTTGCTATGAATCGTGCATTTATAAGATTTAATTAATTTGGGAAGTTTGGAGACAAGCTGTATACACTGACTGACGTTTTTATCTCTTATTCACAAGGTTTTTGGTTCTATATTTAGGCAGATGAATTCATAAATTCTGAAGCTACATTTATATATATATATATATATATATATATATATATATATATATATATATATATATATATATATAGTGCTGATCAGATCCGGGAGCCCAGATTTGGGTCAAGATCCGTTCGAATGGGTTAAGAAGAATACAAAAACACTCCATCTCATTCTAATCACTCTCTCTCTCTCTAACAACAGACCCAGCTGCTCTCTGTTTCTCCTCTCTCTGTCTCCCAATATCGACGCCGATTTTGGGAAAATCTGCTGGAGCTCCGGCCGAAAACTCCGGCGACGCAAACGGCAAGACCCCGACCGACGCATTCGCAAGGTATTTTCTAATTTTCTGTTGCAACCAAATGAACGAATCCTAGGGTTCATTTCAGGGGTTTTGATTTCGTCAAACCCATTAAGCTTCTTGAGGAATATTTTTTGGTAGATAATCGGAAAATAGATTGTTGTAAAATCATTTTTTTGGGTACATTTGGAAGCTGTTTATTATGGTTGATCATGCATTCAGAACTTTGTTTGTTTATTTGACATGATTAATGCAATTTCTAGAATGTCTAAGTTCTCTTTTTGATAAGCAGGTTTGTATGGAGCAGTAAATATCTTATTTTCCGTAAACTAATTTGCTAACTTTGTTGGTTATGGGTTTGTTAAAGTAATTGTATCAAGTGTTTTCATTTGTTTTGTTTTTGGCTAAATTATTTCATGTAGTCCAGAGCTTTGATATGTCTAGCTGTGCTGTGATTTCTTCTTTTATATCTACTTGGGTTACTTCTGGGAGCATGTAATCATGCTTTGGAATTGAATTTGGAGCAGAACTTTTCTTAGTTTTGAATTCGGATTTCAGTTGAGATGTGAGGGCATGGTTTTGTATCTACATGTTTTCATGCTTCTGGTGGTTTGTTTCCTCGTAGGGTAGGTTTAGGTCTTTTCACAATGTCAACTCACATTTTTTATTTAGATTTATCTTTAAGTATTAAATAATTACACGAGTAGATTAGCATCGACTTTTATAACAACAGATTACCATCATGTCCCTTTAAAGCACTCCTATCTCTTTCAACATTATAAAGATCTCGTGTTATGCATCCAACATTTTCAAGACCTCCAGCTTCCATATCTAAAATACTCATTTGTTGCCATGTTGGCACATTAGCTTTTGATAGTTGTTCTGTTAAATTTCTTTTGACAAGTGTCACTACATGATGAGAGTGCAACAAATGTACTTTTCTTGGGGTCGTAAGAGGATGGTTATGACCCTCAACAAATTGTCTAATAACAAATCCCCCCGCATCGGTTCGGTCTCACAACTACCACTCTCGCACCACAACCACCTCTAGTTAGGCCCCGTTTTCGTACAATCTCTTGAGTTTTGTTGGGCACAATTCTCCTCAACCCTTCTTTGTAACAAACAAATTCCTTTCTAATGATTTCATCGTTAGGACTCTTCTTACTAGAATTCAACCGCTTACCAAATCTACTTTCTCTATCATAGTTGTTATAAAAGTCGCGAACATCGCCTAAGTTGTGAAAATGTTGCCTAATTTTCGGTATCAACTCTTTTTAACTTGCAGAGTGTAAAGTTGTTGAGCAGAATTACCAGATGATACCATTTCTATCTCTTTTACACACTGCTGCATTCTGCAAACCCAACAATAAATAAAATTAAAATACTTTACACTAAAAAATTAATGTTGTAACATGAAACATCCGAAAATATAAGTACATATATGCAAAGACCTCCAAAATTCTCAAAACAAAATTTCTCCACAATCATCAAATCAAAGAGCCATATAATAAACTAAACAAGTTATCCACACCATAAATCATCACATCACTATATATATACATCCCACAATAACGTACACAACCAGCTGGAAGCCACATATATAATCTTTATAGTAATAAAAAATTCATCCGAAAACCAACAGTGACTAATTTCCTCTCAAGAAGCGTAATGGGTTTGACGAAATCAAAACCCCTGAAATGAACCCTAGGATTCGTTCATTTGATTGCAACAGAAAATTAGAAAATACCTTGCGAATGCGTCGGTCGGGGTCTTGCCGTTTGCGTCGCCGGAGTTTTCGGCCAGAGCTCCGGCAGATTTTCCCAAAATCGGCGTCGATCTTGGGAGACAGAGAGAGGAGAGATAGAGAGCAGCTGGGTCTGTTGTTAGAGAAGTGATTTGAATGAGATGAAGTGTTTTTTTTTCTTCTTAACCCATTCGAACGGATCTTTACCCGATTTGGAATCCCGCATTTTTTTCCCAACCCATTCCTGATCAGATCCTGGACCGTTGGATATCATCCAATGGATGAGAAGGAAAGTTCGGAATTTAAGCCAAATCCGGGCTCCCGGATCTGATCAGCACTGTATATATATATATATATATATATATATTATATATAAATATTTCAATCAATTTGATTTTCTTTTGTGCATTTACTTGCCGGCTGTTTCACTTGGTTGTTTATGCCCTTTTTGTTTTTAATTTTATTTAGAATTTGCACGTATTTTGCTAGAATAACAAATAAGTCATAAGGGCATTAATTACCTGTTGTATTTTGCTCTGTATTGGATGATGTTGCTTGCTGCCGAACTTGTTTATCTTCACTCGCTTACTTGTGTTGTCTTTAGCATTGGCTTTATTTCTTATTGCAGTTGTAGCCATGCCAGCCGGTTTCTTACAGTACTTTGGATGTGAATTAAGATGATGTTCAAATCTAAAATTAAATGGGCTGCACTTGGAGTACTGGTTTTGTCCTTTCTGTCTTTACTGGTGCACTTATTTCTAGCCAATTCAACCACCGATTTAGGATACTACAGTGCTGTAACAAATTTTAATGAAGATATAAATATAGGTGTCGGGGGAACGCTGGTAATGCTTGCTAAGTTGCTATTACTTCTTTATGTTTTTCTAACTTTTAATACACAAAAAAGGCATGCATGCTTATATACATATATGTACACAGATTATATGATACATTTCCTATCCTAATTGGTACAGCCTGCTATATCTAAAAAGTTGTGGAGAAAGGTGGAGTCTTTGGAATCCTTGCAGCCATATGCAAAACCTAGAAGCAGATATCCTGGTAATTTTTGTTGTTTATAACGTTGTTATCATAATATCACGTGTCAATAAAATCATTAGGAATTTACAGAGATTAAAGTTGGACTTGTATCATAAAATCCTTTCTTCCTGTTCGATAAATAGAAAATGGCGGAGGATTCTGACTACCAGACTTTTATCAATTTAAAACTTTCTCGTTATTAGACATCAGTAGAAATGCTTGTAAGGAAAAAAATAATTGGGGTATGAGTTACTGAAACTTAAGAAAGGCAACATTGGAAATATTTGCAGTAATAAATAAACTAAAAGCTACCTGGGTGTTGCTTTTGATTAGGATCTCTTATCTCCTTTTTTTTTCTAGAGAAAAAGAAGTGGAATTCAAACATCCTGTCCATGCTAAGCTTTTCAGTAGTGGTGCTTTAAGCTCAACTTGTCCTTTCCTAAGCCTTTACTACATTGTATTTTGCAGCTCCAACTGAGAGGAACAATGGCTTCATATATGCCAAAATTTTTGGTGGATTTGAGAATATTAGAACATCGGTATGTTGAATTTTCATCTTTTGAAGTGTTCCTCAGCATTTTCATAGTATATTTTATTGAAATTTCTAATAAATGAATTTGCCAATTTGCTAGATTTGTGATCTTATTACCATATCCAGGCTTCTGAATGCTACTCTTGTCATCCCTGAGATCCAAGAAAGTACTCATTCGAAAGGCATCAGGTAAACTGTGTGTGTTGCCATAATCAAACATCACCAACAGTTTTCTTCCTTCTTGATATACACCAATATGTGCCTAAATTTTCCTTCTCATCAAATACTTTGCAGTTCCAAGTTCAGGAGTTTTTCATATCTCTACAATGAGGAGCAGTTCATAGCAGCCCTGACAAATGATGTAACCATTGTCAATAGCCTGCCCCCTGCTTTGAAAGCAGCACGGAAACGGAAAGAATACCCAATTTTTAAGCCCAAAAGGTCAGCTTCACTGACTTTCTATACCAGAGAGGTTTTACCAGAACTAAAGAAGGCAAAGGTTGTTGGATTAGTGCTGACTGAAGGAGGCTGCCTACAGGTATCATATGTTCTCACAAAAATTAAACCAGTCATGAAACATAATGTTTCTTTACCTTGTAGTGTTTGACAATGGCTTCTGAGTTTATGACCTTTTCCTTTCCACATAAGGAGAAGGTTTACTCTCTCTATACGCACAGAAGCACACACAACAGACATGTATATATGGACAAATATATAGAACCACCAAAACACTGCATCAGATTTATCTTTCCTAATATATTGTGGAATTTAGTCTTATATGGTCTTGTGGACACTCTAATTAGTATAGGAAAACAAATTTGTGATTGCACTAGAATCGAGTGAAGTTCCTATAATCACAACAAGGTCATCAATCTCTTGTTGTATTTCCTTGAAAATAGTTGTAGAAAGTAACAAGACTTAAGAAGTGTCTCTTTTTCCTCTCCCTCCTCTCTCCTTCCTCTCTATAAGACCTCTCTATCCCCTCTGCTCCCTCTCTATGAGACAAAATATGATGTAAAGATAGACATTTAGTCAACAAGGTTAATGTTGGCAGATCTACCTTTCTGATTTACTGAATCATATAGCTTATAGAGTAGCTGCCCAACCAAAGTCATGGAATAAGAAAGGGATTTTACAGCTTGCAGCCCTTGTAATTATAATTACAACGGACAACAAAAATCTCTTATGGAAGTTTGTTCTAGCTAAGAAGTCCAAAGTTAGGTGAATATATATGTTACAAGTGCTCCCTGTCGCATACAGTATACCAGACAAACAAGCATTCAGGTCTATTCCTTGGAGTGTTGAGTTTGTACGTCACGTGATTTTGTAGATGTAGATCAAACTAATTGTTTTATGAATCACAAATATTTACTTCAGACATGCTTTTCCAGCCACCAGATTGAATAAACTTGTGTGCCTCTAGTGCTTACTAGATGTTAATGAACTTGCTAAGTTACTTTAATCTGTGCTTTGCTGAAGCAAGCCAGGAATGATAACTGGTCTAGCATTTGTTACCTCAGTTTCTTATATGCAAAATGATGTTTCAGGCAATGTCTATATTATTTTCTTTTATTATTATGTTGAAGCTCTAAAGTGTGTTTATTTTCTTTCCAGTCTATCCTACCTCCTAGCTTGGCAGAATATCAGAGGCTTAGATGTCGAGTAGCATTTCATGCCCTTCAGTTCCGGCCAGAAATTATTTCACTTGCTCATTTAATGGTGAAAAGGTTAGAATATCTTCTACGTATGCCCAAATATGTAGATGCAATGTATTTACTTAGTATGATGTTTCTGCGTTACCCTTTTTCTCCCAGGTGTTAAATTGATATTATCTTTCCACCAAAATACTTGAGAACAAAATCATAAATTTGATATGTTTCTCTTGGATTTAACTAATAGAATTCGGAATGATACGGTTTAATGTCACTTTAATCCTTGAATATGCCTAAAACGAGGGAAGGATAATGAAATTTTTTTGAGAACCTGTAGTATAGCAAATCCTGTTTAGGATATCTGTTATTGAATTTAATTGTGAGTTTTGTATGGCTTTCTTTACTTGATTAAAATTTAAAAGTAGCGTACATTGAAGTTTTTGTAATCCTTCAGTCAACTATAATTTGATAAACTTTAATCTATGCTGCTATTATGGGCCTGTAATAATATATATATATACATATATATATTGCAGATTACGAGCATCAGGCCAACCTTACCTTGCTTTTCATCCTGGCCTTAAGAGAGATGCATTAGCTTATCATGGTTGTGCCGAGCTTTTCCAGGTATCTCATGAAAATCTTATCTCCTTTGTATTGTTATTAGTGGCTAATACCTTTGTGATAGATAATTGTTAATTTGGGATAAAACAGAGATAGAGAGAAATTCATACAACTTCCAACAATAAATTATAAGTTTTGATATGAGAAAGCAGAGTGATAGAGCTAGCTGGAATAAGAAAAAAGAAGATTGAAAGAAAAATATGGGGTTGGAATAGAAAGGAGAGACAGGGACTTAGATAGAATGGGAAGAGGAGCTGCTGCTATTGAGGAAATGAGGGAAGACCGGCACAGATCAGGTGATTCCTTAGGATTATTCTTTTGCTTTGATCCACCAGAAAACATTCAATAATTAAAGTACAACTGATTCCCGAACTCCCAAACAAATTGTCGGGTCAGTTAGAAAAAAAAAGGTCCATTGAAGCGTGCTAAGCCAGCTATTGAGTTTGAATCTTAAGCCCACAAAGCACAGGTCAGATTGAAGGCACTGGGACTGAGAACAAACAACTTTCTCTAGGTGAGCTTTGCTGGGCCTTGGTCTAAGCTCACCTTTAACAACATGTAAAACATAAGCATAAACAGTAAATGTTTTTGAAGGAAATATATCCAGATGCTACTAGTTACTTTGAGGAACATCTGTTGAATCTTGATTTGTAATGAGTTAGCTTGCCCAGATTGCAGATCATGGTTTGGCATGATTTCGAAAGTACTCCCTCCATCTCATTTAGTGTGTCATATGTTGTATGTGACATGGCTTTCAAGGCATTCAAAAAACACATGTAGGAATAATATTTTGTTATATAGATTTTCTAAATTATTATTTAGCTGCTTAAGTACAATTTTAATCAAAGAAAAATGAAAAATATTATATCCACAAGTGTTGTTGGCTTATCTTCAAGTTCGTGCCAGAAATATAGTTTTGAACCATGACAATACTCAAACTCAAGCGTAGGAGAGCTTTATTGTACAAGTTGTTCTATTGTACTAATGATGTTTCCAAAGTGGGCCAGGCAATTCACTTGACTTCTATGTTTGATTACATTTCAAGGACCTATGCTATACTATTTTGCTGTTGGATACTTGCATATTTGACTGTGTTCTATACTTTTTTTTAGGATGTTCACTCTGAGCTTATACAATACCGAAGGGCACAAATGATTAAACACGGGATCATCAATGATGAACTTAGTGCTGATTCACATATTCGAAAAGGAAATGGCTCATGTCCTCTCATGCCGGAAGAGGTATGGAGTCCGTATTTTTCAATTTTATATATATCTAGATTACTTCTAGTGTATGTACATTGCTCATAGAAGGATGTAAAATTGCGTTTTTTGATAATTTCTTAACTATACATCAATGTGAAAGTCGCCCTGTTGTACATCTCAGTATGTTCAATATCTGAGAGCACTTTCTGCAAATCAAGCTTACAAATTCCACCTCTGATTATACACATCGAAGTGTTACAATTTACAAAATACCTCTATTTCCTTTCTTTCAATTGTTGCTTTATGTTCCAGATCCTTACTGTTGCTTAACACTATGATACTGCAATATTGTCCAATTTCATGCATTTTTATCTTTTTGTGTTACCAGAATTTGTAATTGATAATGCACTATTTGACTATGGTATGTCTATCCAGATTCCATTGAACCTCCCCCTACTTACTGATGTATACCGTGTATAATATGTAATTATGTTTTTAAGTAATATTATTTGCAGGTATGTTGTGTAACCAGAAATTCATGACATAATGCTAAACTACAAGTCTTTATAAAAAATTAAAAAAGGGGAAAAAAAATCAAATTCCTGTTTTTGTGCAGAATGAATGATACTCACTTTGTTCCAAATAAACATTTCCCCTTTAAAAATTCACGAACTTTAAGGATATAATTTTGTTCCATGTTGACCCTAAAATTATTTGGTGTTTAGCTTAGCAAGTGATGACTTGATAATGAAATTGTGATGGTAAATTTGAGGACGTTGTGTCATTTTTTACTACAATAAATTGAAGTGAGACTCTTTTTTTGGGACAAAATTTAGCAAATGAGGCTCTTTTTGTGGAACGAAAGAAGTATTTAGGAATTTTTTTTCTCCTATTTCTGTGTGTTTTTTTTAAAATAAATAAATATATCTAGTAGCTAATTAAAAGCTGTTTCCTCCCTCTTTTTAAGTTACCTTCTACTTTTGTGGATAAATTGATAATTGTTACAGGACTTGCACCAAGAACAATTTACGACATAGATTAAGATTTTAAGAGTAAAGGTTCCCTACCCTAACACCCCGAATTTTCTTTCTCTCTAGTATGTTTGTGCTTTTCATGTTGCAAGTGTTCTTCACACTTCCTTTTGATTCTTTTTGATTCTTATTCTTTTTACTACTTTCAATATCAACACTAGTTGTTATACAATGGTTGTAGGTGCACTCTGTAATTTCTTTTCGGTTTTAGCTCTAAGACTCGTTTATAACTCGATTGTGATGAATTTGATTTTCGGAACGGTCATTATACTATTTTTGATCCTCTGATTTTCTCCTATATAGTTGACTATACCTACTCTAGTTTAATCGATTATAGAATTGTAATAAATAACGATATATGATATAGCAAGTGAAGTCACGAGTATGTCAGTTAAGTGGTATTTTGGACATAATTTATTGCATATATCTTTTCTTTATTTCAGCATAAGAGGTAACATTGCATCCTCGGTAAAGTTAATATGCTTATAAATTTTGTAGGTAGGAATTCTCCTTCGAGCTATGGGTTATCCTCCTAAAACGAGAATATACTTGGCAGGCTCTGAAATATTTGGCGGCCAACGTGTCCTAATCCCTTTACGTGCCATGTATACCAACTTAGTGGATCGCACGTCTCTATGTAGCAAGCAAGAAATAATCAATTTAATTGGCCCAGAAACCCCACTACCAGTGGATCCTTTCCGGCCCCCTCCTGCAAAAAGCACAAAGCAACTGAAAAATGAATGGGATAAGGCTGGTCCTCGCCCCCGGCCTCTTCCTCCACCTCCTGGGCGACCAATTTATCAACATGAAAAAGAAGGATGGTATGGTTGGGTTACTGAGAGGGATACAGAGCCAGACCCTTCACCCATTGATTTAAGGATTCAAGCACACCGGTTGCTATGGGATGCTCTTGATTATGTTGTTTCCGTGGAAGCAGATGCATTCTTTCCAGGTTTTGACAATGATGGTAGTGGATGGCCAGACTTTTCGAGCCTTGTTATGGGACACAGGCTTTATGATATGGCTTCTTCCAGAACATATCGACCTGACAGGTGAAGGAAATGACTTGATGTATTTAGATACCCGGTTTGGATACGAGTTTCTTTTGAAAGACTTCTAACATTTTTGCTAGGAATTTACCTGTCTATATGTTGAAATTACCTTGCTTCGATGTATTTCCACCATACTATTTGTTTTTTTAGAACTCCAATTTCAGTGCTTCTTAACTTGACAAGGTGCGGATTCTCTGGTTGTTTTCAAGTGAAGTTTCATTTGTTTATTTATTTATTTACGTTTTATTTTTACATTCTTATCCAATATATAATTAAATGGAGAACATGATATTCGCACAATTTGCTATTATTTATGAACACATGATGCTCACGTCTTAATTTTGAGTATTTTGGTCGTACACTTCTAGTTACTAATATTTGCTTCTTAAATTGTGGTCAGGAAATTTCTTGCAGAGCTTTTCAATAATACCAGGAACAACATTTATGATCAAAAGCGCAATTGGACTCTCTTAGTGCGGAAGCATCTTAACAGTAGCCTGAGTGAGGAGGGCCTTGTGAAAGAATATCATCAATCAAAACCGTTGTCATTCCTTTCTCATCCAATTCCAGAATGCTCTTGTAAAACCACCACCAAGACATCAGAGGTTCAGGCTGATTCAGGGAAGGCTAGAAATTCTCAGATTTTGAACAAAGGCGAAGATGAGTGCCCGAGATGGATGGAGCGTACTGTGACGACAATGAATACACAGGAAAGTAGTGCTAATGAGGATGAATCAGAAGAAGATGAGATGCTTTACTCAGATGACCAAAACACTACAACTGATTCGACGCCTTCCTTGGAGCAGGATGAGGAAATGGACCCTAACGATTAGCGGAATCACTTTTTAAACGTTGCCAGATTCTTCATATTTTTTCCTCAAGTCTAATGATGAACTAAGGTAAAAGATTATTTCAAAGATGTTCATTGCAGAGGTGGCGTAGAAGGAACCATTTCAATTCTTTGTAGGGACGGACCCTGAGATTTTATAACTCGTCAAGCTCTTTGAATAACGTTGGGCAGATCTATACAACTGGGCTGCTGGCTCTCTCTCTCTCTCTCTCACGAGATAAAGAATTTTTTGATAAAAATGCACTAGCAAAATTTTACATTTTTTTTAATTCCCTTTTCACTTGCCTATGGTATACCCCACGTTACTTGTATAATTTTTTTTCTAGGTTTCTTAGTCGAAAACCCGAAATTGTACTTTAGACATCTACGTTATACCAATTTAAATGAGGACTACAGTTTTTCTTTTAGCATCTCTTGTTTAATGCTCTATTTACCTTTGAAGTGTAGTGTGTTTTACTTCTTGGTGCTAAGGGGTTATGTTTGCACACGCATGGCATGAATGTGCATTATTGTCATCTACTTCATTCCACAATGGTTCTATATCTTTTTGTTATAGTATGGAGACTGTAGGGGCGGATAGGCAGTTGTTTCTGTTGAATTTTTTTTTATCGGTACAAGGACTCAAATATGTAAATTAATAAACTCAATTGGGACAGATTAATAGAAAAGTTAAATTTAGAAAGGATAAAAAAAAATTTATAAACTAATTCTAAATACAAGGTTTGGTGAAATCTTTGAAATATACACGGTATTTTATAAAAATATTATAATTAGTGTAAATTTTCTTTATTTAACTTTAATAAAAAAATTAGTTAAAATTTGTCCATGCTGAAAAAAATTCCTCGATCAAGAGAGAGTTTGGAAGTTGGAAACTTGTGTTCATATATGTAGCTCAGAGTTTAATTACTAGAGTTTGTGTTATTTTTTTGTTGTGGGACTTTCTTTTTCTTTTAACCTTCAATTTTATTTCTTCCTTATTTTGAGTTTGTATTCTCACGTAATATTATTTAATGTTATACTGTCGAGATTAAATGTATTATGCATTGTATTTGTACTGATATCCCTCTAAAGTGAGGCGGTCAAAGAAAAAATTATTGGGCTAATTGAACATGAAACATTGTTTTCAACTGTCTTCAATCTTTCTTTTGGGTTACATAACTACTTTTTTTTGTCTTCCAAAGTTGCACATTTATTAACTAGTAGTCACTTTTCAATTGGGCTAACTAGTGTCATTTTTCTTTGGATTTATTTTTTTAAAACTGTAAAATGAGCAAACAATTCTGACTCGATTTATACTCGCTCGATTAAAAGTTCTATTCGAGCTTAACTCGAAATATAAATGATTCAAATATGAGCAAATTTTAAAGTTCGATAAATTACTCGAACCTCCTCAAATTACAATTTTCTATTGATAGTCGGATCATATTCGTTTGAAAAGTTCAAATTGCTCAGACTCGATTCGAGATTGTGCTCGACTCAGTAGCTAAACGAGTCTCAATCAAACCTTATTTTATACTCGATAAATTTTGTGAACCAAATCTGAACAGCTCAATACTCAACTCGACTCGATTCATTTACACCCACCAAGTTATACGTGAGGGGAGTATTAAAGTAATATATTGTTCCACATCAAGATATATCTTTATATGCCAGACTTACGCCTGTTTCAGAAATCTAACATGAAATCATTAGGGCATCTAACGATCAAGAAACATAGTTAAAAAGTTTGATATCTTTATATGTTAGACTTGGGTCTGTTTCATAAATTTAACATGTAATGACTTGTGAAGTGAAATTTTTTTATGGAAATCAAGTACATAGGTGAGGGAATTGATTTGCTAGACCTATATAAATCCATCCAATTTTTTATAAACATTTAGGTTCTTAATATTCTGAAGTGAGCTTAACCCAAATTTAGTCCATAGTTTTTATTTTATTTTAATAAATTGTATTTTTTTTTTCTACCCTCCAAAGAATAACTAACGCACACAAATTATATATTTTAAGTTGTAGTTCATTAGATGACATTCCTCAAACCTCATACAATTTTTAGATATTAAATTTCAAAATATGTATAGTTGCATATAGGGATGATCAACTAACCAAATTGAAATCAAAACCGTACCAAAAATCGCACGAACCGCACGAACGGTTCCGGAGTATGTGGTGATTTTAGGTGGTTGAATAACCAAATTTACGGTTCCGATTTGGTTACTAGCCAAAACTGCACGCATAAAACCGAAATCGCACCATGTGTGTATGTATGCATGTATTATCTCTAGTAAAATCTAAAGTTATTTTTACTTGAATACGTTCAAAGAAAACCCCAGTTTTGCATCGTCATTTTTTCACCAATTGAAAGAAGATGGTTAGAAGTTATAGAGTCAAAAATTAATCATTTGGGTTTTGAAATTTCAGATTTGTTTGATGCGTTACTGGAGGGCTTATAGCTGAGGGGCCAAATTCGTTGGTTCGAGCACTTGATGCATTGGTTAAGGCCTATGCTATAGTAGTAATAGTCTAATAGATTATTTTTCAAATTAGGTACAATTAGGATTATATTATATAAGTTCCTCCCTGCAATATATAAGATAAAATTTTATTCTATTCTCTAGTATATACTTTTATTTTTGGAGAACTAGATAAACCTTCTTACTTATTAGCGAATACATAATCTCCGTTGTTTTATATAGCATATGTTTTAGTTTTAAAGCATCATTCCTTTATTATAAACTAAAACTATTTTATGTGTCTCATTGTTCTATGATTTGATGGTGAATTTGATATGTTTGGCAGAGGAGCTTTGTTTCTATGCTTGATAAAATTCTCATTGCCGACTCTATCACTAAGTTAATTGCTCGATGTGAGCTCTGTGTTAAATTCTATTGAAGGCTTAAACCTTTGTTGTTTCAATTGATTTTAGATCTGAAATCGCACCAATTAAAATCGCACCGCACAGTTTAAAACCACACCGCACCAATCACAAGCGGTTTCGGGTGCAGTTTTGGATTGGTCAAACCGCACCTAAGCGGTTTCGGTTGCGGTTTGAATTTCAAACCGCACCAAATCGCACCATGCTCACTGTAAGACCCCAACTTTTATAAATAAAGAAGAATTTTCTATTATAATATCATTTTTGAATATTATGGAGTTAATTTGATATAATGTTATAGTTGTGGGTAATATTTATAAATTTTACAAAGTACGCAAGTTGTTATATAATATTCGATTGGTCGGGGAATATTCGTTTTAACAGGAATATTCGTACAACGACACAATCATCGGTGGACCCCACAACAGAATTATTGTCGGATTGAGAAAAACGACAAAAATATTTTATTAAAAATAACGGCGAAAATTTTACCATTGTTACTGTTGAACTACTCGGTAGTAAAAGTACAGTAATACGTGTGGTTGCAATAGTAGCACACGGTATTGATTATTAATGCTTATGTGAGAAGTCACTCAGTTTGATTCAATTATTGTCAGTTAATAATATGAATTATTTAGCGATAATGACGTTTTGTTTTATTCGTATTATTAACGTAATAAAACAGAAACATCTTTTTATATAAAACAGAATACTTTATTAAAGTTATTCTATAAATAGAATATATTATATTTTATTTAAAAGATTTTTCTTTAAATATGGACCGTCAGATTAAAGTAATCAATCTGGACCGTTCATGGATTAGTTACTATGCATTCTATTTTTCTATAAATAGCAGCTCATTCCTTCATTATTTCTTACGAATTCACTGAACTCTAGAGAGAGAAACTATAGAGAGAGAGAGAAGAAGAGTATTCTGATACTTAACTACTTCCTTATTTCAGCTCGTCTTCAAAACGGTAGGGAATATTATTTCTTTTATATTCATGAAGAGAACTTCTGTTATTCCATTCTTTATTATTCTGTTGGAATAACCTGTATACGTGGTCTACCCTATACTTGGTGACATTCTTCTATTATTCTGTTGGAACATCCTGTCTGTGTGTTTTACACCAGACCTGGTTCCGTTTTTTATTATTATTCTTTGAACATCCTGTCTGTGTGTTTTACACCGGACCTGATTCCGTCTTGTTATTATTCTGTTGGAACATCCTGTCTGTGTGTTTTACACCGGACCTGGTTCCATTATTTATTATTCTGTCGGAATATCCTGTCTGTGCGTTTACGCCGACCTGGTCCATTATTTATTATTCTGTCGGAATATCCTGTCTGTCGTTTACGCCGGACCTGGTTCCATTATTTATTATTCTGTTGAATAACCTGTCGGTGCGGTCTATCGCATGCATAGTGATTTCTTTTTGTTATTCCATTCTTTATGGTACTCATTGGTTAAGTTTTGAAGTCTATACTCCATGAAATTTGTGAAATATCCTTGATAATTGCTT